>JARFIW010000803.1:0-600000 GCA_036346225.1 Platerodrilus igneus
TTTTCCCCTACAAAATGATCAGGTAATTGTTTTGTAATGGCTATGCAAATACCAGTTCGATTTGTATAGGTAAATACAATGTGTATTTACAGATACATCTCATGTAATTGGTTTAATTGTAACTGCAGATTGCAGAGAAAGTTTTGCTTTTTTATATATTTTGTGTGCCTTAAAGGCAAGAATTGGACGCCGCCACGGAAATAATGTTACTATTGCATTAAATATATGCATGTACATTGTTAATATCCCAAAGGCAGAACGTATTTGTGATAGCCATTTATAGAACACAGTATGGTTTCGAATCAACTTCTGTACAGTTTCAGCCTTAGTGCTAGTTCTAGCCAACTGATGGCGCTCTATCTACCTTTCGCCAACGCACAGAGGTTTCTTCGTGCCTATACTTTGAGGTTTCTTGACATTTTGTTAGGGTTAAGACTAGTCCATTCTGACGAGACCCAAGAGGTCGAAACCTGGTCAATGGATGTTTTTTCCCCTACAAAATGATCAGGTAATTGTTTTGTAATGGCTATGCAAATACCAGTTCGATTTGTATAGGTAAATACAATGTGTATTTACAGATACATCTCATGTAATTGGTTTAATTGTAACTGCAGATTGCAGAGAAAGTTTTGCTTTTTATATATATATATATATATATATATATATATATATATATACAGGGTGAGTTTTTAGTGTGGCAACGGTCGATAACTTCGTTATTATAAAAGTTACATAAACCAAATTTGGAGGCATATTAGGCATGCCTAAAGTGCACATTTTAAAAATATTTGGAAGCATACAGGGTATTTCATAATTCCAGAGCATATTAAACTTATATTTTTTTAAATGGAACACCCTATATATTATTACATTTTTGGAAAGCCCATAAAAAGAGCTTTAATTTAATATCAATTTGTATCTGTCTATTCCTTTTAGTTTTTGAGATATTCAACTGTTTTTAGAAAAAATGACCCTGATTAGATTTATTGTCACTGCACTAATACACAACTTATGTTAATTATCAAGATGCAGAAAATTTTACTATATATCATAGTATATTTGTAAATATCACACTTTTGAAATTTCTTCACAGTATACAGGGTGTGTCAGGTTTCGCAAAATGCAATTTTTAAAACTTTTTTTAAATGGTACCCTACCAATTTTATTGCTATAATGGAAAGTTCATTAAGTGTCCTTTCATTTTTGTTAAGCATTCCCTATACCTAAATTCATTGCTTTCTGAGATATTTTTGATTTTATTCAAATTTTAAGAATATTTTTAATTTACATAACTAAAAATAACTTACTATTGGAGAATATTATAAAACAATTAATACATTTTGATTAACAATTAACTACACTTATCCAATAACAATTTTCACTAAAGATATAACAACCTACAATAATACGCTATCAACAGAATTCTGCCAGATCAACAATATGCATTTTATAGAAAATGTTCAAACAGGAAATCAGGCAGGCTTTGAAAAAAATAACTATTACATGTAAAGTGTCATTTAGTTTTATTAATTGTAGTGTGTTGTCATTTAACAGGATATCTCTCTTGGTATATTCTTGATGCAAGTAGGCAATTTCTTAAACTTTCTCCCAATACCCAAATTATATCTTTTTGTTCTTCCACGGTAAAATTCATTTTGAAAACTCCTTCAAAGATTACATTTAAAACAGAACTGATAATGTTTTAAATGACAACACACTACAATTCATACACCTAAATGACATTTTAATTGTAATAGTTATTTTTTTCAAAGCCTGCCTGATTTCCTGCTTAAACATTTTCTATAAAATGCATATTGTTGATCTGGCAGAATTCGGTTGATGGAATATTATTGTAGGTTGTTATGTCTTTAGTGAAAATTGTTATTGGATTAGTGTAGTTAATTGTTAATCAAAATGTATTAATTGTTTTATAATATTCTCCAATAGTAAGTTATTTTTAGTTATGTAAATTAAAAATATTCTTAAAATTTGAAGAAAATCAAAAATATCTCAGAAAGCAATGGATTTAGGTATAGGGAATGCTTAACAAAAATGAAAGGACACTTAATGAACTTTCCATTATAGCAATAAAATTGGTAGGGTACCATTTAAAAAAAGTTTTAAAAATTGCATTTTGCGAAACCTGACACACCCTGTATACTGTGAAGAAATTTTAAAAGTGTGATATTTACAAATATACTATGGTATATAGCAAAATTTTCTGCATCTTGATAATTAACATAAGTTGTATATTAGTGCAGTGACAATAAATCTAATCAGGGTCATTTTTTCTAAAAACAGTTGAATATCTCAAAAACTAAAAGGAATAGACAGATACAATTTGATATCAAATTAAAGCTCTTTTTATGGGCTTTTCAAAAATGTAATAATATATAGGGTGTTCCATTTAAGAAAATATAAGTTTAATATGCTCTGGAATTATGAAATACCCTGTATGCTTCCAAATATTTTTAAAATGTGCACTTTAGGCATGCCTAATATGCCTCCAAATTTGGTTTACGTAGCTTTTATAATAACGGAGTTATCGACCGTTGCCACACTAAAACTCACCTTGATATAATATATCCGTTATTATAAAGTAGTAAACCAAATTTTGAGGCATATTGCACGCCTAAAGTACTTTAAATATTTGAAGCAAGGTGTTCATAATTCAGGGCATATTAAACTTATATTTTCTTAAATGGAACACCCTATTATTACTTTTTGAAACCCAAAGAACTTTAATTTGATATCAAATTGTATCTGTCATCTTTGTTTTCAGATATTCAACTGTTTTAGAAAAATGAACTGATACATTGTCACTGCACATACATAGTTAATTTTCAAGATCCAAATTACTATACCATATATTTGTAAATATCACCTTTTGAAATTTCTTCCCAGTATACAGGGTGTCAGGTTCAAAATGCAATTTTAAAATTTTTAAATGGCACCTACATTTTATTGCTACAATGGATAGTTCATTAAGTGTCCTTTCATTTGTTGCATTCTATACCTAAATCCATTACTTTCCGAGATATTTTGATTTTCTTCAAATTTTATGAATGTTTTAATTTACATAACTAAAATAACTTACTATTGGAGAATATTATAAAACAATTAATACATTTTGATTAACAATCAACTACAGTTATCAATAACAATTTTCACTAAAGATATACAACCTACAATCGCTATCAACAGAATTCTGCCAGATCAACAATATGCATTTTATAGAAAATGTTCAAACAGGAAATCAGGCATGCTTTGAAAAAATAACTATTACATGTAAAGTGTCATTTAGGTTTATTAATTGTAGTGTGTTGTCATTTAACAGGATATCTCTCTTGGTATATTCTTGATGCAAGTAGGAAATTTTTTAAACTTGCTCTCAAAACCCAAATCATATTTATTTGTTCTTCCACTGTAAAGTTCATTTTGAAAATTCCTTTAAAGATTACATTTAAAACAGAACTTATAATGTGTGAAATGACGACACACTACAATTAATAAACCTAAATGACATTTTGATTGTAATTGTTATTTTTTTCAAAGCCTGCCTGATTTCCTGTTTGAACATTTTCTATAAAATGTATATTGTTGATCTGGCAGAATTCTGTTGATAGCGTATTATTGTGGGTTGTTATATCTTTAGTGAAAATTGTTATTGGATAAGTGTAGTTGATTGTTAATTAATATGTATTGATTGTTTTATAATATTCTCCAATAGTAAATTATTTTTAGTTATGTAAATTAAAAACATTCATAAAATTTGAAGAAAATCAAAAACATCTCGGAAAGTAATGGATTTAGGTATAGGGAATGCTTAACAAAAATGAAAGGACACTTAATGAACTATCCATTGTAGCAATAAAATTGGTAGGGTGCCATTTAAAAAAAATTTTAAAAATTGCATTTTGCGAAACCTGACACACCCTGTATACTGGGAAGAAATTTCAAAAGAGTGATATTTACAAATATACTATGATATATGGTAAAATTTTCTGCATCTTGAAAATTAACATAAGTTGTGTATTAGTGCAGTGGCAATGTATCCAATTGGGGTCATTTTTTCTAAAAACAGTTGAATATCTCTAAAACTAAAAGGAATAGACAGATACAATTTCATATCAAATTAAAGCTCTTTTTATGGGCTTTTCAAAAATGTAATAATATATAGGGTGTTCCATTAAAAAAAATATAAGTTTAATATGCCCTGGAATTATGAAACACCCTGTATGCTTCCAAATATTTTTAAAATGTGCACTTTAGGCATGCCTAATATTCCTCCAAATTTGGTTTACGTAGCTTTTATAATAACGGAGTTATTGACCGTTGCCACACTAAAACTCACCCTGTATATATATATATATATATATATATATATATATATATATATATATATATATATATATAGACTAAACCTATAAAATTTAAGTTCAATTTTGTAGAGTGAAACCATATTAACTCATAATGAATATAACTAGGTGTTTTTGAAAATCTATACTTTAAGAAAGCAATGTATCTAAAAATGCATCTGGAATTATTTTTAAAAATGACTGTAGTGAAAGAGAGTAAGAGAACTTGCTTCAGAGTCCTTTAGGTATTTGTAGATTTGAAAAAGGAATCAAGTTACCATCTTCTTTTTGTAGCAGTAGCATTTGGTTTTGCAATGCAACTTGAAATTTTGATTGCAGCATTAGTGATATTTAATTGTGAAACCAAAAATAGAAAAATATATTGTTTCATGATGTTTCGTTAATGGATCAGTTTAAACCATTTTGAAGGCAATTACAACTATTTTCCTTTAGGTGTTTTGTTATTGGTTTCAAAGAAATTTCGAAAAATTACCAATTATTGGGTCCAAATGCATACTTTGTCTTGCTAAAAATAACCTTAAATTTAAAACACAAAAATTATTTAAAAAATGTTTATATACTATTAACATTTTTCATAGAGCATATCTACGTAGTCAAAGAAGAAACTTACCTCTGCTGTATTTGATGCCTTAATGCCCATTTTCTTTTCAGGTGGACCATTAGTTAAACCACCAAAAGCTCGCTCTACAATAAATGCAGTAATTTTATCCTTGGTTTGGCCAGTTTCAGAATCAGCCACTGGAGTCTTAGCAAATACAGTCATGACTTCAGCAAGGCCGCCATTACTAATCCACATTTTTGAACCATTAAGAATATAGTGTTTTCCATCAGGTGATAATACTGCTCGAGATCTGAAAAATATAAAATTTTATTTCAATTTTCTCTAAAGTATTTCAATAAAAATAATCAAACACTTGTGTATATGTGTTGAATATTGTCTATATACAAGGTGATTCACAAAGAATGGTCAATCTCTAAAGTAGATATACTAAACACCAAAATATTACAATTTAGCTCAACATGCACTATACCAATGTTGCTTGTTTAAGAGTTAATTCCATTTTTTGGCCGAGACGAAATTTTCAACTCAATGAAAACATAACAAATAGTGTTCATATCGCAAAATGTTATAAGTATGTATACTGTCAAAAATGTCGAACTTTAGGTTGGAAACGTCAGATCGCACCCAACAACACTAATGTTGTCAGTTCCCGATATATATCGAGCACCCCTCGTACTCATTCCAAAAAAAGGAATGCACCGCGATTTGGTTCCTTGGATGACTAAACAAAAGATAGTAATTATGACATTTTTTAGTATTCATATTACTAAATGGAGTAAACCTTAAGAAAATGAATGCAAAAAACTGAAGTCACGATATCTCGCATTGCTGAAAGATAAGAATTGACTTAAAATTAAAGGTTTCGTACAACATCAATACATTAAAGAAAAAAGAAATTAATAAGACAAAATTTAAAATTGGTATTCTGACATGCAGGGTATTTTTAAAAACTGTAGGATTTTACAAGTTAATACATATTTAAGACCCTCATCACACTGTATTGTACAATTGTAATGCTAGCGCATCACGTAGATCAACGTTAAATAGTGGAAAGAAGTTTATTCACTTCAGTTAATTAAATGAGTTTTTAGTATGAAAACAGCTTGGAAACTGTAGAAGCTTTGGTAGTTTACATTTTCGTGGTTATTTCAATAAAATATTAAGTTAGGATTCAGAATTAAATTAGTAAAACACTCAATATATTAAATACAAACGTTAATGAATATCGAGACTTACCCTCTTCGTATTAAAATTAGAAAAATACAGATAGGTCTCAGTAAATAATTAGCATAGAAAAGTTTACTATTACATACTCACATGAGCTTAAAAACAAACCATTGATTCACGGAATTGGACAGCCACACTCCACAACATCAATAATCATAAAACCCGAGATAAAAATTAATGCACTACGTGTAAAGTGTGGGAAGAATTAAGATCGTCTAAAGAATAAAAAAACCCACCACTATGGCAGATTACCTGCAATATTCATATGTTCAATATACTCATAAATTATAGCCATTAAAAATGGGTTGCGAACAACCAAATTATGCCACTTTTGGTATACAATTTAAAATCATGGGCACACGATGACCGGTCATTTAAATAGAACAACATTGATTTCGAAAATCGAGTAGTTAGACGCACTACTCTGTGAGAACGAAAAATATCATGTAATGACCCTGAGACCAAAGTTATAAAACTCAGTGATAATAAAAGAGGGGAGATATCTATCTTTCATTTTCCATTATTCGAGAACAAAGATCCGAATTCGACTGACACGCAACAATTGCCGTGTGGATAAGGTTAATAATTGGGTAATTCAAGGACGGTATTAAACATCAGGATTGTGATAAAAGTTCCCAAATGCAAGTAAAAGTGCAGAATTAAAAATACCGTTAAAGATGAAAATATCCTGCGATGGAAGTTTTCATTCAAAGTTAAGTTGGAGTATTTGATTACTTACAATTATTTTCTGCACTAAAAGGTCCTTCGGAACTTTATAAAGCACCAACAAAACTATAAGTTATTGAATGTTTGCTTTCCATCTGATAAACATTACATGCTATTTTATAATTAGTAGAGGTGATTAATGGTAATTATAAGAATGAGTGATACATATTATTAAAAGGACTTTTTACATTTGTGCATGCTTAGTTGAAGCATATTGTAAACACAGAAATTCTTATATGGAAAAGCACCACAATTGTATCCGCATAATATATATATAAAAATTAAATTTGTTTAATGTCTATAATTGATAAATTTAAGTTGTTCTTTTTAGATACCCACATATATGGCCCATTATAGGTAGATTTTAGTTTTTTCTGTGTTGTTATTTACTGTAATATTCGTTTTTGATAATATAGTTTAGATTAACAAACCTTGAGTTTTTTTATTATTTATATTTATTTTAAATTACTAGACGGTGAGAAATATGTACACGAGGTTTTACAACTTCTACTACAAGTGAAAACCGTCTTTCGGAACACCCGTCTTCCGGTCGGGCATTATTCATGACTATCTAGGTGGGTTAACGCTCAAAGGCTTTATTAGACAAAGAGGGTTTAAAGACATTCCAATGTGAGTGTAAGAATATTCGACAAAAATGTTATAATCTGTATACCCCTAAAACTTTTGCATTTGTTTTCATAAAACCCTTCCACACCACTGAAAGCTAGCCAAAGCACTAATTAACTGTTACGTCACTTCATCCCCGGTAGAGTAAAATTAATTCAGGTACTTAATATCAATTCAGCATGTAACTACATGTCCTGATTTTTAGTGGTAGAAAATATTTGTTGTACTTTGAAGTATTACTATACTTTGCAAATATTCTTTTGACAAATATTTTTTCAAGTTAATTGATTTGTATCTTATTAACAAACCTGCAATTTAGCATATCTACTAGCTACATACATATTTTGCCATTTTAGTTTATGGTAAAATTTGAAAATTGCATGGATTGACATTCGCAATGCAGATATGAGTAACGAATAAAAAAAGTTCAGCAACCGGTTTTTGTATAAAATAGTTATATACACAGAATTTTGCAATTGTGACTGTGTGGTGCACGTTGGTATTTTACTGTCTTTTTCGGCAATATACTATTACGTCATTATTTTATGCAAGTTTGACTTTCTGCATTATGATTAAATTCAATATACTGTAAATAATGTAGTCATTTTTAAATAAGTGTTCTCAAATAATACCTAGTTTTCCATTTTAAAAATAACTTTAGCTATCGTTGGCTTCTTAACACTGAAATAACATGTTTATGTTAATAAGCAAGTTTAATCTTGCTTGTCTTATGCTAACAACAAACGCTTTGGTTCAAAATGCACTAATTATAAAAATTGATATTGCACCTACAAGATCACATTAAGTACAAAATTTGAATTTCGGTGAAATACTATATTTTGTTACATAGTAGTGTTCAGAAATTTATATAGTTTAATAAAATCATATAATTGCTTATGTTTTAGGGATAATACACTTTAGTTCCTAAGCCTACTAGTGCTGCCACGGCAGGTTTTTGTTTTAGTGTTCCTTATACTGCCGGTGTCCATTAAGATTGATATAGTAATGCAGTTATAATTTCTAGTATTCTGATTATCTATGCAGATATATTAGCTCGCAGAAAGCGGTTCAAGGATTTACTGAACCGAGTTGACTATGGAGTCGCCGCAGTGTCCATTTGCGAGAACATTATTATAAAAATTCCCAGCGTGGATTTAAGGTATAATTCTAAACATAAACACTACGACTATTTAGTGGTGGGCTTATTTAACGATGCTATTTTACACCTGCTCACGCATGTGCAAACTCAAAAAGAGTTGTATGGTTTAAACAAGATTGAATTGGCGGTAATTTCGGTATTAGCCCGCTGTCGCATCTCAGGCAATCTGGATTTTTAGAAAAGGGTTCAAGTGCAGAATACTCACTTCATTACCATTTGAAATAAATATCAACAATGGAAATTTTATATACTAATTTTATTTATTACAACACAGCTATTTCAAAACATTACAGAAATATTTGTTTGGAGTGTAAATGTACATCAAAAGACATATGCTGCAAATTTGTAGATTTTTCTAAATTGAATTCGCGATAGAAAACATGGCAACATTACTGGATTCAACAATGTATACTATATATCAATATGGAGCTGGCATAGTGCAAAAATCATATGGAGCTAATAACAATACAAAATTGAAAAAAATTGCATATATGCAAATTTTAGGTTACATTGTTTTTAAGGAATGTATCGAGCAGGATAACGTCGATGTGGAATACTACATCCAGTATACGGACGCCGAATTTCCAGCATGTTAAATTTTTAGAGAAGCTTTGTAAGAGCTAAATATGTCATTTAGCAAAAATTAGGGTGGACGCCCCTTGGATGTATATCGAGACTATATCTAGATGTCATGGTATTCACAACCACACATCTGTAAAATTGGCAACTAAGCTTTACTTGTTCGATTGACTAGTATGCGGGAGGGGATTTTGATCAGGCGCTTGCTATTATTGCTTTTCCGTAAGATACTAGTAGTTCACGTTTTAACAATTATGTGACTAATTTGAAGGAGGAAACTGTGTTCAGCGTTCATTGAAGGAATACAGTAGTCTGTAAAATTGAAAATGCATACATGTAAATCATTGACTTTAATTAGGACATGATTTAGGACTTAATTATTATTAACACTTACCGTGAGTGACACATCAAGAATAATGTTGAACCCAAGCGTTTGTCAACCAAGCGCTTTATAATTTGCTATAAAGTACGACATTAATTTACTACATTGCGTTTTGATGCAAATGTGATTTTTCTCATTAATACTTTTTCTATTTTGGTTATTTTAGAATTTCAGTATTATGGATCTTAATTTTTAACAATATTTTCTAGATTAACGCAATTTAAAAATAATTTTCCCGCTGTTTGTTGTTGTTCAAAATTGGATTTATACCGTGCCATTGTATTCAAATCTTTTTATAGATTCTGTATATTATTAAATCACTTAGTGAATGTGATTTTTAAAGAAAAGTCAAACTTACTAATTATAATGATGTTAACTAAAAATAGGTCTACAGACACTTAAATTTTCTTAATGTGAAATATGATTGGCTTTAAACTGTAGAATTATTCATATATGAAAGCGGATGAGGTTTTTTTGTCTGCAAGGATAATAAACAATAATTAACACCCTCTTTTGAACGCAGAATCCCTTGAGTGTACTTACTATTTTCAAGTGCCGAAGTCATTGAGTAGAACAAAAAATATCTCCTTGTTATAAATAACGACTTTCCTTATTCTTTTAAGTTTAGACGTTCTAGCACCCCCCCCCCCCCGACTATACTATGCTTGTAAAATTTATTATACTGATGCTGATTAAGATTTTGCGAGGTCTACGTTTAAATTGACTGTCCTTAGCTATATATTCATATTTTGTTTCATGATAAATAAAAAAATGATCTTTGAAAATAGATTAATAAAGAGGAACTAGAATTGGATTTTTGTGCTTCCATGAAAATATTACTATGCATTTGCTTATTGTAATCCCTAAATGTGTAGACAATTACAAATATAGAAATATTTAAGTTACAGACACGACTAAAAGAAACAAATTCAATAAGCATAATTTCACCTAACCATCTTACCTAATAATTATTTGTATACCAAGATTGTGAAATTGCCTTGTTGATGAGGAAAGATAATGTTAAGGTTGCTACAAAATTTCACATCCAAGGTGTACAGGTGTTTAGAAATAGCATAAAGATCCATTTCTTATATAACTGCACATACCAGTTTAAAATTAACAGCATACACACTTTGCACATCACCTGCATACACACAAACATGCAATGACAGACCCAAAAGAGCAAAAGATTTTTTGAACAAATCGCCAGTATACCGTTTTAGTAATGTGTAAGGTAGTTCTATTTTTTAAAAGTTCCGAAACTTATATTAATTTATCCGATTTTCCTTCTCTGGAAGAAAATTCTGAAATGCAGTCTCATAAAGCAGAATACAATTTATACAACTTATACTTTTTGGTACTAATAAATCATGATTCATAGCTAGGAAGAAACAATAATTGTTTCATTTTCATATTGTACCCTAGGAGATTTGATTATTTTAGGATTATTTTGATTACGTATCATGATATAGATATTAACATAGACACACGCCTTCCTTTATAATATAAAGATGCAATTCAATCGAAACTTTATTTTTCCAGAAATCATTCGAACGTAGTTTCCACTTAGAAGCTAAACGTATTATTAGCATAATAAACTGCATTGTACTAAAACATTTGAAAAGCTATGATAATAGTAGTAGTAAATAAAAAAATCAAAATAATACCTGCATAACGTACAAAGTATACGATCTTACCAAAATATAGTTATTATTTTGACGAGACATATTTATTCTGAACATAAACTTTTATTTTTAGTCAGTCTATTATCTAAAATATCCACAAACTCTGTCTTTAACTTTTCACACTCATGACGTTTTGAGAATTTTTTAGATTTTATGTTTTGCAAAGCAATTTTCAACAATTTTTTTGTTCATTAGTACAAGAAACCAGTTGTTCGTTTTTCTTTGTGTAATTTTTATTGTGTTCGTTTTCATTGTTGCCTTTAATTATTTGTTGGCATCTTTCAAGCTTTAACATTAACTGAAGGTATTTCTTCACACTTTTTGGTTTGGTCTTCTTCTAAGTTTACAGAGTCTTTTAAGCTCACTTCTATATCTTCATTAAATAGAGTGACGTCAATTTCATCATGATTTATGTGATTTTCTGTTAGGACCGGTTCGTTCTCCAAGTCAAAGTTAATTTCGTCCAATGTTTTTTTTTTAAATTGCATACTTTTTCCATCTTCCATTAACATAAGTAGTTTTGATATTTTAGCCGTTTGATATATATCGCCGGGCAAACGGTAAGATTGCCTGTGAATACCAATTGTGTGTCCCATGAATGTGGCCAATTGCTCAAGGTCATTTTCGGATATTAAAATTTTGAACAAGGGCTGCCATCTGTTTTATCAGTCTAGTGCGCGTTAAAGCATTCGGATTTTTTGCGCTTTTATTTCAACTGTATAGTCTCACTATTTTAAAGTTTGAATTGTGATCAATATTTTTCTATTTACTACATTTTCAAGAACTTATATCTCAAAACTTACTTTAGCTAAATTCCTTTAGTTTTCCTTTTAGTTTTCTGCGTGACTGGTAGATGACTAATATTTCTATTGCTTCCCTAATGGAAATGTTTAATGTTTTTAGCCCAGCTCTCGGTTTTTAGATTTTGTATTTTGGGTATACCTGTACCCCATACTTAAGTCCGAATCGTGAGTTCCAGCTGTCATTTGATCCTCTGAACCACACTCGTCTGTCCTTGACCTGGAAATTCCAAATCCTATTTTAACTATTTTGGCTGGCTACTGTGGTATGTCAGTTGAGTCACCTAGATTCCCGAACAACATGTTTCAGGTAAATATAAGAAGAGCACCAATCACTATAAAATGACAGCTTTGCTAAATTACATTACGTTTTATTTATTCGTAGATACTGAATGAGGCACTACATCGAACTATTCGCTGGCATTTAAACAACAAGTAATATAAAAAATAATTTTTAACAAAGTATATGCAGAATGATTAGTGCTATATCTTTGAAAAAATACGTGTCCTATTAAAATTAGTATTTTGTAAATGGAGCACCCTGTTTTTTATGCATATTAGAATTACAAATCAAAAAACAATGTATGTTTCTTAAAATGCCCATATCCCTATCTATGATTGTTTTTGAGATAAATCGATTTTAAGCAAATTTCAGAATGTATGCCAAAATAAAATAACTGCAAATTTAATAAGAATAAACAAATTAGTCTTTTACCAATTGATTAAGAACTTTTGTTCATATACATTACTGTAGTGATTACATAAATAAATTATAGTGCTAAGAAATTAGGTTAATTAAGAAGATATCATTGTAATTTTTTAAAGATAATATTTGTACTCATAGCGACTACGTGAAAGTAAATTATTGTGCGAGCCTTTACCAATTTTATTGTAGCTGCGAGTGTTGAAGGAGATCGTATAATCAGCTTGAGAATAAAGAACTGTTAATGCAAATAGAGTTTTCGTTACATTTGTGTCAACTGGTGGTATTTTAGTGGGGATAATAACTTTAGAACAATTTCTATTTGCATGCCAAAAACTCATATTCAACAGAAAATGGATAGCAAAATCCTTTCTTTCTTGAAGGGGTGTAAGTCAAACGTTGCAGAGAGTTGGCTAAAAATTTCGAAAACTTACAAGAACACCTAAGAAAACAAAACCAAAACTCTGCAAGCCTGGCAGCGAAATTAGAAGAAAAACTACAGGAAAATGCCACAAGCCTCGCAGAAAACGGTACAAGCACCAGAACACCTAGTGCCGGTGATACAACGGCAGGTCCCAGAATCTAAGAATATCGGAGAACGCAAACTGACGTCAAGCTTCAGAATAAAACCACCCACATTTGATAGGAAGTCAGCTTTACTGCCGCGAAAGCTAACGTTGGAATGATGGTGAAAGGGCAACCGCGTTAATTGTCGCATTATGAGGTGAGGTCTTGAATATTCTTCAGGCCATACCAGACCATGCCCAATAAAAGCTATGGGGCCTTAACATCAAGGGCAAGCGTATTACACTCAAGTGAAGAACCATTACGAAAAGGATAACAAGAATTTGCAAGAGTTTAAAGCAGATATTGCTTGCTTCGTGAGACTAGTTGATAGTTGATAGTGAATGTACTGTAGTGTTATCAAGTGCTCTTCAATTAAACTTGATATTTATTAGTAAAACTGGGAATATTTAAATTTAAAATTTTGTCAGATAAGGTACTTAAGGCTACTGAATATTACTATACAATTTATGTGCTTCAAGTGTGTATGAATCATTAAGTAATTGGTTTTTGTTGTTCAAATTACTAAAAGAATAGATTATCATGCTGGTATTTTATTAATCAAATAAACCAACATCAACATCTGGTTTAATAATTGTGCTTGCACATATGTTCATCATGTTTCATACTTAAACATTGTATAATTGTTTAACAGCATTTATTATAAATTGTGAAGAAGATTATTAGTAACAAGTTTCTGATTTTTAACAATTCTTTACACACTGTAACCATATAATATCCTTTTTTTTATAATTTAATATAATAAATCAATATGAGCCAGTGCTCTAAATGTATTAAAAAATTTGATGAACAATTATGTCATCCCTGTGATGGTTGCAAAAGACAATTCTGCCATGAACGTGCAGATCTTTCAGCATCAGAAGTGAGATGTTTGGCCCTGAAAAAGCGTACACTAAAATTCTATTGTTCGGATTGTGAAACTTGCATACTCCAGATACCCTCTTTAATCCAGAAAGTAGAGAAACTTACCACTCAAGTGGAGGCTCTCACGAATTTACATCAAAAGATCCCCGTGCAAGCAACACCCTTGAATGTTGATCACTCCCAACTGCAGGAGAGTATAATTTTAGAAGTGATGGAAAGAGATAAGCGCAAATGCAATTTAATTATATTTGGAGCTCCAGAAAATAACTCGCTCATAAAAGATAATGCAAATATAAAATCAAGTGAGGAATCATTGCGAAAAACTGATTTTGATCAGGCATATATAAAACAAATTTGTTCATCGCTAAATGAGCCTGATATTGCCGACAACATTGTAAAAACAATGAGATTAGGCCAACCAGTAGCTAACAGACCTAATCCTAGACCATTAAAGATTATTTTTCGAACTCGCGAAATAGTAATGAATTTACTACGTCAGTCTAAATATCTTAAAAACATTGCAGTATACAAAAATGTATTTATGTCTCCAGATCGTACACCATTACAAATAGATCACTATCGCAATTTAAAGAAACTATTAGATGAACGTATAAAAGAGGGTGAGCAAGGTATCAGAATTAAATATATTATGGGTATTCCTAAAATTATTAAAACTAGTACTACTACTATGAATTTAAACTAAATAAGTCCAGCAGCAAAACTCCATTTATATTAACTTGTTACTACCAAAATCCTGGGGGAATGCAATCCAAACTGACTGACTGTCTCTTATCCATTCTGAATAGTGATTATGATATAATAGCTATCTCAGAAACTTGGTTTCGTGAAGGAATTAGTGATAGTGAATGGTGTCCGCAAAACTATATTACGTATCGATGTGATCGTGATTATAATTCATGTAATGTTTCTCGAGGCGGTGGAGTAGTTTTAGCTGTATCTAATAAGTTTTCTAGTTCTAAACTCAACTTCGCTTTTGTGCGTGATGCTATTCCTGAAATTGATGCAGTAGGATGTAAAGTAATGTTGAATAATATTAGCGTAAGTGTAATTAACTTATATATACCGCCTAGATTAAACTATGATAAGTATGCTTTGTTTTTAGAATTACTAGAAAGTATGCCTTGTATGTTTAATTCTAACTTACTATTATTAGGGGACTTTAACATACCATCCTATAGCACAGATGTAGCAGACTTGCCTTTTGATAGAAGGAAGGATCTATTATTTAATCATGTGTCCTTTCTTAACTTAACACAATATAATATAATTAAAAATTTCAATGGCAGAATGCTAGATCTAGTATTTTCTAATGTAACTTTAAAAGTTTGGAATGATTGCTCTCCCTTTTTATCTGAAAACAATCATCTTCCGGCACTTGCAATGACTATTAAATTATCTTATCAAAACAACACAACTTTAATTATACTCCTCAGCCTAACTTTAATTTTCGCAAGGCTAATCTTATTGGGTTGTATGCTGCCTTACAAGCAACGGATTGGTCAAATCTTGAATATTGTCAGAATGTAGATGAAGCCGTAGAAATCTTCTACAAAATCATATACACTTTATTTCAGAAATTTGTTCCTACATTCTCTAATAGAAAAATGAATTTTTCATCTTGGTTTACTCCACAAATTATTCAAGACCTAAAACTCAAACAACAGTTTTGGAAGAAATACAAAAAATCTTCCTTCACATACTACCGGCAACAGTTCTGTACACTTCGGGCCTCTCTACGCAACGATATAAAAAAAGCATATGCAAATTTTGTTACAAAAGTGGAAAGAAATATAGGACATGATCCCAAGGAATTCTGGAATTTTGTTCGTTCCAAATCTCAAAAGTCACGGATCCCAGGCTCTATGACTTTCAATTCTGATAAATTTGGTAATGGCCAAGAGATAGTCAATGGCTTTGCCACTTATTTTAGATCAACTTATGAACTACCTAACCTTCCTTCTCTCATTTTTGAAAGAGTACCTCATTGTATCAACACTGTAAGCATACTATCCATATCAGAAAAAGAAATTGAAATAGCCATAAAGAAATTAAAAAACAAATCAACTTGTAGATTAGATCAAATGCCAGGCTTTCTCATTCATGACTGCAGTTCTGTTCTTTTATATCCCCTCAAATTGTTATTTAATCTTATTTTATTAACTTCTAAATTTTCAACTGTATGGAAATTAACTAAAATTTGCCCAGTGCACAAGTCTGGTGAAACCTCAAATATCACTAACTATAGGCCAATTGCAATAATTTCTAACTTTGCAAAAATATTTGAAACTGTAGTCTACAATGCCTTATTGTACCAAGTGCACTTCTCACCACATCAACATGGGTTCTTACCAAAAAAATCAACCATAACAAATTTAATAACTTTAACTGAATTTCTAATCCAGGCTATTGACAATCACCAGCAAGTTGACCTTATATATACAGACTTTGAAAAGGCCTTTGACAAGGTAAGTCACAACATCCTGCTAATCAAACTTCACAACTTAGGTCTGCATCCAAATTTGATAATGCTCTTCTCTTCATACCTAACAAATCGTCAGCTGAAAGTAGCTTATGGTGGTTATGAATCATTTGCGTATATTCCCTCATCAGGAGTGCTGCAAGGATCTGTCTTAGGACCATTCTTATTTTTAGTATATGTCAATGATTTGTTGAATGCTCTGTCTTCCAAAATGTTATGCTTTGCGGATGATCTTAAGATTTATTCTATTGTTGAGGATTTGCGTGACTGTCAGGCTTTACAATCTACACTATTGGATATGAGAAAATGGTGCGCAGATAATATGCTGAACTTGAATGTTAAGAAATGTAAAATTGTAAGTTTCACAAAAAAGAAAAAGCCAATCATATTCAATTATACGATTAATAAGGAGACAATAGATAGAGTTGACATTATGCAGGGCCTTGGTGTCTACTATGATAATAAATTAACTTTTAATGAACACAAACAGAACGGTATCTAGCAGTATGAAGAAACTAGGATTTATTATAAGACACTCGGCAAACTTTAGCAATCCTAATACTCTTATATTGCTATATCACTCATTGGTAAGATCGAAATTAGAATATGCATCTATTGTATGGGCTCCTTATTACTAAATACATATATCCCAAATTGAATCTGTTCAGAGGAAGTTTTTGAAATTTTGTCTTTTAAATTAGACGGTGCTTATCCAGAAAGAGGTATTCCTTATAATGAGCTTCTCTCAAGATTCAGCATGCATTCTCTAAAGCTTAGAAGTGAATTATATTCAATTACATTTTTATATAAGCTTCTTCATTATAAAATTGATAGTTCAGAGTTACTAGCAAGGTTGCAATTAAGGGTTCCCTGCTATTCCTCAAGGAATCACATGACATTCAGAATTGAAATACCTGATACAAAGTTAATGTTGAAATCTCCACTTCGCAGAATGTCTGAACTAATTAATTTGTTGGGGGATTCTATAGATCTTTTTTAAGACTCTAAAAATGAAATTATAAATGTGTACATAAAAAATATTAAAATGTAGATTATATTCGTACTGCAGCTTAAAAGTAAATATGTATTAACATGAGAGTACTTTAGAAATTACTTTATATATATAATTATGTAACTAATTTGTATTAATATTAATATCTTATTGTATTTATTCACTAAACATACTTTTATTGTAAAATGTGTATCGTGTCCTATTAATGGAATTTTCTGTTGGACAATAAATTACTTACTTACTTACTAGCCTACCCAACAGCACCAAATAGTTTTCTAAAATAACTGGCAGTGCAGACCTTTGTTGACGGGATACGTGACGAAGAGATCCAGCATGCACTACGGCTGGCTCGACAAGGGCCTGAGATGAAGCGCTGGCTCATTCTTTGGAACTTGAAGCAGCAAAGCAAACTAAGCATCATAGTAGTGGCAAATGCAGGATGTTCCGTATATGAGCAGCACTCAGAAAGCATTGAGGTGATTCGACCGGTAGTTTGTGAACACCAACCAAAGAGGAGGGGACCCAGATGCTGCTGGAATTGTGGTGAGTTTGGGCATATACGATCCAAATATAAGCAGCTCCAGAGAGAAGTAGAAAAGCCAGAAACTAAAGGGATGCAACAGGAAAGGGTGAAGTCAATGTGGACGGATTCTGCGCAAAAGACGATCATTGACATCGCATGATCTAAGTTGAGGACATTATTTACATATGTGGACAGTTTAGCGGCAAGATTGTGAAGTTCTTGGTTGATACTGGGGTAACTAGGACAATTGCTAATCCAGAGGAAGTGCGCGACAGTAATATAGTGTCATCCGTATGGTACTTCTTCAAACCATGGCTGGTGAGACAATTCAAACACACGGAGTGCTAGATGTAAAAATCAGAGATGGGAGCAAAATATTTGACCACCAGGTAGTAATTATAAAACCGAAGAAGTTATCTTGAGAATAGATTTTTTGAAGGGATACGAATCCAATATAGATATTAAAAGATGTCTTGAGGGTAGGGACCGAGAAACTGCCTTTTTGTGAAACAGATGATGTGTCTGTGCGAATTTGTTTGACTGACAAGTATTTTAAATATTTTTTGTGGTTAAGGGTTTTTATTCATTTTTATTCAAATCGTGCCACAGTGTTCCTATAGATTATTAACGTACATTTTGCTTAAATCTTCCTTTCAATTATTTAATAAAATTTTTAAAATAGCGTTATATTGAAGAATTTTCGCTCTTCATTGTATTTAATAATTTCCATTTCCATGTAAGTTCAGTTTAAAACGGGACGTCTGGATGTTGCACGCCAATGACTTCTAACGCGCTAAAAAAGAATTCAACGGTTGGGCGGTATTCTATGGTTGTCCACGTGACAGGGTGTTCCGGTGTTGAAAAGGAATCACCCACCAAGGAGTGTTCCTCAAAGTTATTCGATCAGTTGACAAAACCGTGCCAGCTTCTTAAATAACAACAACTGGCAGGACTTAAGAACTTGATCAGACAGTACTCGGAAGGTTTCGCAATCGACGGTGGCCGATTAGGAAACACAGCAGTAACTGAGCACAAAATCGATCCAGAAGATGCCCGGTCAATAAAATAGCAAGCGCGGAGACTCCCATTGACCAAACGTGAGGAGGTCGAGGCGATTGGAGTTATGGAGGGACAAGGAATGATTGAGCATTCTGATAGTTTTTTGGGCATCGCCTGTTGTGCTTGTTAAGATGATGGACGGGCTAATAAGATTTTGTTTGGACTATAGGCTATTGAATGACGTGATCAAATAGGATAAATACCTACTTCCAAGGTATGACGACATCCTAGATACATCTTCAGGGTAGCGATGGTTCTCAATTTTGGATTTGAAGAGTGGTTACTGGCAAATGAATATGAAACCCTAACATCGAGACAAGACTGCTTTCATTATTGGTACTGGCCTATGGCAATTTATAGTCATACCATTTGGACTCTGTAACGTTCCTGCCACCTTCAAACATTTAATGGATAGCATCTTGCCTGGGCTCTCGTGGAGATCGTGTCGGATATAATTGTATGACGTGATTGTGATTGGAAAGTCATTTGGGGAATATTTGGGAAATTTGGAAGGAGTGCTCAAGGAAATCAATCTGAAGCAGAGTCCAAAGCAATGTCACCTACTAGGCAATGATGCAAGTACCTAGGGCAAGCAGTTTCACTCAATGGAGTCAGACTAGACCCGAAAACAATTCAGGCGGTACAAAAGTCGCAGACGCCAAAAGACAACCATCAGCTATGCAGCCTTCTGGGATTGTGCACTTACTGTAGAAGATTCGTTCCGGATTTAAGAATATTATCAAGCCTTTGACCAAGTTGGCTGAAGATGTGCGCGATTACGTTTGGAATGAAGATTGCCAGCCTGCTTTACAACAACTAGGACAGTTATTAATAACAGCTCCAATCTTAATTATTATCGTCAGTTGGAAGGCAAATTCATCTTGGATACAGACGCCAGTAATGTGACCATCGAAAGTGTACAATCCCAAATGCAAGTTGGCTAAGAGAAAGTCATTGGTTACCTTAGCAGGGTGCTCTCGAAACCAGAACAGAATTATTTCGTTACAAGACAGGAACTGTTGGCTGTGGTGCAATATGTAGAGCATTTTTCTAAGTACTTCTACGGGAGAAAATTTCACCTGAGAAGCGACAACGCCGCTTTGAAGGTGCTATTACAGTTTAGATAGCTCAAAGTGCAAGTCGCCAGATGGATAGAAACGCTGCAGCAGTATGATTTCGACACGGAACACCGTGCTGATGCAAGTCATCGTAATGCAGGTGCACTTTCGAGATGGGCTTTAACCGAAGATTGTAATCATTCCTCGCGGGTAGAAACAAAGTGTGATCTACTTGATGGACTACCGTGATGAATGACGATTGGTAGCCTATACAGGTGCGAACGGAACAGGAATATGAAGACCTACGACTCATTCTGGCTTGGAAGGTCGGAGCAGAATGCGCTTCCTGGCAGGACATTAGTCTTTTGAGTAGCACTTTGAAGTCGTATTGGACACAATGGGAGCACTGGACAGACACTTGCATGTGCTATGCTGAGACGCAAGATATGTCTGTCATGTGATCTTGAGTTTGGGTGTCAGTTCTGAGATGACGTGTGCTAGGACTACGTCGAGGCACTCAAACGCTAGAAGCAGGACATCCACTGTGACGTTAGGAAAAATATCCAGATCACAAGTGATCGTATGATGACCAGATATGACATCAAGGTGCAGGAAGTTGATTTTCAAGAGGGCGACCGCGGTTGACTGTACAACCCCAGACGGAGGCGTGGATTGTCCACGAAGCTACAAAGACATTGGGAAGGTCCGTACAAAGTTGTAAAAAGAATCAACGACGCAGTATATCGGATTCGTAAGCTCTGAAAAGAGAACAATAATGGTGCACGTTAACCGGTTAGCATCCTATGGTAGTGATGACGCCGATAGTGCCGAAGAACGACACGCAGTGAGACAATCAGTTACGCACGTTTAGATGCTAGCGAGTAGTTTATATGTAGTGACCCACCTTGTATATTCATGTGGATAGTAATATTTTTTATTTGTATGTTACTTATATCTTAATTATTGTCTAGTTTTTTATTTTGCTTTGTATTTCTACACTTTACTGTCGAGCTGTAGGTTCATTGGTTTCGTTTAGATTGACCCCTCAATCTTCGACTGTGTTAACGCAACCTTCTACTTCCTTACATTTTTTCTTCTGTTACAGTAATTCCGGTGAATCATTCTTGGCCGGCTCACGTTCTTTACTTTATGGTCGGGTAAAGTTATAACCAGTTTGGATGCTTTATTCTATCCTTATAAAAACACTTGGTATTTTCAAAATCGAAGGTCCGCGGCTTCTAAATTAGGTAACATGAACATTAATTGCTATTTATACGCAATCGTAAACAAATTAGGCAAAATGTATTGTAAAAGTTTTGTACGGGCACTAAAAATGTACCCTTCAGATATTCGAAGATGTTACTTTGATACTATAATGTTTAAATGTGCTAAGTTTTTGCACTATTTGTACCTTTTGAACAAAATTTTGTACTTAAAAAGTAGACAGATTACTAAACTTAGTTGCGAGGACTGTTTTGTATTGTCATACAAAAGTGTTATATCTAATGTTTGGCAAACTAGATATCAATATATAGAAACAGAGTTTTTCGTTCTTAAATGTTGAAGTACAAAACAAGTAAAATACATTTCAGCTGTTATCGTTAGCAATTGTTTTCAAACAGCACTTGATATCCTAATCCCCAACCCGTCGACTACTCGGTCATCATATTCGCACAATAAATACGATATCTCTAGCTTAGACTTTGAATTTAATCTCATTCTCACTGTTCTAATAAATAAAATTAATAAAAGTGTGAAACATGATATCTAAACCATTTTCAACAATATTTACAAAGTGGTTTTAAACAAATCCCCTAATGCATTTTAACTTCCATTGTTTTTGTAAAAACTTTTTACTTTTTTAAAAAATGCTATATAGGTGGCCTTTTAAGACAAATAATTTCAATTATCACTCAAAATAAAACATGTTTACATGGGTTAATTTCTATAATAAGCAAAACTAATATGATAAAATAAATTCCATTTATAAATATAAACGGTACTCATCACTTTTAATTTTGACGAAATTCATACAGGAACTGCACAGAAAGCATAAACTCTTAACTAACTTGTCGACTACGAGATATGCGGAAAAGCAAGCAACGTTGTTGGATCTTTGGTTGATATCGTAGTTGGGCTATATATGAAAGGAGTATATACGTAGGAAGCTTAGAGTGTCCAATATAAAAGGATGAAGTGAAGATAAAAAAGTAAAAGTAGATATTTTTGTAATGATAATTTTTAAACCCCCTAGGTTCAAGCCCATTCTAAACGGTTTAATATACATGTATCTATATAGAAACATTAGCAGTATTTGTGGTAGATGCTGTAAGTCTTAGTTGTAAAAGGACGCGCTATTAATACTGGGATGTGTATATATATATATATATATATATATATATATATATATATATATGTATATATATTATATATTGCTATGATAAGAGGGTAGTTTAAGGGTAGATTAAGTCATAGGGGTCGTAAGATAACTGTAAATATAATTAACATTAAGAAAACCAAATAATTCCACCATTAAATAGGAGTAAACCAAATATTTCACAAAAGATCAATAGTGAGCACACTGTATATAAATTATATTTAATTTAATGCATAGAAAAGAAGCTCATTTTCAATAATTAAATAATATTTAACTAAAATAATAATGTGTACGTGGTATAATACGCTTTAAGTTAAAGAAATGAACCAAGATAATGTTTTAAATACATCAAGTTTCATCAAAATAAACACATAATCGGGAAAGATAAACAACCTGGCATTCTAGCTATTTAAGAATATCGAAAATGTCAACGCATAAATAATAAAACGCATTCAAATACATCATTATTAGAAAGATGAGTACATGACTGAAATATCATATTTACATGAAAATCCAACATATTTGAAATAACAAACAATAAGCAACAGGAGGTTCGTTATACAATAAACTTTGGACTATAAACGACACAAATACAAAAGACATGACAAAATTGCAATGGATATTTGGAAATTGTTAGAATATACTGTGATATACAGAAGGCTTACGTGATCGGCAGAGCATTTCATCGAGAATTAAGTCAGGGAATTTTGAGAAATATCGGGTTCTACAGAGATAAGGCGCAAAGTACAAGCCTTGATCAACGAACACGCCAATTAAAACGTTGGAAGGTGGAGCTTATAAATACGATAGGAAACTCGAAAATAGACAGTATATCTTTAACAAGGCACGGACCACGTCGATTTAAAGTGAAAATTACGTACCAGTAACAATTAGTGAAAAGTAAATAATTTATTAAAAGTGAAAAATTGAAAGTGCCAACATGTGCAACGAAGAATAACCGTTCTACGCGTAAACGTAAGATAAATCATGAATTTAATTTCATTTTAACATTTAACAAATTTAGAGCTCTGAATACAGATCCGAATAAAGGCGCCGAATAAAGATCTAAATTTTAATATTTGCTATATATTAAATATCTGTAAGGGTCAACAAAAAGGTCAATTGAGAATTTAAAAAATAGAGAAATCATCTTTGAACGTTCGAATTGTACTTAAGAGTAATTACAAAAATATTTTTGCTGGCTTTCAGGAAAATTAAATTTGGTGAATGTGAATAATTTATTCAGGAGCTAATTTTTGAATTGACATAGAACTGTACATATTATCAATCATTATACTGTGTAATTTTGGATTGCTTCACTTAAATTATTTCAACAGATAGAAAGAAAAGGGGTTAAACAATCTTTATTGTTGTGAAGTAGGGCATTGAGTGAGCTAGCCGTGAAAAACAAAATCAGGAAATTATAGAATTTTAAAAGGAGTTGATATTCAACACCAATAAAATAGATACGCCGATCATAAGAGTTATATCACAGCAATAAAAATAACACCCAACGTAGGGGCTTAAGGGAAATAAGAGTATTATCACAGTACATAAAAAGGGCACACCAACGTAGGAGCTATATCACAGCAATTAAAATGGCGCCCAACGTGAGGCGAGAACACCACAAAAGAAACTTAAAACTTGAAAAATCGTTGGGGCGAGAACACCATAAAAAAGTTTAGAAATTCGAAAATCGTAGGTGCATGAACAAATATAAAATTTAGCAATCCAGAAAGCGTAAAAGTTAGAAAAGTTAAAATTTGCATTTGATAGGAAGGAGTTTTTGAAATATTAAAATTTAGAATTTAGATAAAAATGGATAAACAAATAAGGGAAACTCGAGAAGCACTAAGGAACGAAGGGGTAGAAATAGGGTCTCAAGACAGCATAATTTTACATGATACACCAACGGAAATACAAGGGCGAGAATTAGCACGAAGTCAAAGTAAAGAACAGCAGATATCACAACAATCCGAAATGATGTCAATTTTATTAGGGTTAAATAAAAAAATGGACAAAAGTGAAGTGGCCATCAAGATGCAGATTAATGAAAATGGAGAAAGTTTAGGTGCCGAAATAAAAAATATGAGCGACGGATTAAAAGAAACGAATCAAACAATCACGGAAATGCAGATACAATTTCAAAATAAATTTATTAGAATCATGGACAATATAGATAAAGTTAGGAACGAAGTTTGGAAAGTTAAATTAGATCAGGAAACGTGTGAAAAGGAAACTAATGAGAGTATTACAGATTTAAGTATAAAGATGCAAGAAATTCAAGAAAATTGTGAGATAGAATTTAATGATGTAAATGGAGAATTAGGTAATTTAAAATCAGAGTTCGAAAACTTTGGTAGGAATAAGAGGCAATCATCATCATTAGGTCTTCAGTCCTAGAACTGGTTAGACGCGTACCATCATTGTTTCCTATTCTGAACTAACCTACAGATTTCCCTGAAATTTGCACAGTTTGCATCTATAACTATCTCATCTAGGTCTACATCTACCTCTTTTTTCCTATATCTGCTTGTAATATATCCCATACTATTCCCCAAAATGCCTAAGAACATATTCCGCCCTTCAATTTCTCTTTTTCCCCAGATATCCTTGTTCTCCTACTATTTCTATAACTTATTTGTTATTATCTTTGTCTGTCCATGCTATCGTCCTCATACATCTGAAGCACAGCATTTCAAAAGGCTGCTACCGTTTTTCTGTCTGCGTTTCAGACTGCCCGTATTTCATAGGCATACTGTGTTTTGCTCCACACATATGCTTTCAACAATTTTCTTCTTGTTCTATGTTTGTTGCCTTTCCTCATAGGCGCTGTTGTTTCTTGCTAGATGCAGAGGCAATACATTAGGATAAATAAACCGGAAAAATCAGTTGAGCAATATTCAAAATTTTACGGAGACAACAAGATCAATCCAAAAATATTTTTAAATAATATAAGAAAATTAATACAAGGATCAACGGATGAAAGGTACAATTTAAACTTCGTTAGGTCAATGTTGAAAGGAGGCGCGGAAATTTGGTTTGACTTGATAGAAAATGAGATAGGAACATTTCAGGAATTTGAAGTTAGATTTTTAAGACACTTTTGGGGGGACAAGCAGCAATACAAAGCATGAGATAATTTAATTATGGGAAAATATATACGCAAAACTTAGGAATGACCCGAATATTATACGCCATACAAAAATTTAGTGTAGCAAAGCAACTAGATCCTCCGATGGAAGAGAGACAAATTATAAAGTATTTAGCCGGACATTTTTGAGAGGAGATAAGACATTATATTACGATTCAAAATATAGTGGATAGAGAGATATTCCTGGAATATTTACAACATTGTGATGAGTTGGGACAAAGTCGTGGTGGAAAGTAGAATGCAAAGGCAACATGAAAACGTGGTTAGAATGCAAAGGAACACAGAAAGTAATAGATCGAATTATCAAAGAAATAGTGAAAATTATAGGGGAAATTTCAATAGAAACAATTTTAATAACTACAATAATAATTTTAGACGGAATTGGAATACAAGAAACACGCCAAGGAGAGAAACGGATCAAACCAACCACGACAGGAAAATAAGTCAATATGCACGCCAACAACAATATAGGGAACAAACGGCACAACCTTGCAGAACAAACCAAATCAACATTGAAACTACGAGTCAGGCAAGACTATCTACGTCGAATCAGGATTTTTGAATGAGGACAAACCATGTAAGTCCTTAAGAATTAATGGATACGAACACCAGCGCGAATATATAAAATGTGAAATGGAAAACGATTCACATAAAAGCTTATTACCGATAATTAAATTAAAAGAGGAAAATAATAGAAGTAAAATACTCATTGATACGAGAGCAGAAGCATCGCTAGTGTCTGAAGATTTTGTAAAATGGGGAAGGTTAATGGAGAAGATGATACCAATTAGGAAATGCAATTTCATAACACCGAATAACAAGATATTTGCAAGTGTGAATAAAATGGTAATTCTGGAATGTGAAATGGGAAAGATGAAGTTTGAAAACGAATTTATAGTAGTAACGAGATTACGGATAGATGTGATATTTGGTATGGATATAATTGATAAGTTGGGATTAAAGATAAATGCTAAAGGAAAAGAGGTTGATGTAAAGGGAGAATATATTAAATGGGATGATGAAGAGAGCGTTGAAGTCGTCGAAGGGGACTGTTTGAATATTAATCAGTTTGAGGGTGAAGTAGATGCAGAAGGGGATATAAACGATGAAATAAAATGTCCAGAAGAAATGAAAGATACGGTGAAGGCATTATTGATGAAGCATTCCGAATTAATAGGATCAGAATCCAGAATAGCAACAGGGTATGTGCATGAATTAGAGGTTGTGAACATGGAGCCGTTTAACATAATTCCACTAGAATGCGAATCAAGAAAGTATACGTGTTTTTCTATAGAAGGGCAAATTTATCAATTTAAAGTGGTTCCTTTTGGTTTGTCTTTAAGTAAGGATGCGATAGCAAAGGCTATGCAGGGTATATTGGAACCGTATGAAGAATTTTGTATTTATTATGGGAGTGATATTTCAATTTTAGTGAAAATATAGAGCAACATTTCATACACCTCGAACGAATTTGATTAGAATTAACTTTGGCAGGGAAAAAGGTAAATGAGAAAAAGTGTGAATTCTTTCAGGAGAAAATAAAATTTTTAGGATATAATATAGGATCTATTAGAGGGAAAAATAATACGATTGATGAGGTAAATTCAGAAAATAATTTTGTAAAGACGGTCTATGTTGGAAAGGATAGAATAATTGCAGACAAAAAACTTTTAATAATGGAGAAAAATGTACAAATTGTAATATAAATAATGTAAATAGGGGAGTTAAATCGGGATATAATTATAAATTAAGATAGGTATAGATAAGGGATTAGAATATGGACATATTTATAAGTTAAAATAGGTACAGATAGGATTTAGGATAGGGATTTAGATATAGGATTAATCAGATTTTTCAGATAATATTGGGGGAACAATTAGGAACAAAGGAGACAAGTAAATAGTATACAATAAAATAAAAATATAATAATTTAAAATCAATGGGGATTTTGGCCTCATGTTGGACGCCAAAAATGGTATTAATTAAAAATTTTATATTTTAATCTGAGGGAATAATGCTATGATAAGAGGGTAGTTTAAGGGCAGATTAAGTGATAGGGGTCGTAAGATAACTGTAAATATAATTAACATTAGGAAAATCAAATAATTTCACCATTAAATAAGAGTAAATCGAATATTTCGCAAAAGATCAATAGCGAGCACACTGTATATAAATTATATTTAATTTAATGCATAGAAAAGAAGCTCATTTTCCATAATTAAATAATATTCAACTAAAATAATAATGTGTACGTCGTATAATACGCTTTAAGTTAAAGAAACGAACCAAGATAATGTTTTAAATACATCAAGTTTCATCAAAATAAACACGTAATCGGGAAAGATAAACAACCTGGCATTCTAGCTATTTAAGAATTTCATTAAAAATGTCAACACATAAATAAGAAAACGCATTTAAATACATCATTATTAGAAAGATAAAAACATGACTGGAATATCATATTTACATGAAAATCCAACATATTTGAAATAAACAATAAGCTAGAAGCGGTTCGTTATACGATAAACTTTGGACTATAAACGACACAAATATAAAAGACGTGACAAATTAGCAATGGATATTTGGAAATTGTTAGAATATACTGTGATATACAGAACGCTTACGTGATCGGCAGAGCATTTCATCGTAAATTACGCCAGGAAATTTTGAGAAATATCAGGTTCTACAGAGATAAGGCGCAAAGTACAAGCCTTGATCAACGAACACGCCAATTAAAATGTTGGAAGGTGGAGCTTATAAATACGATAGGAAACTCGAAAATAGACAGTAGATCTTCAACAAGGCACGGACTACGTCGATTTAAAGTGAAAATTACGTACCAGTAACAATTAGTGAAAAGTAAATAATTTTTTAGAAGTGAAAAATTGAAAGTGCCAATATGTGCAACGAAGAATAGCCGTTCTACGCGTAAACGTAAGATAAACCATGAATTGAATTTTATTTTAACATTTAACAAATTTAGGGCTCTGAATACAGATCCGAATAAATGCATCGAATAAAGATGTAAATTTTAATATTTGCTATATATTATATATCTGTATGGGTCAACAGAAAGGTCATTGAGAATTTGAAAAATAGAGAAATCATCTTTGAACGTTCGAAAGGTACTTAAGAGTAATTACAAAGATATTTTTGCTGGCTTTCAGGAAAATTAAATTTAGTGAATGTGAATAATTTATTCAGGAGCTAATTTTTGAATTATCATAAAACTGTACATATTATCAATCATTATACTGTATAATTTTGGATTGTTTCATTTAAATTATTTCAACAGATAGAAAGAAAAGGGGCTGTACAATCTTTATTGTTGTGAAGTAGGGCATTCAGTGAGCTAGCCGTGGAAAAAAAAAATCAAGAAATTATAGAATTTTAAAAGGAGTTGATATTCACACCAATAAAAATAGATACGCCGATCATAAAAGAGTCACATCACAGCAATAAAAATAACATCCAATGTAGAGGCTTAAAGGAAATAAAAGTATTATCACATCACATAAAAAAGGGCACACCAACGTAGGAGCTATATCGCAGCAATATATATAATAAATAAGTTTAATGAGTCTTTATTTAATACAAAGTAAGAATTAATGAAAAGTAACTCAAAATCAGTCATGAGGGCATCCGGTCAATGCTTTTCTATTTAATTGAGGTTCATTAGGACAGGAGTAGCAAAAGTGTAACTTTTAACACAGACATTATGGGTAGTACGGCATCACCTAGCTCACAGTTTGTGTCATTTCACCTGACAATGCAGGTTTTAGCAACAGTCAGCACACACAAGATCCCAATTAGTAAGTAACGCATTGATAGGATGCCCTCGTGGCTAATTTTGAGTCAGTTGCCATTAAATTTTCTTACTTTGTATTAATTGAGGACTTACTAAACTCACTTAGCTATGGAAAACAGCAGTTGAGCCGGATCTTGTTGGTGCCGACTGTTGCTAAAACCTGCGATGTCAGGTAAAACCACATGATGGTACAAACTGTGAGCTAGATGATGGTGTACTTCTCATAATATATGTGTTAAATATTGCAACTTTGCAATTCCTGTCGTGGTGAGCCCCAACTAGGACAAAACGCATCTACAAAATGCCCTTTTGGCTGATTTCGAGAGACTTGCCACTAAATTTTCTTACTTTGTATTAATTGAATTCATTAAACTTACTTTATTTTAATAATAACGTTGGCTATGAAACAAAGGCAGTCAAGCCAAATCTCCTCTGAGCCGACTGTTGCTAAAACCTGTGATGTCAACTGAAACGACACAATGGCACAAACATTAAGCTAGATGTTGCTGTACTTCACATAACATGTCTGTGTTAAATATCACAACTTTGTTACTGATGTTCTGATAAGACACAATAAAGGCGAAAGGGGTTGTTGATAGGATGCCTTTGTAGCTTATATATGAAATGTTTTTACTTTATGTGTGTTGTGTGTGCATGTGCATGGATGCATATGCATGTGTGCATATGTGTATGTGTACATATGTGTGTGTGTGTGCATATGCATGTGCTTTTTGATATATATATATATATATATATATATATATAAAAACACCCACTTTACGAAAAATCGAAATATAGTTTTTAACTATACAAGTCAAGCTAATATTTGCATAGCCATAAATAAAAGATTTTGATTATTTCATAAAGGAAATAAACATTCATCGACTAGTTTCAGTCTCTCTAGACATCATCAGGATGAAGTGGTTTATAACCCTTATGAAACAACCAAAAACAATTGACAAAAATAATTTCGAAAAAACTTCTGTAACATGGCAAGGGTAAAATAGGTATGCCATCAGATGATAATCACTAGTACTAATTTAGTAAAAGTACAGAAGTAAATTCGAAATTAAAACGATATTTCGTAGATGGCCATAACAAATACGTTTCACCATTGGGATTGTTTGATGTGCTACATGCAAAATTTTTGCAGAAATATAACACACCGTCCCTTGGCGATGCTCAGTATAATACCCTGGAGGGTAGAGATCATAATAATCAACGAAACTATATAATTACTTTTGGCAAATTATTTGTTTTAAAACAAAATAGTATTAAGATGTATAAATAAACACCTACTTTACTAAAAATCAAAACTAGTCGATAAATGTTTATTCCCTTTATGAAACAATCAAAATCTTTTATTTATGGCTATGCAAATATTAGCTTGATTTGTATAGTAAAAAACTCTCTTTTGATTTTTCGTAAAGTGGGTGTTTATTTATACATCTTAATACTATTTTGTTTTAAAAAAATAATTTGCTAAAAGCAATTATTGTATAGTTTCGTTATAAAATACTCATATTTAGACCAGGGTAGAAAATTAATTAATTACATCAAATAATTTTAATCACCGTGTATAAGGAATTTTATTAGATAATACGCTTTATTAAAAAAACCGTGGAGCATAAAAATTCATTCGTTTCAGTAAAAATAAGAAATTTAAATTATTTACAAGACGCTTTCTATAAAAAGGAGCAGTGTTGAAATGCTCAACGTGTAATTTAATTATTCCAAGTAAAGAAACACATGGAAATTACGTGCAAAATTTATATTAATTAATTCAAGTTTAAGTAACGAGTATTAAACAAAATGTACAAATAATAATTGAATATTTAATTAGGATTCACTAAAAATTAAAGGGTATTATTTTAATTGGAGTTAATTGAACCATTAGTAACATATAATATGCATAAAAGCTTGTAAAAACCCAATAATATTCAAATCGTAGAAGTGTTAGTTAGAAGTAGGACGATTGAACACCTGCGTATTTTTAAAAGTCTCGTTCTGCGTAAATTTTGCAGATAACAAATGGTTAAAGAGAATGTTGGAGAAACCGTCGCTTAATATTCACGAGAAATGCTAATAAGGTGGGTTATTTCACAGTCCACGTGGATTGAAAATAACCGATACTAAAGAATATCGATTTGTACCACTCAAAACAGGGTAGATAGAGACAGATAATATGCGCAAGACAGAGACACATATAGTAAAAGGCGTGGGTTGAGCAACGTCACTGGGTTGCGATTGGTTGAAAATAAGAGACAAACATGAGAGGTAAAAATAACATTTCTGTATAAAAATTAATTAGTTATTCTCAGACGTTGCGTGCCATGTGTAAAATTTCTGAGATTTAACTGGGGCAAGTGCAAATTTAATAAGAACCGCGTGCCGGGCGGTCGAAATGGGAACATAGTATGCGAAATTCTAGAAACTGTCCGTTTTGGGGACAAAAGCGACGTATAGGCTAGCGATTATATATACCCGTGTTAATATGAGTTTCGCTCTCTTAGTTTTTCGATTTTGATTGAATAATTTAAACAGTTTGCTCGTATATTTTGGTGATTATTTAATACTTTAAAACATTTTGTTCTTTACGTGCTACAATGAAAGTAATTTAGTGCACTTAGAAAAGAAAATGCAAGGTAATAAAGTCTAGTTATAATTGCGAGTACTGTACCAATTATTCAAATTTGCAACGACAAATGAATAAACAAAAGTAGGCAGTTTTGGCGTATAGCGTGAAAGAAGTATGAATTTCTTTGCTATTTTCGGGGGTGTTAATAATTAAATGATTCGTAAACGTGACTGGATCCACAAAACAAGATACAGATATACACAGATGAGTTCCGGAAAAGCACTGAAACAACTTTAGATGAATGGTGGTGTAGAAAATTTTAAAGGCGACCAGTAATCCGAGGACCTAAACATAACCCAGTTGGAATGGTGTGATTAACAGAGGACGATGTACATTGGAGCCACGAGTGCATTAACCTTCAGGTAACTTAGTTAATTAACGTAAAGGGGTGGCAGATGCTCCCTTTGAACTCAGACTCAGGTCTGCCAATATTGTTAAATTAATTAGTAGGCATCCTACAAGGACTTTAATTCAGGATGTACATTAAAATGATAACAAATTTAATCTTGAAATTTTCTGATACTGAAATTTATGCTGAATTTTAATTTTGAAATTTTAATGTATTGTGAATATTGATGTAAATAGAGTTAACGTTAGTGTTTGTGGTAGGAATGTGTTTGTTTTTTTATGAATGAGGATGTAAGTTATCTAGGGGAGCAGCCGAGGCGAAAAGAGTAAAGGGGCGATTAACAGAAGAAAGTCAACGGACCAGTTAATTTAATAGCTTTTTGTACATTTCACAGCATTCTTGACGCCCAATCTGTGGGGCTCGATTGTTTTTTTTTGAAAGGGCCAGTTCCTGCAGATATGAGAGGATTCACAGCAATATATATATATATATATATATATATATATATATATATTATATATATATTATCGTGTAAATTATAGGTTAAGAGGGATAGATAAGTTAAGAGAATAATTTTGTAAGGACCGTGTATATAGAAAATAGGAATAATTTATTTACACTCCAAATTAATTAGTTTTGACCTTAAAACAAACGGATAATAGCATACATTTATATTAATAAATCGTAGTGTTAAATTTGCATAAGTGTAGAAGCTTTGTAGTACGTGAAAACTCAAGGATGATACGAATATAATTAGCTTTAATATTTTAAAAGTTGTAAATCAAGCACATCAAATAATAAGGAAGAGATTTTGTATATAAAATCAATAATGTAAACGCATACTTTCCATTTAACTAAACAAACGTTCGTTAAAAATAAATTCTAAGAAAATCTACGGGTTGAACAGCATGGAAAGTACAATTTCTAACTGGCAAAACAATTCATAGAAAGACGAACAGATAAATAAACAAGTTCAAGGAACCAGAATGTACGTTGGAACATAATTCTATAGAAATTTGAGTTAACGGTCGTAAATGTTTGATAAAACACTCGTTTAAAGTGCGCTACAAATTTTAGAGGTCAACCACAATATCGATTTTATGTTGCTGTAGTGGGGTTGTAATAAAGACGGTAAATATAAGTTAGACGAGGATAACAGTTGGATGATAGACCTACGAATGGGAGAAATGTTTTTGATTGGCTGATCGTAGAGTGGAATGAGAAAAATTTCTAGAAGATTGCGACCGTTGTGTTTGTTAACCAGTGTTTCGGACTAAAGCGACGGTGGAATGAGAAATTCTGAGTTTTAGAAAGTTCGTTGCATATTAAATTTTCAGAATCGGTTATGGTGGGAGTGCTTTTCGATTGAAACGGGGTATAGGAGGTGTGTTTCAACTATTATAAATACACTAGAAAACGTAGGGCTGTCTTACTTCACTTTTTCGGTCCGTTTCAGACTTAAATAGTAACATCTAAGTTAAAATTTTATAAATCGGTGATAGTGCAGTCCGTCTGAATTTAATTAAAAGTGTGAAAGCACGAGTGGGTGCTATATTGTAAACGGTACTGTAGCTACATATAAAGAATGAACGGAGGATGTTACTGAGGTAAGCGTGCCTAGATAAATTTTTGGAACAAGGATGCTGGGTGTTTGGTAGATACGGAAGGTGATTAATTTATTTTGGACAATTATATGAGTAGAAATATTGAAGGTGTCTGTAGAGAATTGGATAGTGATTGGAAATGAGTTTGATGTACATATAGCAGAGAGAAGGTGGATGGTATGCAACGACGAGGTTTTGGGTGGACCATATCTTCAGAGGAGACGGTGCAAAAAGCTTACTCCAAGTAACGAAATTAGTTTCTTTTGTTATTGCTTGAACATTTTGTGCTGTTATTTTGTGCTGGAGTGATTTGACACATTGGGTGTGTATTTTATCAACATAAAAGCTAATTTGAAGGGTATATGAAAAAGACAATTTGTATTTATTAATTGAAGGTGTAAATAAATGACGTAAAAATTTGATGTAAAGAGTAAACGGGTCTTTAGGGTTGTTGAAAACAAAGATGCGATTTATTTATGCATTTAGAGTAACAGGGTTTATACTGAGCTCACCATAGACCAGAGTAAATTTCAATTTAGGGTTTCAAGATAGGCCCATCTACTTATATAAAAAAAAATTGTTGAAGTAAATTAAAGTCATGAAATTTAAAAGGATTTAATGGTTGAGATTGTAATATTTTATGAAGCTGTATATCCGAATTTGTAAATATTGAGCTGGTGACATAAAATTATGATTTGTATGAATAAAAAGTTGTATGTTTCGTTGAATTATTTGAGTGGTAATTTTATTTGGTAGTCTAAGTTATTATTTCATCTTATTCACTATAATACGATAGTGTTTATCAACTTACCTTGTGTAATTAACTACCTAAAATATATATATATATATATATATATATATATATATCTATCTTGATGTGGAAGGTCCGCGTTGTGAGCATCACTAAAAGAGTGCTGTGATACAGATACAGCAATTTGTAAAGCTTGAAATTGTTCACTTGCCTTCCTAACTTTGCCTGGCTAGCTCAACGGAATTGACGTAATTTTCAAAATGAAATAAAACACAGCAATATCACAGCGTATTTATACAGTATGAAATATTTTCTCATACAAAAGCATTTACAGCATCGTCTTTTCAAACAAAATAATTTCTAAGAAGTACTTATCATAAAAAATTGTTCCTTAACTTATTTTAAATTTAAAGAACTAAATTTCTTCTTTTATGGATGGTTTACCTGGTTATGTTTATTGCCATGCTTGTAAGGTTTCTTTTGACAAAAAAATCCTTGACAGATAATCTATTAAAAGGTCAAAGTGTTTCGAACTCTTATGCTTTCCTGGTAAAAAAATCCTTTACAAAAAAATTATTATATGATTAACACTTATTATTCTACCTTAAATTAAATACAAATACCCCAATATCAGTTAAAAATAAATCTAAAAGTAATACTTGCAGAATCCACAAAAACGTTCCTCGTAATTAAATATCTTTTTATTTTAAATTGACGTCAAATCAGCTTACAATATTTTCCATATTTAAAATCCTCATTTCAAACAGCAGCTACCAAAGTACATTATGCTTAAATCTTTCTTTCAATTATTTAATAAAATTATTAAAATAGCGTTATGCTGAAAAATTTTCCCTCCTCCTTGCAATTTAATAAATTTCATTTTATTTGTAATTTGCATTTAAAACATCACTTCTATATTCATGTACTATCGTAATTATTAAATTACAGTGTGCTTACTGCATACTTCAAATATCATCTTCGCAAAGCAACAGCTCGCGACTTGAACCAAATAACATTTATTTCGTGATCGAATTTATAAATCGAATGAATCTTTTATTTTATAAACACTTCCTTATATATTCTAATTTATCTGTTTCCAGAAGGTTGTAGAATAGTATGGAACATTATGATGCAAGGTTTCACAGAAAAACTCATTAGCGTCTAAAATCACGGTGTTTATTATCTCATAATCTCGTTCCACTTATTCGTGACGCGCGCTGTTTGTCCTTGTTTAACACATATACGATTATTGTGGCGTCGCATACTAATGCAGAAGATAATCAATTTTATCGGATATTTCATGGGTTTCGTGGGTTTTTAGTGTTCCGACCGCTTCTCGGAATAAATGTCTCATTAGATATTTAGGTAGTTCTAAACATTGGTGATTCATCCTTTTATATTCCTAATATTCTAGAAAATTCTTTATTTAAAATAAATTTCTGTAATCCACAGAGTAATTAATTTAAACTTTAACTGCTTTTTAATGCAAAAGGGGTTAACATCAAAACGCATTTTTAATACACCTATTAAGGTTAGAATTGGGATTTTGAACAAGATGGTAGTTTTTATGCTAAATGCGTAAAGTTAGTTACTATACTATGCTTATTACAGCAAGTCAAAAGCATTTTTATCAAAAATGTATTGATAATTAATAAGTTAACATAAATGGCTTTGCATTTATCTTAAGACGATCGATTTGCATTCGCATTCAATGCATTTTACGGTATCTCACAATTAATTATTTTTACATATACAACTTACGTTACTTGCTATTTATTTACAATATGCTTATATCATATAGGGTGATTATTTATACACGGGAAATTTGATTTTCCGCTTGTACCTCAATGAATAAAAGTACGCTCGTATTATACAGGGTGTAATCATGAATTTACAAAAATTTTCATTTCTTTCTGGATTCTTTTATATCTTGATATATTGGTGGGATTTATTTGTAGAATTAGAGTTTCAATGATTTCTCGTGACCCCTTATCACGTCAATATATATATATATATATATATATATATATCATTGAAACTCTAATTCTACAAATAAATCCCATCAAGATATCAAGATATAAAAGAATCCAGAAAGTGGTCCTCAGTGTTTTGATTTTTTTAAAAATCTTACCTCTATTTTTATGCTTTTGTAATATAAAAACAATGTGCAAAGTCTGAGGTCATTCGGATAACAGGAACCCGTGCCACATTGACACTTTTTTATAAGACTTGAAGATAAAATGTAAAAGTAAGAACTTTACATTTTTATTTGTGTATAATCTACATAGTTATAAAATAACATAAAAATAGTTTTACCTATAACTTTTTTGATACAGTTGTTTATTTACAAGTGCACAAAACCATGCTTCAATGTAAACACTTACCAGAAAGACATATACCTCACGAAGTCCATTTTCTTCAAATGCAGTTAGTTTAAATTCGTTACGAAATAGAAATAGTTTTAGGGTGTAAATGGCTTTAGCCATCCATCTAGCATGGAGGATGGCTACTGGAAGACGAAACCTTTCTCCATGAGGTAGGCTACCTCCAACAAATATCACCAATAGCTCCAATAGTTCTCTGTAGTCATCTCTGAATTATGGCTTTGTCATGTAGTTAAGGCAAGATTGAGGAAAAAAATTCTGTTGTCTTTTAAAGCCAAAAGAATTGCCTGGTCCTGCATTCTGTTCGTCATCATCATTAGGTCTTCAGTCCTGCAACTGGTTAGACGCATACCGTCATTGTTTCCTATTCTAAACTAACCTACACATTTCCCTGAAATTCGCACTGTCTGTATCTATCACTATCTGCATGCGAAAGTCTGATCTCGGTCTATCTCTACCTCTTTTTTCCTATCTCTGCTTGTAATATATCCCGCATTATTCCCCAGAAATGCCTTAGAATGTATCCTGCCCGTCTTTCCTATTTTTTTGTTTTCCACAGATATCTTTATTCCTTTACTATTTCTATAACATTTTTGTTATTATCTTTGTCTGTCCATGCTACCATTCTCATACATCTGAAGTACAACATTCCAGAAGGCTTACATCTCTTTCTGTCTGCTTTTCTTCCTATCCCTATTTCATAGACGTACTATGCTGTGCTCCATAAATATGCTTCAACAATTTTCTTCTTGTTTCTGTGTTCATTGTCTTTGAACATAGCTGCTATTCTTTCTTGTTTGATGCAATTCGGTCACCTTCTATTGTTTTACAGTTATATACCCTATTTCCCCGATATTCAGTGGAATGTGATGGGGAGGCGGCTCCGTGGTATAGTTGGTATGTGTGTGACTACTACGTCCAAGGTCCCGGGTTCGAATCCCGACACGGTCCACTTGAAAAATGTTAGGCGAGCATTTTTCACAAAAATACACCCTCGTTCATATAAGAGGTAAAATGGAGGTCCCATGTGTGAGTGTTATAACGCACATTAAAGATCCTTACCTCGCTTGCAACAGCAAGGGTTCGGCAAAATTCCAAATTTTCCTGGTAAAAAAAAAACTCGCTTCCTGGCCAATGTAGTACCTTCGGGTGGAGCATTGGAAAATCACATGTAAATTATGTGAAAGGGGGTAAGTAGCCTTTGGCTGCCAAGTTCCCTCAGCACTTGAACATTTGTCGAATTATTAGTTTTTCCAATATATCCTTTCGCACAATCAACATTAGGTGAAAAGATTTCACAACCAACAACTAGTTGTTTATAACTGGTTGGGCACGTACCTCAACTTATTTATGTTCTGAGCTAGCCTAAACAGTTCCCTGAAATTCCCACAACAGCCTATATACAGCTCGATTCCCCCTCTACTGTTTTCTAATTATATGCTCTATTTCAACCAGATTCAGTGGTATGTGAAGGGAGTTAAGCAGTCTGTGGCTGCCAAGGATCCCCTACTACGCCCAAGGTCCCGAGTTCGAATCCCAACACGGTCCGCTTGAAAAATGTTAGGCGAGCATTTTTCACAAAAATACACCCTCGTTCGGATGAGAGGTAAAATGGAGGTCCTGTGTGTGAGTGTTGTCACGCACGTTAAAGATCCCTACCTTGCTTGGAACAGCAAGGGTTCGGCAAAATTCAAAATTTTCCAGGTAACAAAAACTCGCTTCCTGGCCAATGTAGTACCTTCGGGTGGAGCATTGGAAAATCACATGTAATGCCAAGGATCCCCCAACACTTAGACATTTGCTGTATTAATAATTTTCCAGTAAATTCTTTTGCACAATTAACTTTAGTTGAGAATATTGCAAAACCAATACATGTAGTTGTTTATCATAATCATCATGTTTAAGTACAGTTATTCTTCTCGTCATTAATTTTTTCATCTTGGGATTGGTTGAATGCATACCTCCATTGATTTCTATTCTGAGCTAGCCTACACATTTCCCTGAAATTTCCACATCCTACATCTTTCACTACCTGTGTGCAATAGTCTAACCTAGATCTACCTCTATTTCTGTTTTTTCCTATTTCTGCTTCTAATATATTCCGCACTATTCCCTCATGTCTTAGTATGTGGCCTATCATCCTATCTCTCCTATTTTTTTTTACCATTTTCCACATATTTCTTTCTTCCTCTACAATTTCTAGTACCTCTTTGTTCTTAACTTTGTCTGTCCATGATATCTTATCATACGTCTGTAGCACCACATTCCAAAGGCTTCTACATTTTGTTGCCCGCTTCTCCTACTATCCAGGCTTCACAGCCATACAATGCACTGCTCCACACATGTTTTAAGCAATCTTTTCCTTGTTTCTATGTTTGTTGTCTTTGCACACAGTAGTTGCTTTTTCTTGTTGAATGTAGCATGACCTTGTGCTAATCTTTGTTTTATATCTTTTGTGCTTTTCCCATCTTGCGTTATTTGGCTTCGTAGGCAGCAGAAATCCTTAACCTCTTATAAGTTCGTGTTACATATTTGTATTCTTGTTTTTAATTTATTTTCCTCTCCTTTGCATACTAGAACTTTAGTTTTAGTTTTGTTAACTTTCATACCGTATCTCTCTGTTAGAACTGTTTCCATTTCATTAAGAGCAGCTTCTAACTTTTCTTTGCTAGATGCTAATATCGCTATATCATCTGCAAATCTAAGCATATCAATTTTTTGTCCCTGCATAGTGATTCCAAATGTCCTCCTGCATTTGACAGCATTCATTGCGTCTTCAATGTACAAGTTAAAAATTAATGGGGATACGGCACATCCCTGTCTCACCCCTTTCCTAATGTTTACTTCTTTACGTTCCTGCTCTAATTCTATTACTGCTGTTTGCTCCTTGTATAAGCTATGTACTATTCGTCTATCCCTATAACTCATTCCAATCTTTTTGAGTATTTCAAACATTTTTTTCTATTTTACATTGTCGAATGCTTTTTCCAGATCTACAAACCATATACACGCTTTCGCCCTTTTCTATTGTTTTCTCCATTATCATCTTCAGAGCTAAAATAGCCTCCCGTGTTCCCCTGTTTTGCCTAAACCCAAATTGGTCTTCTCCTAGTATTTCTTCAGCCCGTTTTTACATTCGTCTTTGTACAATTCTAGTTAATATTTTTGAAACGTGTGCTGTTAAACTTATTGTTCGAAAATTTTCACATCTATCCGTGCCTTTCTTTTTTGGTATAGTTACTATGATGTTACGTTTGAAATCTTTGGATATCTCGTCTCATACGTATAGCTTACAAGTTGGAAAAGACGTTCTGTTACTGCTTGTCCAGCGGCTTTTAGAGTTTCTGCTTGCACCTTATCTGTACCCGGCACTTTATCATTTTTCAGACCCTTTAATGCAAATTCAAATTCTTCTCTAAGTATAGCATATCCCAAGTCATCATTTTCAATATCTGATTCCTGTTCTAATGCAGTTAGTTCCTCTCCTGCATATAAATTCCCTATATATTCTTGCCATCTACCCACTTTCTCTATATTTTCTATAATGACATTGCCTCCCGCGTCCCTTATATTTTTGCTATACGGTTTCATATCCCTAAAATTGATTCTGATTAGTTTGTATGCTTCATCTGTCTTTCCTACTTCCATCTTAGTTTGTATCTCTTTGCACTTTTCATCAATCCATTGTTCTTTAGCTTTCATGCATTTGCAAATAATTTCCCATTTTATGGCTTTTATCTCTGTTTTCCTGTTTCGTCTGATTTATTTTTGTATTTTCGTCTTTCTTCTATTAAATTCAGGATATCCTTTGTTATGTATGGTTTCTTACTTTCTTTTAGTGTTTACCCCAGAATATCTCTGGCCGCCATGTCTAGGCTGGATTTAATGTCATTCCATTCTGTTTATGTTGTATATGTTGTATCACAACATATTGCTTGAACTTTCTCTGAGACGGCCTATTCTTCGAGTAGGTTTAAAACCGCTGTAGCTATTTGTATGTTCCAGATGGTAGTTGGGGAACCCCAAGAAGCTGTTCAATTTTATTGTTAGTAATAATAACAGGAAGCCTATCAACAAGTTTTTATTAGTTAGAGCAGGTAGCAGCTTTCCATCCCAGTGAACTACAACAGCATTTAAATCTAATCCTTAAAATTGATTCTTCAGCTTTGCCGCTTGTTTTTCACATAAAATATTTCTACAACGACAAATAAATGAACGATTGATTACTAAATCATTAATGTTGTGACCCAGTGCTTCTGCAGTTGCTCGTAAAATGCGCACTGCTTTCTTGTCACTTAATTTACACTTATCATGTACCATAACAAGCTTTGTAAAAATAAATCCTATTTTGACTCTTTTTGGTTTAGATAGACCAGGCAAGTTTTTGTTAATTCTAGGCTGTTCTCAGCTATCTTTTCTCTTTCACTATAAATCATATTGAAAACAGTACAAATTCATCTCAGATTAAAAATGACAGATCCTCTTACCTTTGCTCTACATTGATAATTTGCATTTTCACTTCAGGGGCTTCTATCTCACCCTCTGCTTTGCTGCTACTGAGAATCTAATAAAGCAAGTGTTTCTTTCGCATTGCCATTTGTTTTTCTTTCTTAGCTAGTTTTGCATCAATTCCACCCATATATCCTGGTCGCCCTTTTTGTCGCTGTGTGAGTAGAAACGTTTTGTCTTCATGTATTTTGATGATGTTCAAAGCATTTGCATGCGTTATGTCAAAAAGGTCGTTCAGGTTTTCAACAAAATGTTGTTCATTTTTATGTTAAACTTTGGTTTATCTACTAGCAAGTTTTTATAGATTTCTCCCGTTTGTGTACTTTGATTCTAACTTGGTGATGCAGTTTTGTGGATCTCTAACAGGTATCCTTGCTTTTTCCCAAAATATCAGTGTTTCCTTTATTGATAACCTAGCACTTTCATGCAGATTTTACAGTTCGCATGTTGTAGAAAAGAATACTTAAAACTTGCTTTTTTTGGAAGTTAAATATCCACAAAAAAATTAGAACAACCACTTCACTTAAATTAAAACACTTAGCTTATCTCCTGATAAATAAATGTACCTAATGCAACTGTCAAACTAACACAAGGAACTGAGTGTTGTGACGAGATTTTTCAAACTCAGCATCAAGCTAAGGCCTATTATGGATTCCAAGAAATCCCCTAACTCCATGTACAATCACTTAATAAAATAGAACTCTTTTTAATCATTAACATTAATAATACAATAAACAGTAACAGTGTCTTGGAATTTTGTCAGAGGGACACATATTTATTGGATGCAATACACAATGCGCGTTTTTTAGTTAATTTGAGATTGTACAATAAATATTTTACGGAATGGATGCATTGCATATTTTTTTGATATACTAAATAACATTCAGAAATAATACTCAGGGTTTAGAATTGGTTTATATAGAGTTCGTGGATTTTGGATCTAAAAAACTAACGTTTTCTTAATTTTCAGCATCAGTGTGGCACGTTTTCCGCTTATTTAATCAACGCAAAATTTTATATGCTGCATTTTTATATTGAAAGAAAACAAAGTGGGAGTAAGACTTAAATAAATAAAACTTTCAAAAATAAGAACCACTTAAATATATATATATATATATATATATATATATATGCTGTGTTAACCCCTGTTAGCCTCTTGTTGCTACATTAATATTTAGCCCCACGATTGGGTCGAACATATAAATGCTGTGATAATCGTGCCCCACAGTTGGACCTGTCATATAAATGCTATGATATTCGCCCCACGGCATGGGCGGCATATAAATGCTGTGTTATTTTATTTAGGGTTAACAAGCACTTGTAAAAATGTTAATTTATAATTTTCTTTGCCTCGACTAGCTGGTTCGATTAAATAAAGCACTTCTACAATACACAGTATAATGATTAAATATTTACAACCTTTTTAAATATCTTCTCCCCTTTTAAATTATATACAACTGTCAGATTTTTAGAAAATCAAGCCAGCAAAACGAGCTTTTTATTACATTTAGAGACCTATTGAAACGTTTCAAGATGTCTATTACTTTTCACAAATTTATACAAGAAACCCCAATTTGTCGGCTCTTACAGTTTGAATTATTATTGAGATAAAAACATTTTTAGAAATAAATCGAATCAAAATATCTAACCTGAAGTGGTTCAGTAGGTGTTCTGCATTTCCCAGAATTGAAGTCGACAACCAGCCAAATTAGTATCCAAATCGTTATTGGTGAGATTATTCCAAAGAAAGGTTTTTCATTTTCGTAATAGAATATTTACCATTTTCAGAAATTATCAAATTGCTTGAACAGGCAGCATTCTTCAGAGTCTCTTATCCAAAATTGTATTTAAGATCGTAATTAACAGGAATCTTTATTAGGATCGTTATGTCGATTGCAATTTAAGATTGTAGTTAAAAGTGGTGATTAAGAGTGGTGATTAAGATGGTAATTAAAAGTGGTGATTAAGATGGTAATTAAAAGTGGTGATCAAGATGGTAATTAAAAGTGGTGATCAAGATGGTAATTAAAAGTCGTCTTTAAAAGTACGGCTCGCTTGCACAATTTCCACACTCTTTAATTTTTAATTTAATTTAATTTACTAATCACGTAAATATTTAGCACTTTCAAGTATAGGGACTGCCCAGTTTCTAAAGTATACTAACTCGATATTCAATTGTCATGATATTTATAGGATCGGCCCCTTTTGTTTGTGATTCGTTGACTTCACGTGCTGGGCGAGACCAAGTGTCTTATCTCTTGTTATTTTGGGAAAGTTTACCAATTGTTTAGTTCAATTGCATGAAGCGATGCTAAGAAAGTCACGTAATTCATTATAATACCTCACATTTAATTCAGAAATCCCAGGAATCTTCGTCCAACAAATCACGTACTATTGTTGTTGGCCTTATTCTAATCTGAATGGAATAAATTTGGTGTTTGTTTATTTCCTAATAAATTGGATTTTTGAACAAATGTGATACTTTTAGATCACGTACGCTTTTAAAATAATGCATAATTTCTGCGTGCGTTTGAGATGATATTATTTTGAATATTTATCTAGCCAATTCATGCAGGTTTTTCACTGATTTAATTTCATTGCATTTCGTTACATTTTTAAATTCTTATCTTTGCTCGTATCTACTCTTGAATATGCGTTTTAATCGTTTGTACTGCTATATACAGTGTGCTCTCAACTAATAATATTTGTAATGACCTATTTGCTCCTATAATATCTGTAATTATGTACTTTTGTTACTTGGGAGTTTCTCTTGTTTATTGTACGACCCTTATGACTTAACCTACCCCTAAATTAACCCTATAATTACAGCATTAAATATATATATATATATATAGTTGATATATATATTTTTTTTATAAATAATAATATATATATATATATATATATATAGTTGATATGTTTTTGACCTTTTATTTATCAAATCAATAAAAATATTCTTGGGATATAGGTCATTTATTGAAATATAAAATTATATCAAAATATTACGCGTTTCAGTCTTATTGACCGTGATCACATATTAAAAATGTGTTATTTACATATTGTTTTACATTACAGTCTAGTACAATGCAAAACAATATGTAAATAACACATTTTTAATATGTGATGAGGTCAATAAGACTGAAATGCGTCATATTTTGATATAATTTTATATTTTAATAAATGACCTATATCCCAAGAATATTTTTATTGATTTATATATATATATATATATATATATATATATATATATATATATATGCCTAGCCTAAATAGTCATTTCAAATCGAGCTCATAATTGAAAGAAGGGAAATATAAGCTTTTGGGCAGGATTCAAACCTGTAACCTCTCAATTTGTACTTGAATGTGCTAACCAATTGAGCCACCAAGGCTAGTAAATTTAACTGTCAAACATAACGGACAGTCTCAAGTTAACATTTGAATGTATGCATACTTACTTAATAGAAGCTGCATCTGAACCACAAGTGGGTTCTGTCAGACAGAATGCTGCAAATTTTCCACCAGTAGTTAAAGGTGGTAAATACTTTGCCTTTTGTTCAGGAGTTCCAAAAAGTACTATTCCTTTAAATCCAATGGACTGATGAGCACCTAGTGTTATACCCAGACCTAAAAATTACAAATTAAAATGTACTTCCTAAGAAACATTTATATCTCATTTTATATTTTATTGTATTTTCCATAAGTTGGCCACTTAAAGGGTTCAAAAATACTTTTCAATAATATATATCTTTTTTAGCATATTACCATTTGAATTACTTTAATAGCTTTTGATTAAGATTATAGCATTAAACCTATAGGAAAAGTTTTGTGGGATGTATCCCATTCTCCTATTCTTCTTATTGCAAATGTAAGTTTATTATGAAAGCATCATAATATAATACATTTGATCCAAATTATGCAATTGATTTATATCATTTGAGATTTTCCTTATTGTATTTCTGTTATGAATTAAAGTGTAAATGCCTTTGTGACTTTTGTGTTTCCACTTTCTACAATCGCTTGTCAACTACTTTTTAGTGCACAAGTATGATCACATGAATTTTATCTTATCCAAAATGTCTCTTATCTATATTTATTTTCTTCTGCCATATCCTCTCTCATATCTGTTATTGTTGAATTTCCACCCAAGCACGAACAGATTCAACACCATTTTCCTTTCTTAAATTGGTTGACAGTTACCACCTAGCCTAACAGAGGGTACGTTTATATATATATATATATATATATATATATATATATATCCACACACACACACACAGAATCTCCAAATGTTACCAAATCTAATTTATGTTTCAAATTAAACCATATAAATTAATTAAATAACGTTGCTTGCCATATTTAATTTATTTGCATATTTGTATCATGCAATTATTCTTTATCTCAGGTATTCACCATGGGTTCTAAATATTGCTGCTCTAGTTCAAATTCCGGTGGCAAAGTTGCTGGTTTCCTTTCCTAAAACCTTAAACAGAAACACAAGACAAAAGATACAATATTAAAGATAAGTAGGGAAATCAACAGGTGAAACTTCACCACATTCTATAATGCACTCAGCACCAGTAGTTAAAGATATGTCAAATAAAGAATGAATCATAGCAGCCACATTTTAATATGAAAACGATATGCGAAAATTGTGCCAAAAATTCTCACAACGAACAAAAATAAACCCGTGTAAACATTCGCACTGATACTTTAAGTGCCACTGAAGGCAACCCAAACTTCTTGGAAAGAGTGATAACGTCATGAATCTTGGTTTTTTACCTATGATACAAAAACTATGGAGTAATCCGTGCATTAGAAGAGCCCAAGTCCAGCAAGAGCTAAAAATTTTGAATGACGAAATCAACATTCAAAGCAATGATTTTTTTTGTGATATCCAGGGGATTGTGTATTGTCACTGGGTTCCTGAAGGCCAAACTGTAATCAACATACTACTTTGAGGTTTCTTGTTCAACTCCATAAAATAATCAGAAAGGAAAGACTAGAATTGTGAAGCGATACATCATGGGTTCCTCCTCAGGACAATGCATCGATACACACTGCATTGTCTGTCAGGACGTCTCTAGCCAAATATAACATCCCACAGTTAGATCATACACCTTATTAATCTGATCTGGCACCATGTGGAACAAGATTTCGAATGCTTGAAGTTATGATAGAAAAAAGCAGTATGCATCACGAATGCGCCCACAAAATAACTATTTCCATAACTATTTTAAATTATGGAAAATTCGCATGCAACAGTGTAAGAATCGCAGGGGTGAGGATGGGGTATATTGAAGGGGATAATAATATGTATAAATTTAAATTACAGCATCAGTCTTGTTATTTCCATATGTAATATTTATGAAATCTGATACTTAATGTAATATTCTGATGATTTATTATGTATTTATTAAATTTTATAACAGTTTACACAATATGCAGACACAAAAATAGGTATCTGAAATTTCGTATTTTAATTTAGTTATTTGAGATAATTTGGAAAGGGTTTTTGTATTTTATAATAATGTACTTTTCAACATGTAAAATAACAATACTGTGCAAGGATAATTTTAAGATCTCAACAATTAATCAGATTAATCAATTAGCTCATATTAATTTATATTAAAAATACTGATGGTTTTATTTAAATTACAAAAATGTCATATCACTTCTAAGATTATGATAAAATTGTGCTTTCCATTTTCTAAATATAAATATATAACCCTATGATATTACATAATTTAATAAGTAAATTTACTCGTGCAAAAACAATTTTTATGACGAAGAGTATTTAAAGTTACGTAAATGAATCATTTCTAGAAACATCTGAAGCTGCAAGTAATAAAATTTTAAGAATAGTAAGTAAAACAATGAGTATAACAAATATTCAAAAGGACTGCCCTGTCAATAACCACACATTTCCCTAATAGACAAAGCATACATTTTTATCTTATTGTATATACAATATTCCTTTCAGATATCAATTTTATCATGGTATATTTCATAGCTACAATACAATTTACAAGTCTGGGACTATGCTCAATTACCACTAAAAAATAATTCAAGATTGTCCTCAGATAAGCAGTAGTGATATTTAAAAGCTCTTTAAACATCAGAAGTGGCTCATACCCACCAAAAGATAATAAGTGTTAGTCAAAAATAAGTAATTGGTTTGTGTCACTCAAGTGAATAGGACTAACAGACTCAAAGTTCTAATGCCGTGTGAAAATACAGAACAAAAAATTCAATCATTAGTAATATTGTGAAGAGTGGAGAATAAAGACTTTTGCAAACCTAACAATGAATAGTGAAAAAATTGTAATTGTTATAATACACACGTGCCATTAGAATTTCAAGAAGCGTAAAGAAAATATATACTAAATTAATTCTGAATAAAATAATATAAATCTTGTGTGGAAGTTCTATTACTCAGGAGCAGAGCAAATTTCAGGTGAGTATCTTGATGTTGTATCTTGTGGGATTCTATGTGATAGATATAACAAGACATACACCCATTATCTTTATTGTACAGTAACACATTCAATGAACCACCTGCAACTGCCTTCTCAATCATGGTAAGAGTAACCCTCCCTGCTCTACGTGACGAGTACAACAGATAAGGGGAAAATCTTTCAATTAAAAGCTCAAACGATCTGGAAAGAATGATATAGTTGAAATAAATGTATATAAACGAGGAACTTTATTTATTATTATTCATTCATAAATTCGATCGCTAAAATGTTACTTTGAGAAGTTGTTCTGAAGTATGCAGTATGCACACCGTAATTAATAATTACGATGTAACAATGAATAAAGAAGTTATTTTTCAACGTAACCTGCACAGATATGAAAGTTGTTAAATGCAGTTATTATTTATTATATAATATACAATGAAGGTGGGAAATGCTTCGATATAAAAAGCTACTTAAAAATTAACTTAAATAATTAAATTGAAGATGTACTTTGGAAACCGATGTTTCTAAATGGAAATTTAAGTGAATGAAAAATCTTGTAAGCTGATTTTGACATCAATTTAGAATAGAGGAAGAAGATATTTAATACTGTTAAGTACGAACTGGATAAACGCTTTTTGGATTTTACAAGTACTACTTTTAGAAATTTTTTGTTTGTAACTGATATCTAAGTATTTGTCATTTTAATTTAAGATAGAATAAATGTCTTAATCATAAAATATTTTTTTGTAAGGGTATTTACCAGGAAACTTTTGTGGTCACACACACACGTGTGCATGCATGCACACCCCTCCCCCACACATGTAAGCAAACACACACACACATTGTAGCATTCCAAAATGTTCCTTCTACTATATTCCCTAATAATTTATTATTTATGCCCATAATTATTTGTATCGTCCGTATAAATTAAATTCCGAACGAAGATTAGCTTTTGTTGTGTGAAGAAACATCTTGTAAGCTGATTTTGACATCAATTTAGAATAGAGGAAGAAGATATTTAATACTGTTAAGTACGAACTGGATAAACGCTTTTTGGATTTTACAAGTACTACTTTTAGAAATTTTTTGTTTGTAACTGATATCTAAGTATTTGTCATTTTAATTTAAGATAGAATAAATGTCTTAATCATAAAATATTTTTTGTAAGGGTATTTACCAGGAAACTTTTGTGGTCACACACACACATGTGCGCACGCATGCACACCCCTCCCCCACACACGTAAGCAAACACACACACACACACATTGTAGCATTCCAAAATGTTCCTTCTACTATATTCCCTAATAATTTATTATTTATGCCCATAATTATTTGTATCGTCCATATAAATTAAATTCCGAACGAAGATTAGCTTTTGTTGTGTGAAGAAACATGTGACGGTTTGATAAAAGCGGACGCACATCCTCCAAACCAGTTCACATGAGACGAATGAGAATTCATTTGTCTGTTTGAACGGTGCCTGTGAGCACTCATGGTTAATAAATCTCATTTATCGCTTAAGTGCCTATGCACATTTATTTATCGTGTTCCCCTAATACAGGGGTAAGTATTTCGTAATAACACCCTCTATATTTTTATATTGCTTAGTTGTAACATTTCCTTGTATTAATTAACTTAGGAAGCCCGTACGGAGGAACTGTAATGGTTTCATATTTTAGTACCTACTTTTTAGTAATTAGGAAAATTGAATTCCAATTAAGTTGCCTTTAATTTTGTTGATGTTCACTGAATAATTTTAAAAATTATTGCTATAATATTTAACTTCAGATACTTAGAAAACAGATGCCTTTTGAACTAATTTAAGTTACTTTATAATTACTTTTTGAGTTTAAAAATTACAATTAAAGGACTTACTAAGTACATTATGGCCACTTACAAAATAATCTTTTAAATCCCCCAAATATGTATATATATATATAGATGTGATAAGGGGTCACGAGAGGTCATTGAAACCCCAATTCTACAAATAAATCCCACCAAAATATAAAAGAATCCGGAAAAAATAAAAATTTCCATAAATTCATGGTTACACCCTGTATAATACAAGCGTACCTTTATTAATTAATGTACGAGCAAAAATGCAAATTGCGCGTGTATAAATAATTACCCTGTATGATATAAGCGTATTGTAAATACATAGCATGTAAAAATAATTAATTGTAAGATATCGTAAAACGCATTGAATGCGAATGGAAGTCGATCGTTTTAAGATAAATAAAAAAGCCAATTATTTTCACTTATTAATTATCAATACATTTTTGATAAAAATGCTTTTTGATTTTTTACACATATCGTAGAATAGTACTAGTTTTACGCATTTAGCATAAAAACCTACAATCTTGTTAAAAGAAACTCCAATTCTAATCTTTAGTAGGTGTATTAAAAACACGTTTGATGATAAAAGCAAATATTTTCTATAAAATGCAACCCCTTTTGTATTAAAAAGCAATTAAAGTTTAAATTAATTACCCAGTGAATTACATAAATTTATTTTAAATAAAGAATTTTCTAAAATATAAAAGGATAAGTCATCAGTATTTAGAACTACGTAAATAAACTAATTAATAAATAATCGTTTATTCCTAGAAGCGGCCGGAACACGAAAAACCTGCAAAATCCCTGGAATAACTGATAGAAATTATTTATAATTATCGCATTCACAAGTGTAGAGAAGCGATACGCCACAATAATAGTATATATGGGAGCAGGACAAACAGCGCGCGTCACGGACAACTGGAACCTGATAATTAAGTAATAAAACTCAACAAATTTGAACGCTAATAAGGATTTCCAAGAAAATTATGTAAAATAGGCGTTTATTATTTAGAAGGAAATCGCGCATATTCTGCAACCCTCTGGATATAGATAATTTAATGTATATAAGAAAGCGTTTATTAAAAACGAGAATTCATTCATTAGATGCAGTCGATCCTTAAATTTGATCGTGAAATGTTATTTTAAGTCGCGAGCTGTTGCTTTGCGAGGATGATATTTGAAGTATGCAGTAAGTATATCTTAATCTAATAATTATTATGTATAGAGAAGTGATGTTTTAAACGTAAATTACATAAAAAAATGGAATTTATTAATTACAAGAAGGAAAATTCTTCAAGATAACGCTATTTAAAAAATTTTATTAAATAATCGAAACGAAGATTTAATCAGAAATGTACTTTGGTAATTGCTATTTGAAATGAGGATTTAAATATGGAAAATATTGTAAGCTTTTTTGACATCAATTTAAAATATTTTATTACGAGGAGGGTTTTTGTGAATTCTGCAAGTATTACTTTTAGATTTATTTTTAACTGATATTGGAGAATTTATATCTAATTTAAGGTAGAATAATAAGTGTTAATCATATAATTTTTTTTGTAAAGGATTTTTACAAGAAAAATTTGTGATCAGAGTCAGAAATACTCTGACCTTTTAATAGATTATCTGTCAAGGATTTTTTTGTTCAAACAAACCTTACAAGCGTGGCAATAAACACAACCAGGTAAACCATCTATAAAAAAAGAATTTAGTTCTGTAAATTTAAAATAAGGTAAGGAACAATTTGTTTACAACAAGTACTTCTTAGAAATTATTTTATGTTTAAAAGAAACGATGTTGTAAATGCTTTTGTATGAGAGAAAATATTTCATACTGTATAAATGCTTTGTGATATTGCTGTGTTTTATTTCATTTTGAAAACACCGTCAATTCTGTTTAGCTAGCCAGGCAAAGTTACAAAGGAAGAAGGTAAGTGAACAATTTCAAGTTTTACAAATTGTTGTATTCTTATCACAGTACTCTTTTAGTGGCGCCTCAAGGTGGCCTTGTCACAGCAATATATATATATATATATATATATATATATATATATATATTGCTACGATAATGCCCTTTGTCAGATGTACAACAATCAATTGCCTGCTGATCGCCACCTCCCTGTGCCTTTAAAATAACTTAAATTAACACAATTAAATTTAAGCCCCGATTAGCTCAGTGATACCCCGCACAGAGTGAATGGCGATATGATAACATAGAATTTTTACCCACTTCCTTCTAACATGAGTATAGTTTACACGCATTGATGATTTTCTTATGCTAAAGCGTCTTGAAAGGAATATCATTTTACGGTTATCTTTCTTCAAATATGCCGAATTTGTATTTATTTTTGAGCTTAGAATGTTTTAAATGTCTTTAAAATGATTGAATTGCGTCCGCAATTATTTATCTCGATGAATGCGGTTAAGTTATTACTGAATGTGCTTCCGTTAATTAACTGTAGCTTGTTCTTGATTTTATACAGGGTGATTTGAATTTGCTTTTGCTTAATGAACGAATTATGTACCTTTTATGATTTAAACGTTTGGTTTTCGTGGTTTTTATGATATTTACATAAAGTATTCCTCCCTTGTGATCTTATATACCCTTAAATAACCTCATTATCATATATATATATATATATATATATATATATATATATACGCACACATGCATGCATGCACCTACCAACCCATCCACCCACATCCACACATACTTCAAGGAAGTGGTCAGGAGAAGCAAATGATTGCTTGTTTTAACGAATTTAGCGAAGTTGCTAGTTTTTTAGAAGTGGTTTAATGATAGCATTTCCGAGAATTTATAAACCCGATGAAGGATATATTCCGAGCACTGAGGAAAATTTTTATACAGTACGGTTTAACAGTATTTATTAAACTTGTTAAGATTGTATAATTTGGGAATAACATAAAGGGTTTAGATTAGCGTTTTTAGGAGACGCTTAATTACGGCAGGTGAAAACCAATGCAGAATCACTCAATTTCAGAAAGTTAACAAAAAAGTTAACGTAACAAATTATTAGAAGTACACATTAAATTAAATTTTGAGAAAATACTAAAAATTAAATTTTAATCAGCCTGAATTTTTCATAGATCATAAGGTTTTCATGTTCACTTAGAAACATTATGAATACAAAAACCAAAACTCTATACTTCTGGGGGTTATATTGCATAAAAAATTAGAAATATATATATTTTTTTATTTCTATGTTATTTTCACATAGGTTCTTGAACTTAACACTTCTGAACGATACCAGCATTCTTTTAGAATAGAAATGCTTTGATTAAATAAATAATAATGTTTATGTTATGAAAATAGATTGTTGTTGGTTTACTACACATTTATATATAAAACACAAATGTGCACAAACAGTAACCCTGGAACAGGACATTCAAGTAGATCGTTAAAACAAGTCAAGATAGAGAAAAGATATAAATGTAAGTAGCACGAATAATTGTTAGTCACTTGTTAACCAGTTATTTCTTAGTCAAATTCATTACATTAGATGTAAGAATGCATCATGTATTATAACTTTATAGGAACCCAAGTTTAAAACAAAACTTTTAAAAAACTCTTTCATTCGGCAACAAACAAAATTTGGGCAAAGTAAATTACTTATTATAGCTATAAGTGCTGCTGCTAAATTTTCGAGATGTGTCAACAGTGTAGTTATCAGATAAATTTGACATTTGTATTGTCAAACAAAAGAGACAGAGTGGAAAAATATTAAAAGTTAATTAGAACATAATTTTAAAGTTAATCATATTTAAAAGAAAAGATTTAAATCATGTGCAATTTCAAGCAATGATTTTGTTCTATTTTTAACAAAAAAAAAGTGAAAAGAAACACATCGATGATTTAAAAGCTGCTTTTGGTGATGAATCACTATCAGGACAACTGTGTTTGATGATATTCAGAACTTAAAATTTGGTCACAGTAAACTTAGTGATAAATTTCGTGTTTGACAAATAATAGTGAAAGATCTGTTATATTTTAGACAATTGAAAGAATATAAAGGCTATATCTTCAATGATTGCTTTTATTATTTTAGAATTCACTAAATTTTACAGCATTACATTTGTGTCTTTACAGTCAACTACACTGCTAGGTGTGTTCCAAAACCTATATATAATTATGCATTCAAAACAAATCTTAGAGTAATAATTTCTATAAATACAAAAGTGTTAATGTTTGTCTCCCAATACTCTCCCTCAAACTTTACACAGTTCTAGCATATTTACAAATCGCTGAAATGTTATTGCACATAAGCCCTTTGGGAACACATCAGCTACTTGATCATTAGTAGATACATACGTTATGGTTAATATATCATTATTAATTAAATCAGACACAAAATGCATTTTCACATCAATATGCTTACATTGCTTATTATTCTGAAAATTAGTAAGTAGTTTAATAGTACTCTGATTATCTTCAAAGATATAAAATGATAACAGATATCTCATATTCTGACATAAGATCCTTCAAATGCAGAACTCACATGAAGCATTACATATAGCTACAAATTCTGATTCAATGGATAATAATGTTACCACTGTTTGTTTTTTCTAAGCCCAAGGAATTAGATTGTTATACAATTTAAAACAATACCATGATACAGACCTTCTATCAGCAATATCATTTGCCCAATCTGAATCTGCAAACAGGGTTTCTTAGTTTCTTAACACAAAAAAACATACACACCGTTAACCGCAGGAGTAACCGTATTTTACCACGACTAGACTCTAGTCGGTGAGGGGGAGTGGAAATTTGCACCAAGATACAAATAACCTAAGGTCGACACGGCAAACAAGAGTCTCGGAGAGCGCCACCTAAATCGGAACTCTACGCCTCCCGCGAAATCAATCTAGGAAATTTCTCACGCACTCTGTGGATGCTTAACAGACATAAAACTCGACAACAAGGAAATACAAATACCATATAATCGTTTACTGACACAGTTATGGTTTCTAATATTCATAGGGTTTAACATAAACATCAATTTTACGTCATAACTAGACTTAAATTCAAGCGCTTGGGTTAATGAAAGCAATGTACTTTTCAATATATAACTTACACTTACAAAAAATTAAATAGCTGCAGTATATTTGAATTATGTTCACTTTGTATATATTTAAAATCAGTCGAACGCTGCTCGCGGTGGTACCAACGCTTGTGCACACGAGTAGTGAGGTAGGGCCGGTCCTACTTCAAAACGCGACAGACGTATTTTCCATGTGTAGAATACGGCTGAATCGTTTTGAATTAGAATCGGCCCTATATGATTTCAATGTAAAATAGTCGTGAAAACATTTCAATGTAAAATAGTTGTGAAAACATGAATTCTTCTATACTTTCAATGTAAAAAATGCTTGTGGGCACGATTTGAATTAGGATCGGCTTTATATTACTTTCAATGAAACACACACGTATGTTGAAAAGTGCAGAGAAGAATGTGTGTAGCTGTTTTGAATTCGGTTTTCTATCGAGAAGTTAGACGTGCACCGTTTTGAATTAGGATCGGCGTTATATACTTTGAATGTAAAATGTGAAAACCTGAATTCTTTTCAAATGTAAAATACTTGTGGGTACGTTTTGAATTAGGATCGGCTTTATATTACTTTCAATGTAACACACGTATGTTGAAAAATGTAAGTGCAGAGAAAATGTGTGTAGCTGTTTTGAATTTGGTTTTCTAGTTAGAAGTTATAAAGTATGACAGATGCATAAAAAATTTCGCATTCAAGTCAATTGTGTTTAACACGTGCACCGTTTTGAATTAGGATCGGCGTTATATACTTTTAATGTAAAATGTGAAAACCTGAATTCTTTTCAAATGTAAAATACTTGTAGGCACGTTTTGAATTAGGATCGGCTTTATATTACTTTCAATGGAACACACGTATATTGAAAATATAAGTGCAGAGAAAATGTGTAGATGTTTTGAATTTGGTTTTCTAGCTAGAAGTTATAAAGTATGACAGATGCAAAATATTGCATTCAAGTCAATTGTGTTTAATTAAAGTGAATTCTGATTTATGTTTAGAGGCTGCAAATACACACATGGGCCGGTTTCAATTCAAAATGTGTTCACTCTTGTGATAGGTTGAAAAGTGGGTTGGCAAAGTACGCAGATGGTGGTAATCTGCTATATAAGGAGATTGCTCCTAATATTAATTTAATTAGTCAAAGAAAAGCAATATGGATTTTAATACTCTTAATAAAACCACATATCGCAAACCTTATGTAAATTCAAAAGATATTATAGTGAATAAGAGGTTTAAAGTTTTAAAAGTGGAAACACTCAAGACAAAATATGGAGATAGAGTATTAGTGGAAACAGAAGAGTTCAAGAGTATATTGCCATTGAGATATTTTGAATACCTTCAAGCACATGGAGTGAAACAATTAAATGAAAGTATTGGCTCGAACAAACACGTATACATAACTAGTAAGGGATCGATCGGTCTAACTGTCAACATAGAATTTTCAGAATAATATGTCACTAATTTAGGAAATTAGTTTATTATTATAACACATCTAAGTCGATTGTATAAAAATTATGTATTAAATTAAAGTGGATTCTGATTTATGTGCGTTTTACTGAGTTTACTACCTTGTTTAAAGAAAGTCTTGTTTCAAAAGAGAAACTATTATAAAATACTTTTTATTTTACAAAATTGTTGAATATTTTGATCTAACTATTTATAAATGAAAAATATTTATTAACTCACGTTCTTGAAGTAACTGCTGCTCCCTCACCGCTAGTTCATCTTTTTTGCTTTATTATTTCTAGCTCCAAATATATACGATGCAGTAGCTTCTCTCCACGCTTTTAAATGCGTTAAGCAACTCTACTGCATCATCTTCGTAGGATTTGTCATCTTCACAGCAAACAGTCATATTTGATTCTGTACATAACTTTTCATAGCCGACATGTTTTTGCCTGATCTGTGAGCATAACATAAAAGATTATTGTAGGTTCACCTTTTCTTTTGTATACTACCTGATGTTTCTGAGAGGTTCAGAGTGTATCAACGATTCTACGATAGCCTCAGAATTTCCAGAATGGTTTTTGATCTAATGTAACTTATAAATTAGTAGTGTTTTAAAAACACATGTATAAATGTGAAAAGCACTTACCGTGATATATCTATTACGTCACTATCAAAAATAGCAGCATCGAGTTGAGCCGAAGAACAACCAAAAACTTCTTTAATCACGTCTTCGTCAGAATGTAATATAAATTGCTCTAGAACTTTTACGTTGGTACTATTACAATTTTTGACTGATGACAAGTTACTCATTTTTTTAAAAGTTGCTAGTAATAGTAACTAATAATTATACAAGAGATCTGATTGAATACTGTTGGTAAATCTACGTGAAGTATTTATATTAAATAATAAACTGATCTGTTAGAAAAAATTCAGCTCTGTAATCTATTCTAATGAACAAAACAGTATGTAAGCGAATATAATTATACCTCAGCAGAAAATAATGAATTAGTTTCATTGTATGAAAAAGAAATTGCAATGAATGCACATAATAAAACCCTAAATTAGATTTATTTCGTTTAGATTACCGCTGTATAAGAATTTTTTTAAAGGTACTGCTAAGCAGAAATAATGAATTACATTCAAATAATAAACTGATCTGTCAGAAAAAATTAAAAATTTGCCTCGTTTTCTGAAAAATTCAGCTCTATAATCTATTCTAATAAACAAAACAGTATGTAAGCGAATATAATTATACCTCAGCAGAAATAATGAATTAGTTTCATTGTATGAAAAAGAAATTTCAATGAATGCACATAATAAAACCCTAAATTATATTTATTTCGTTTATATTACCGCTGTATAAGAATTTTTTTAAAAGGTACTGCTCAGCAGAAATAATGAATTACATTCATTGACTGAAAAATAAATTGCAAAAAGGCGCTGCATATATAGGGATATAGTAATTTGTGCGAAACATGCTGAATTTTTTGTAGTAAACGCTAGATGATTATGTATGTTCCATTGAAAGTAATATAAAGCCGATCCTAATTCAGGTTTTCACATTTTTCATATGTATCCATAAAAAATAGCGCTGTAATGATTGTGTGTATTTTTCTGTATACACATCATAAAATCAAAGGTCATATAAAACATTTTTCATAGTAAACGTAACTGAATGAAAAATGATGTTGTATGCGAATTCCTATTACAGTTGTTTTGCTCAAAGTCGCCTTCAGTTTGTAAATACTGGAAATGCTTGCTTAGCGAATAGTTACGTACTGAATGCAACTCTGCTTGAAAATCATCTTGAATAAAAACGTAAATAAAGGCGATTTTTTAACAATTGCATTCAAAGCAATTCGCTATGCAATTATTTTGATTTGATGCTATTTCTTTTTACAGTTGTTTTGCTTACGTGTTTTCCGTAAACTCAGATGAATGAACCTTTTGAAATTGTTTTGCTTACGTCAGATGATATTTGGTATAAATATTAAATAGAGAAATACGTATATTGAGTAGTGTATTTTGATTTTCTATAGAATCATGAATGCTGAAACCGTATCCGAGATTAGTGCAGCAATTTTGAGATTAACTGTAAAATGCGTGAATTTATTGAAAACAGTGAATGAAATAACGAAACACATTTTAGTTATCAAAGCAAATATTAGTATATTGAAGCTTGCTATTAAAAATAAGATATACGAAGACAATCGACAAGAAAATCCTAGTAAACTGGAATCTAATTTAGCATATCTTAAAAGCTACCTTGTACGATTGAGGCACTTGAAACGCTCTTTGGAATATCGTGGAAAAGGTGTTGATTCAACGCTTTCTAGAGGTCATACTCGAAAAAATTTGATTTGGCATGATGTACAATCATGTTTTGGAAGTCGAATAATTACGGGACTTATTACCAATTTAAATTATAGAGATCCTCTAGTGTTCTTAGACAAGGCGTTCGCTAGTTTTAAACGCAAGATTGTTGCTTGCTTAAAAAAGTCAATGTTGAAAGTTCATGTAATATTTGCAGCTAACTTTGTTAAGCCTACAACTGGCGAAATGGATTTGAAAACGTTTCCTACTGCAAATCGTCACATCGATATAAATACCAATCTCAAGCTATGGTATAAGGAGAACGTAATGAACAAGATTTCGAAGCGATTAGAAGAATTTTGCGAGAAAGATTCTGATTGGGCAATCCGAGAAGTTTTACACTTGAAGGTAAATATAAACAATCATGATCCACTTAAAGGAGGGTGTTCAACGTTTGTACCGGTCCCGGACTTTATAAAAAGAAAAAGCTGTGGTAAATGTAATAAATAACGATCAACATTGCATTCTTTGGAGCTTGGTTTCCGCTTTATTTCCTGCTAAACAAAATAGTCATAGAATATCTAGCTATCCACATTTTGATACAGTATTACGCTACAATTCAATTCAGTTTCCAATTGCATTAAAAGACATAAAAAATTGAAAAGCTTAACAATCTCGCAATTAACCTATATTGTATAGAAAATGCTAAAATACTACCATTTTGTTTAAGTGAAAATTTTAAAAAAATTGAACCTATTAATCTGTTAGTTTTAAATAATGATTCCTTACAATATGCTCGTCCTACAAATGCTAATGAGAATCACTTTCATTTTACTTGGATTAAGGATATGTCAAAATTATTTGCAAAACAGTTGTCTTCACATCACCATAAAAATTTTTTGTTATAGATGTTTAAATAATTTTAGTACAGCAGCATTACTTAAGCGTCATTCGAATTATTGCGAAAAACAGAATACTTGCTCAATAAGATTACCTGAAGAATCTGAAAAGTATCTAACATTTAAACATTTCCACTATCAAGAAAAAGTATCATTTGTAGTTTATGCAGATATCGAATGTATACTAGAACCATGCAATGAGTCTGAGGTAATATTAAACACAGTTCGTTACCAAAGGCATATACCCTTTAGTGTAGCGTATTATTTGAAATGCTCGTATGATAATAAATATTCCAAATTTCAATTGTATCGCGGGAAGGATTGTATAGAATGGTTTGTTGCTCAATTGAAACTGATTTCAGAAACGACTAATAAAATTTTCTGTAACCCAAAACCTATGAATCCTTTAACGGAAGAACAAAAGTCAACATTTAAATTTGCCCTTCACTGTCACATTTGCAATAAACCTTTAGTATAGATGATATTAGAGTTCGCGATCACTGCCACTTTACAGATGAATTTCGAGGAGTGGCTCATCAAGATTGCAACATCAATTATCATAATTTTATATGATACCGGTAGTTTTTCATAACTTATCAGGCTACGATTCGCATTTCATTATTAAAAAATCTCGTTAGAGTTGTCAGGTTCGTTAAACATTCTGCCAATAAATAAGGAAAATACATATCTTTTACAAAATATGTAAAAGGTATGAAAGTTAGTTTTAGATTTATCGATTCATTCAGGTTTATGGCATCTAGTATCGAAAAATTAGCTTCCTACTTAGATGATAATAAAAAATCCATCACCAGGGAAAATTGTAACACTGATAATGAGTTTCAGTTACTTACGCGCAAAGGCATATTTCCCTATGATTACATTAACTCTTGGGATAGACTCAATGAAACCGATTTACCCTGTAAAACAGCATTCTTTAATCGTTTACGCAATGAAGAAATATCAGATGAAGACTACAATCATGCTAAACACGTTTGGCAAACATTTAATATAAAACACTAGGGGACTATTCAGACCTATATTTAAAAACAGATGTACTGCTCTTGTCTGATATATTTGAAAACTTTAGAAAAACTTGTATGTTCACGTATAAGTTAGATCCGCTTCACTACTTTACGGCTCCTGGTTTAGCTCTAGATGCGATGTTAAAACGACGAACGTTAAACTCGAGTTGCTTACTGATATTGAAAAATAATGTTTTTAGAACGGGAATTCGTGGCGGTGTTTCTCAATGTTCGAATAGATATGCTAAAGCAAATAACAAATATATGAATGCAGATTATGATCCAAATTTCGATTCTAAATATTTAATGTATTTTGATGTTAATAATTTATATGGGGCTGCAATGTCTGAATATCTTCCATATGGAGATTTTGAATTTTTAGATGGTACCAGTCCAGATATAGTACGTTTAGACATACTTAATATTCCCGATGATTCTGATGTAGGATATATTTTTGAATGCGATTTACACTATCCAGTATCTTTACATGAAATACACAGTGACTTACCTTTGGCGCCTGAACATATGATACCACCAGTACCTTCAAATAAATCAAACTTAAAGAAATTACTTACAACTTTATATCCAAAACTCAACTATATTATTCACTATAGGAATTTAAAATGTATTTAAGCTACGGTTTAGAACTGAAAAAATTCATAAGGTACTTCGATTTAAACAAGCCCCTTGGTTAAAAGAATACATTGATTTGAATACGAAATTAAGACAACAGTCAAAAACAGTTTCGATATATGCTTTTATAAAAATATGATAAATTCGGTTTATGGAAAATGATGGAAAACGTACGGAAAAGGAAAGATGTGAAATTAGTGAGCAAATGGGAAGGGCGGTTTGGAGCTCGTAGTTACATAGCGAAGCCTAATTTTCATAGTTGCACTGTGTTAGACAAAGATCTAGTCTTAATAGAAATGAATAAATTAGAGGTTTATTTAAACAAACCCATTTATGTAGGTTTCTCTATTCTAGATATTTCAAAACCTATTTATATGAATTTCACTATAGTTATATAAAATCGCAATTTGCTAACAAAGCAAAGTTACTGTATACAGATACGGATAGTTTGATATACGAGTTTAGCGTTGAAGATATTTACTCTTATATCAAACAAGATATTCATAGATTTGATACTTCCGATTACGATCCTCATAACAAATATCATATTCCATTATCAAATAAAAAAGTTCCTGGTATTATGAAAGATGAAAACAATGGTGATATCATGCTAGAGTTTGTAGGGCTTAGATCTAAAATGTACACTTACAGAGTTCAGGATAGGATAATAAAAAAGTCAAAGGGATCTTCCTTAGCAAGTATTAAGCAAATTTCTTTTGATGATTATAAGAATGCTTTGTTTTATAACCAGTCTGTACAGAAACAACAATGTTTAATTAGATCAGTCAAACATGATGTCTTTACTATTAAACAAAACAAAATTGTTCTTAATCCAAGTGATGATAAAAGAATTCTTAGTACCTCAACCACTGATACTAAACCTTGGGGGTATAACTATACACTCAGAAATGACTTGTGAAGCTTCAACCGCTGGCTCAAATAAAGAATGCAATTTATTTTATCTCGATTAACATATAATTTTTTTAGTTATAAAACTTCAGTGTTATGTTTATACCTGCACAAGTACACAGTTTTTTTTTTTTTTGGATGTATCTAAAAATAGGATACCTTTCAATCTGCCTGAGTTTGAACTATATTAGTATAAATGTATTGTAGAGAAAAATAGTAGTAATAACCGTTCTGTTTTAAAAAAAATCCAGTTTCTTAATAACATACCAGTTAGTTTATTTTGAGAAATGTATAATATGTGAAAGCTATTGTAAAAAGCATGTAAAAAATATTAATAAATAGACTGTGATTGCTAAATGATTTATTGTTTTTTCATAATTTGTAAAGGTACAGTAATAATAATAATAAAGTAATTATAATATTCTTATGCTGTTTGAGAGTGGATTGTATTTGACTATCTTATCATGAAGTATAAGGCAATGACAAGATGTATTTGGTAAAACGTTTCTGCTAGTTTCAAATTCTAATCTAATATCGACAGTACCAGATTTTAACGTTTCATTTTGTCTAGAACAATCTATGACTACTAATGGTGCAATACTTCGTAAATCTTCAGGATTAAAAAGTGGTTCATTTTCCTTTTCGTAGTATGATTGCTGAAACTGAGCATACATCTCATATAACAACGCAGTCTGTTTATTCTCGAACTTCAAATTTAAGTTATCGTACGGGAAAATTTCTGAATTTAAATATAGTTTCATGTTGGTTAAATAGCAATGATCAAAACGACTGTAGTTGCTCATGTATCTATTTTTCGGTTGGTTTGGAAACCGACAATCACAAATCTTGGTTTTTCTAATTGTGTTGTTGTTTTAATGTTCCATGTATAACGTTGCGTTTCTTGTAGAAGTTGATATTCATGCAACTCCCATCCTCTAAACGGAATATGCAAATCCTGATTTTGTGCAACGCATTCTATTAAATTAATTCGTTGAGTATCATCAACGACTACATGCGGCATTTTCCATAAAACTTTGTTTAAAACAACTTTTATTTCTTCATCGGGTGTAGGATTAATTATAGCATTAGTATCAAAACTGGAACGTAGTAAAACTAACTCATGACGTATGTTTAAAATAATTTTTTTAAAATCTTCGCATAATCCGAGAACCATTGAAAGGTTTATTGCAACATTAAAATTCCCATTGGCATCAACTATTTGCGAATCATCCATAGGAGACCACCCAGCGTTTTGTAAATGTTTACTTTGATTGCTATTACATGAAACATATCCCTTCATTATAGACGTTAATCCAGGATTCCGAACACGATCTACAATGATACCTCCAATCTCATATCTAATTTCATCAAAAGCAGCAAAATTCCATTATTTACAAACTTTGCTGTCTGAGACGGCGTTCCATCTGTTCTAATTAATTTGCCTTCTATGTACAGCATGCTCTTCGATGGTAAGGTGTATACATCTTGTTGCTGTATAGGGATTCGAATTTCATCATTATTGTTTAAAGATGTGTTAGCATAAGGTTGATGAGTATGTTTTTCAATATTAACAATTGCATTATCGAAGTAAACTTTTTCACGCACGTTCAGTATTTCACTATTCATTCTACTTTTTTTTTTAATTAAATAAATGCAGTCCTAACGATTGTAGAAACTGCCGGTTTTGTGTTGTTAGCGGTTTTGAAACAATCAATCGAGTGTCGATTGCTTTGAAATTTCCAGCATTACATGTTGCGTGCATTATACTTAATACCCATGGCTATTGCAGATTTTTTTTTAAATGCAACCTTACAGTTAGCAGTTCTCCTCTGAAATTAACTAAATTTCCATCTTGATCTAACACTTTAACTATTATTTCATTTATTATACGTGACTTGATTGGTAGATATATAATCGTAGGTGGGCACTCAACAATTTTAAAACCTGCAGGTACTTGCAAAAAAAATTCGTGTATTACATGGGCTGGTTTACTATTTAAATAGGATCCGCTTGCAATATTACAATCGATTAAAACTGCATTCACTTTACAAATGTTGATTGCGTAGTCTGCTTGATGCGTGACAAATGCTAGCAATTTTGTGGATTGAAACCAAGTAGAGAACCAATTGAATCCTTTTGGTAAAATCCACATCTAGACTACATTTAATACTACATTTAAGTGTATTATTGTCAGCTGTAATTTCTATATATACTGGAGTCTTTCTAGCGCTTCGTGATTGTTCCATACGACCACGCCATCTTTTATCACCTAAAGCTTTTTGAAGATATTTATTAATTTCTCTAATCTCATAAGCACCTTCAGGTATTTCTATGAATTCTCCGTTAGATCCATAATAAAATTTATTATTTATTCCTTTTCTATGTTTGGAATTGTGTTATAAGACTCAAAATTTGTTAATCCTAATACGTACTCGAATCATTATCCAAGTTTATAGGTGGATTAAAATTGCTTGTTAAAACTGAAGTGTTTCCCGTTAGAGTAAAAGTGTACGACATAACGACTTCGTACGCAGTTCTATGCGCTACTTAGAAATTGTAAGCATAAATGACCGCAAAACACAGTACCGTACGATTGTTCTTGGTTAATGTTATAAAGAATTCTACATTTACCCCGCTATTCAAATAACTTATCAACTCTGTTGGCGGTCGCAGGTTTCCGTAGCTGTCATAGTAAATAGCGCTACTACCGTGCTTTTGTAAGAGGTCCAATGCGTGCCTAAACCTTCTATTCCATCTAAATTAATTATACCACATTCTTTAAAATTAACTTTCTTGGGAAGATTGTTTCTCATGAACACACCACGGAAATATGGTACTTCTAATTGCTTAACAAACTCTATTAATTCTACATTGCTTAGTGCACGATTAGGTAAAATCAAGTTGCGTTCCTTTGAGGTTTTGCAGGGCTAAAAAGACCAAAACCTTTTTTATAAGGTTTGATGTACATGCCGTTTCCGACTGCAATGTCCTCCATTGCCTTGTTATGACGCTGTTTTTCCGCTAGTTGTTCCTTAGCTATTTTAGTATCTGAAACTGCTTTTGCAACAGCAGCTGCACCTCCAGTAAGAGTACCAAGAGCGCTTAGGCCTGCAAAAATTGGTATTAGTGGTAGAAAACCTCCTGTTTTAGGAATTGATATAATACGAGCTGATTTAATATGCTTCTTTTGTTTTGCTGTATTGGCTGCCTTAATTGCTATGTTGATTGCATCCATAACATTAGATCCTTTAGACTTTTTAAAGCTGTACGTGCTTGTTTGATAATACTTTTAATACCTAGCGTACTTCTTATTTTACGTTTCTTTATCAGTTTTCTTATTTTATTGATATTTTTTGTTCTCAGTGATGCACAGGCACCCATACCAAGTTTTACTTTAGCTTTCATTGCGGTAGCTACTCCAAATGCTGCTACTTTTTCACCTAAAGACGAGTCACCAGAATTTAGTCTTTCTGTAGCTAACTGAGCTAACTTCGAATCTGCTTGATGGCGTTTAGATAGATCCTTTTCTTTGGAGTATGCAATATCGTGCTCCTTACAAGCCTCGTCTAACTTGTTTATTCCCTTGTCTCCTCGAGCTAACCGTTCGATTAGTTTTGTACCCGGACCGCAAAATTTGTAACCCGGAATATGCGCTTCGAATGGTAAATTGTTAATTACAGTATCTAATAGTCCGTTCCCAGTAGTTTTAGAATTATTATATGTAATCATTAGAGGACAACTATCCTCTCAAGCTGTGCAGCAAATAAATAAAATATTATGAATTAATGATTCTTTATATACTAGCCGTTTCTTATATATATATATATATATATATATATATATATATAATTCTACTTTTTACAAATCGAATTTAGTACTTGCAAACATGCATGTTGTGAAACAATCAACACCTTTAACCATAAACAATAATGACATTGGTGCGCAATCTTTAGCTAAAAAGAAAAACATAGCGTTCTTCTACCTGCATCTATTCGATGTCTAGTTGTTGGTCCTTCAAATTGCGGTAAAACCAACGTTATGATTGGGTTGATAGAACATCCTAATGGTTTAAAGTTTGAAAACGTATATGTTTATTCTAAATCACTTTATCAACCAAAGTATCAATACCTTGAAAGTCTACTGCAACCAATAAAAGGGATCAAATATTATACATTTTCCAGTTCTGATAATATTATATCACCATCTGATGCTCGAAATAATTCTATATTTGTTTTTGATGATGTAGCTTGCGATAAACAAGGTATCATTAGGGAATACTTTAGTATGGAGCGTCATAAACAAGTAGACAGTTTTTACCTTTGTCAAAGTTATACTCGTATACCTAAGCACTTACTACGTGATAATGCTAATCTTTTAGTTTTATTTAAACAAGATGATTTAAACTTAAAACATATATATGACGATCATGTCAATACTGACATGAAGTATGATAAATTCCGTGAAATATGTGCTGCTTGTTGGCGAGACAAATACGGTTTCTTAGTTGTAGACAAAGATAGTGAACCAGATCAAGGAAGGTACCGAATAGGTTTTGATCACTTCATACATATTTAAACCTTGAGAGACGCAAGTATCGTTAGCATCGAAGAATTTTTTATTACAATAAACTTTTACGCAATGAATAAGGAGTCGATAAAACTTAAAAGAATTTTAATTAAGAAAAGAAACATTGTAAAAAACAAATTGCGTCAGTTAAAAGATAATGAAGTCGTCCAAGTGGAATCAATATTACCCATAACATCACGATTAGAAACTATTGCTAATAAACTGGATGGAGAAAATGTGGTAAAGAAAGAAAATTTAAAGAAGAAGAAGAACTGCCTCATAGCAGTGTAAAAAATTAAACCTACATTGCTAGAAAGGAACGTTGACTATATTGATTCGCCGGTTATTGCACAGCATATACCAAATATAAAAATGATGCCCTAGAGGTAAATGATGATGATGTTGAGAATGAATACAAAGCAGAAATTAATCGAAATGCACAAGAAGCTCAGGAATATATTCAAAGCTTTGTCGATTCACCTGGTATGACACATTATCTCGAACAGCTACATCCGCTACCTCGAGAATATATTTACAATATGTTTAAAGATGTTAAGAACGAATTTGATCATAAATATGGTATTAGGTTTAACCCTGATTCGAATGGTCTTATGATAGGCAATTCGAATTTTGCGTTGGATGATGAAAATGTTCTAATAAATGATTTGAAATATACAGGTACTCCTGGATTATACGAACTACTGTTTAAAAAATATCCTGTCGGGTACAGTCAGCAAGATCTAAAGTCGTACCTTGATATTGTGAAAAGAACAAATGCTAATAGAAGATATTATTCTGAAACAGAACAAATTCAGGGTAATACTTCATATAAGTACAAAATATAATATCTACATTAAACATACTTCCCAAACACCCGTAGACCTAGAACATTACCCTATAGAAAGCGTATTGGAGACGGTATGACAATGGAAGTATCAAATAACGCAATAGATTATTTATATTGGAATGATCCCAATGAACTTGTTGATAGATTACGACTTTTAGTTTCATCTCAGACTGCTGGACACACAGGTCACGGCAACGAAATAAATTCGATCATTGAAGAATTGCGTGAGGCAAAAGTAATTAGATGATATGACAATTGACAAATTTGGAAGGCACTTACATAACCGTAAAATAGATATAAGTGAACAGGAATATGAAAACAAAAGTGAAGGTTTTGAAACCTTGATTGAGTATAAGTTACATATGCTACATTACACGGTAGTAGCAACGTTTTACTCTAATACATTCCTCGACGGTGATAAGACATTTCTTATTTTCAACATTAAACATAATTATGAATTTCCTTATGAGGAAGCAGTCATTGAGAATATTAAAGGATACCCGCAAGACATTGAAATTCTTATAAACGAAAAAGTTATGTAATTGCACAGTTACAAGGATTTTGCTTAAACGTATGGATGTAATCAGCTTTCGTGACAGCGGTGCTATCATAAACAATACCACAATGTGTCTTGATTTTATATTAAAAGTTCCTTTCAAAGCAAGTGGAGCCGCGACATTCAAACATAGAAGTATCTTAAATAATTGTATTTAATAAATCCTGATTAGAAAAAGTATTATGTTAGTTGCTCAATCAAAAGTGAAAGAGGATATAGTAAATGAACTTCATAAACCAGCACGAATAAATTTCAAGAGACGCAAAGTGATAGTAAAAGGTTTAAATGACCTTCTTCAGACCGATTTGATTGAAATGCTACCATATTCGCAAACAAACAAAGGATTTAAATACATTTTAGTAGTTATTGATTGTTTCTCCAAATACGTATGGGCTGTACCACTTAAAAGTAAAACGGGTATTGATGTTACTGCTGCAATGAAAACAATTTTAAATAAATTTAAAATCCTCCAAGAAATTTGCAGTCTGATTTTGGTAAAGAATATTATAACAAACACTTTCAATCCTTAATGCGGACATATGGCATAAACCATTATAGTGTTTTTCTACAAAGAAAGCATGCATTGTGGAACGTGTAATTAGAACTTTAAAGGGAAAAATGTGGCGCTTGTTTAACCTGAACGGTTCTTACAATTGGATAAAAATTTAAGCGATATTGTGAAACAATACAACAATACAGTTCACAATACTATCGGAGTCAAACCTGTAAAGTTGATAAATCAATTGAAAAACTATTCTTAAATCATCATTTACCCACATCAAACTTGCAACCAAAATACCAAAATATTCAATTAAAGACAGTGTGAGGATTAGTAAACACAGGAAGCATTTACGAAAGGTTACACACCAAACTGGTCAAATGAAATTTTTAAGATTAAAAAGGTAAACGTAACCAATCCGACAACATATATATTAGAAGATCAAGACGAGCAAGAAATCAAAGGTGCATTTTATGAAACGGAGTTGCAAAGGTTAAACATCCAGGAATTTACCTGGTAGAAAAGTTCTAAGAAAGAGTGGAAATAAAGTATTTGTAAAATGGTTAGGCTTCTCTAACGTACACAATAGCTGGATCGATAAAAATAATGTTTGCTAGAAGTTGTTATAATAATAGTTAATAAGGCTAACATTGTAAAATTATATTAAAATAAATAATACAAACAAATCTTTCTATTGTTTTTATTATTATAAAGGAATTTTGTAAGGCTAACATTGTAAAATTATATTAAAATAAATAATACAAACAAAATCTTTCTATTGTTTTTATTATTATCAAGCCATTCTTTTAATAAAAGGTATTTTGTTTTGCACATTGCAGATTGTTATTGCTGTGTTTACAACAATGTATGTTATATTTTAAACGATTGTTGATTTTTAACTCCGATAGCTTAGGACAACCTAGTGCAAGCATATCAGTTACAAAGTTTTGCATTATATATGTTTCAATCAATTTCTTCTTTTCTAGACCCTTCACAAATACTTCTTCACCGGGTCGGATAATTTGCTTCAAATAAAGCGCTATATATGTTGACACCATTCCAGCCGTTGAAGATTCATCCCAAGAAAGACCATGAATATTCCTTGTCACCCAGTCATTATGTTTTATATGATCTTGACTCAAACAACTAGACTGCATTGGCAGTTTAAAAATTTGATGCCAAACATCACCTAACAACAAGTCCAAAACCGCAATTTCTTTGCACACAAACTCGTTTTTCTTGTATTTAAATCCCTGAATATCGATTATATACATGTTTGTATGTAAATATATGCAGTAAACTTCGACTAATTAAATTAATATTAGAGCAATCTCCTTATATAGCAGATTACCACCATCTGCGTACTTTGCCAACCCACTTTTCAACCTATCACAAGAGTGAACACATTTTGAATTGAAACCGGCCCATGTGTATTTGCAGCCTCTAAACATAAATCAGAATCCACTTTAATTAAACACAATTGACTTGAATGCAATATTTTGCATCTGTCATACTTTATAACTTCTAGCTAGAAAACCAAATTCAAAACATCTACACACATTTTCTCTGCACTTACATTTTTCAATATACGTGTGTTCCATTGAAAGTAATATAAAGCCGATCCTAATTCAAAACGTGCCTACAAGTATTTTACATTTGAAAAGAATTCAGGTTTTCACATTTTACATTAAAAGTATATAACGCCGATCCTAATTCAAAACGGTGCACGTCTAACTTCTCGATAGAAAACCGAATTCAAAACAGCTACACACATTCTTCTCTGCACTTTTCAACATACGTGTGTGTTTCATTGAAAGTAATATAAAGCCGATCCTAATTCAAAACGTGCCCACAAGCATTTTTTACATTGAAAGTATAGAAGAATTCATGTTTTCACAACTATTTTACATTGAAATGTTTTCACGACTATTTTACATTGAAATCATATAGGGCCGATCCTAATTCAAAACGATTCAGCCGTATTCTACACATGGAAAATACGTCTGTCGCGTTTTGAAGTAGGACCGGCCCTACCTCACTACTCACACGATTATGCAAACAAAACGTCTACCAAACGAATGTGTACAATAATTCGCTGGTTAAATTAATTCCGACGCACAAACTATTACAAAAATGATATTAAAATAAATTACAATATCAGTTATAACGTGAGATGGCTCTATAATATCATGTTGCAGGTGGAAATGCCAGCGTGGGTACCAAATTAGCAGCACGTAGAATCAAAATATAATATGGAAAGATCTTACCAGAACAGGTTCTGAGCGCGGATATCGTATATTGCAGGTATGCCCGAGTTCTGTTTCAATAAAATGCGTACCTAATGTACCAGAATGAATAACAAGCACCTTGAATTTAATACTAACAGTATCTTCAACACACAACGGTATCACACCACAATACTGCAAAACTACTATTTACCTTACCGTTTTACGGTTCCTTTACAAAACGGGCTTAAATCATAACAAAACTCGATGTAATAAACGAGTTTTCAAATGTGTGTCCTACAAAGATAACAACTGTATGAAGTTTACGTGTATAAAAAATATAAATAACCTTACCTCGAACTTCTATAAGATTCTCAAAAGAGCAGAGCAAATATAAAATTTCCACTAATAATTCGCTCTAAAACAACGGATCATCAATTCCTCAATTAAAATAATAAAGGCGGAACTACAAATTTGTTCACAATAAGATGCACGTTACCAAGCATCGAGGATCAAATTCAAGAAAAGAATAAATAATCACGACTCGTATTGAAGTGATAAGAATTAGTTTTATGCACGCTATCAACATACACGAATTAAAACTTGAATTTATGAATCAAACTTGATAAATTACAATAAAGAAATAAACCATAGGCGTCGTATTTGGGAACGAAGTATATCTAAAAATTGGGAAACGCGTTACGCAAAATTGAACCGTAACACTGCATACCCAGAAGCTGTTTATATGGTAATTTAGTTTTTAATTTTTCATTTTTAACAAGTTTCAGATTTTTCTCTATTGGTGTTTTTACATCTTTAGAGCATTCGACATTAAATTTTTTAAGCACACCCTTTATGGCTGAATGTTGATTGATTGATATAACACCCCTATTCAAATCTCTGATTATATTTATTCCTAGAAAATTTTTGACTTTGTCAAACTCTTTCATATTAAATTTATAACATAGTTGAGATTTTATTTGACTTAAAAATATAATATCATTACATGCTAATAGTATGCCATCAACATACAAAAGCAAATAACATCAAATGTTTTTCTTTACATCAACATATAAACAATAGTCCGACCTGGATCTATTAAAATTTAAATTAGTTACACATTATTGAATTTATCATTCCATATTTTAGGAGCCTGCTTTAGACCATATATTGCCTTATTTAAGAGACATACTTTATTTTTGTCTATCTTATGAACTTCTAAACCATCAGGAATTTGCATATACACTTTTTCTGTCATTTTGCCATTTAGAAAAGCATTTCTCACATCTAACTGTTCCAAAAGTAGATTATATTTAATGCATATACTCAACCACAATCTAAATGTGAATAATTTTGCTACTGGTGCACGTAATTCTTCAAGAGGATTATTTTGTTGAAAATCTCTTGTAACCAAACTTGCTCTATATGTCAGTTCATCATTATCATTATACTTTACAGTAAATACCCATCTATTGGTTATAACTTCTTGAACTTTTTCTCTATTTACCAGTGTCCATGTTTGATTTTCTTCTAACACTCTCAATTCATCATTAATTGCTCTATCCCAGTTATTCCAATCTGAGCTTTGTTTTGCTTCTTCATATGAATTTGGAGATTCACAACTAGTTAATTATGCCAAACAGCAAAAATCAACATCATATTCAAGAAAATTTTTAGGTAGTTTTACATTTCGTTGTGGTCTTTGGTTTTGTTGTTAACTTCAATATTTTCTTGAATGTTAACCTCATTTTCTTCTATTTCTCCCGTTGGTTCATTCTCCCTGTTTTCATATTTATTTATTTCTTCTTTTTCTTGATTCAAAAGTTCATTTACATTTTCTTCAAACATATTTGTGTTGGTATCAAGTACATATTTCTTTTCAATCTTCAGTGAGCCAAATTTAATTTCATTAAACACAACGTTTCTTGAATGAATGATTTTCTTATTTATTTCTGACCATAACCTGTATCCATTTTCCAAGTACCCAACAAACCTGCACTTAATGACTCTGTTATCTAATTTTTTCTTAATTCATCTGGTACCCTTGAATATGCAGTAAATTCAAAACTCTCATATTTGACACATTTGGTTTCTTCTTTAACCACAATTCATATGGTGATTTAGCCTCTACCCAACTTGAGCGACTTCTATTCAATATGTAAGCTGCGGTGAGCATCGCTTCCTCCCAGAATTTGTTACCCATCTTCCCATGCATTTTCATTGCTCTTGCAAAATTCATTACTGATTGGTTCATTCTCTCTGCAACACCATTTATCTGTGGCATATAAGGTAGAACATACGCTAATTGAATACCTTTTTCGGCACAAAATTGTTGCAGATCATTACTTACATACTCGTCTCCATTATCACACTTCAACTTAGAAATTTTAAACCACTAAACATTGCTGTTATTTTAGCCTCAAAATTTCTTAAACATTTTTCAACTTCGTTCTTGGAATGAATAATGTACACCACTACAAATCGTGAAAAATATTCCACAAACGTAACAAAGTATTTACCACCAGTATGTGATGTAGTAACTATAGGGCCACATACATTGTACGAATTTATTCCAACACCCTTCTACTTCTAATTTTAACTGAATGATATGGGAGACATTTTAACTTGGCCATTGCACATACTTCACACATATAGCTTCTTTAACATCCTTAAATGCAAGATCTATACCATCTAATATATTATTTCTACTTATATTATTTAAAATTTCAAAACTTAAGTGAGTATAACACCTATGTCAAAGTTCTGAATCAATTCTTGCAGCTAAGTTTGCACTTTCTGACATCTTAATAATTACAAATTTAACTTTATACAGCTTACCATATCGTTCACCCCTAACATAAATAACATTATTCTTTTTAATTTCAATATTACCATTTGCACATAACACTTCATAATCTTGTTCTTCAATGGTTGAAATTGACAACCAATTTACTCTTAACTTAGGTACACACATTACATGCAAGTTGCCCACACATGTCGCTTTCATCACCTTGCCTTGCTCTGCTAAATGGATAAGTTTAGGATCAGTAAACATCTGTTTATTTGTTAAATTGCCATCCTCATTTATATAGTGATGAGTCGCACCTGTGTCCGCATATCAAATGGATTCTTCATACATCGTTAACAAAGCATAAAGGCTACCGCTTCATCATCCTTGTTTACTGTTTTCCACAACAGCCTTACATGTGATTATTTTTCTGGTGCTCCACCCGAAGGTACTATATTGGCCAGGAAGCGAGTTTTTTTTTACCGGGGAGATTTGGAATTTTGCTGAACCCTTGCTGTTCCAAGCAAGGTAGGGATCTTTAACATGCATGATAACACCCACACACGGGACTTCATTTTACCTCTCATCCGAACGAGGGTGTATTTTTGTGAAAAATGCTCGCCTAACATTTTTCAAGCAAACCATGTCGGGATTCAAACCCGGTACCTTGGGTGTAGTAGTCACACACATACCACTACGCCACGGAGCCGCCTTTTTTTCTACAACAGCCGCTGATCGTTTTTGAAATGGACCTTGGTGTCTAAAGTAGCTTTTACAGCACTTTACTCCTTTCTTGGCAAGAAACAAGGACACGACTGGCAGGCTTTGACCTTCACGTTCATCTTTATTCATATCAAACTCTAACAATCGTTTCTTAACAAAGCTTAATTCAATTTTATCATCATTCACCGTACGCAATGCTGTTACAACACTTTCATATTTCGATGGCATCGACAGCACTAAAAAACAAGCAAAATCGCTTTCATCAAATTTTGTTCCATTGTCTTTCAATTCCCCGAACAATTTATTATATTTATTGAAGTGGTCCTGAATATCACATTCACCATCATATTTTAAATTTATAAGCTCCTTCAATAAATAAAAATTTGAACAAACCCTCGTACTTGCAAATGTGGTTTCCAATTTTTGCAATTTTAGCATACTGGGTTTCTTTTACATATTCCACATAAGAATCTGCTACACTCTGTATCATAATCATTACAGCTTTATCATTTTTTTGCCCAATCTGCATCTGTTACCTTGATTTCATTTAACGTATCCCCAACTTCATTTGCTTTCAGTACTGAATTCAAACGAAATTTCCAGTTATCAAAATTGCTACCCATGAATGGCAGAATACCATATGTATTTTCACCTACAACAACCGCTTTTCCTTCCATTTTTTTTTAATTTTTAACTATGGGGGCATAACCAATGTTATATTTTAGAGAATTGAAAGAATATAAAGGCTTTATCTTCAATGATTATTTTTATTATTTTAGAATTCCCTACATTTTACAACATTACATCTGTGTCTTTACTGTCAACTACACTGCAAGGTATGTTCCAAAACCTATATATAATTATGCATTCAAAACAAGTCTTAGAGTAATAGAGTAATAAATAGAAAAGTGTTAATGTTTGTTTCCCAATAAGATCAACATGTAACACAGAGAAATTGAGTCACATTTGGACATCAACATGAAATAAATATATCAAATTTTACATGATTGCTCGTATAAAAAAATATTTATCTTGGATTCACAATTTAACTGAAGGTTGTTTTGGTATTCCGTGCAGACAAGAAAGAAATTAGTAAAGTAAGTAGAGAAAATCGCCCACATCAAATACCACAATAAAAACAGAAGGGTAGAATAGAAATCCAAAGGAATTGTATTTCGAGCTAGCTCAAAACGTCGTAAAGTGGGATGGATCATACAGAAAGAAAAATCGGAAACCTCAGTAAGGAATTTATTTACAACCGTTGGTTAACATAGTATAAAAAGGAATATTTACAAATCATTAATTCAAGCATTTACATAATCGCCCTATTATAATCGTGGTATAAACAAAAGTGTCACTCGCATATAACACAACATGGAACTATATATTTAACCAAACATCGATGTAAAATCTTAAAATCTAAATTACTTATACAATTATATTTACATAATGTTTCCAACCCTGAATATATAAAGAAGAAAAGTAGACATAATATATACAATAATTTTACCTGCTTCGTGAAGTGAATTTCTTAGAAGAAATAACTTAACCCTAACCAAGAGATGAACCAAATATTAACTTACTCTAACTTATAATTTGGTAAACAAGCTGTTGACGTTAGCATTAATTTACAAAAAAAGGAAACAGTAAAAGTGCTCTAATGCAAGCTTCGGTTTATACTAATTGTGACTTTAAAGAATAATTACATAATCACTTGTGTACTGTGAAAGTAAATTTTTAACGTGTAGTCTGTAATTTATGGTACAACAACGAGTAAAAAAAACTACAGCCAGCCAAGAAGTGCCTATCTTCCACAACAGCATAAAAAAGAGAAAACAGAATAAATGTACCTAAAAACAAGCTGTCTGCCTCCGGTACCATCGTAAAGGATTTGGAAGTGCGTATTGCACTCCCCAGCAGACTGGAATATGGATGAAACAATTTAATTAATTAATTAATTTCAGTTAGATAGAGTAGCTTTTAGCAAGAAATCACTCTGTAAAATTTATAAGCTTTGGTAGTTTACATCTAATAATGTTGCTATTTCAATGTAATGTAAATTAGGTCAAGAAATAAATAGCAAAGCACCAGGTACATTAATTAAAAACGTTGGTAAATATTGATACTTTACATCCCTTCAGATTAAAAAAAAGTTACCAATAAAACAGAAAATAACCATTCATATTACCATTATTTATGCAAATTCACATGAGTTCAAGGAAACCCTAAGCCATGACACCAATACAACCCCAAAACCACAATACTCATAAAACGGCCATAAAAAATGTAGTGAGAATAAAACAGATGACGCAGACTATCGGTATTACATTTAAAATTCTGGGAAGAGAATTAGGGTTCGCATGGCTTGAGTGCACAATAATCTCGAAAATAGAACATTTATCTAGCTTATATATCTCACCTGATGTTTTGTTTTATTTAATAACTATTGTAAAATGTGTGATTGATGGTAATACTAAGGTGTAGAGCTTATTAGAAATGACTACCAAGGTTTATGCATGCTTATTTAACACGTATAAGAAGGATAATTTAAAGCTGATTGTGTGTGTGTGTGTGTGCGTGCGTGCGTGCATCGTGCGTGTGTGTGCGTGCGTACGTGCATGTGTGTAGGTGCGTGCGTGAGTGCGCGCGTGCGTGCGCGTGTGCGCGTGTGTGTGTGGATGCATGCGTGTATATATATATATATATATATATATATATATATGTATATTGATAAGATAACGCTACATGTCGATGTGAATATTCTGTCTCCTTCTGATCACCACCGCTCTGCGTATTTTAATCTCCTGAAATTTTAAATCTGCCTCGGCTAGTCCAGTTTAATTCACACAGAGTACACAACATTACGATAATTCAATAATTTACCCCTTTTCCCTAAAACCTTTCCTGCTTTGAATTATAAAACAAAGTCGATTAATATTTGTATAATGAGAAAAAAAAATGATTTACGCTTCACAGCTTAATCTGTTTGACTGTATGATAAAATTAGCCCCTGAATCAAATAACAATAAATTTTAAATTGTTTATCTCCAAAAACTAAAGCTCCCTTTCCTTATTTTAAAGCCAGTAAAATGACGTTGTACTCTACTGGAATTTCTCTGAACGTTTAAGGTTTCCCTTTGTTTACAAAATTTTTCACGTATAAAAATAAATTTTTGATAACTCTTTACAAAAAAATATTCAAGTTTAAAATATGTTCAAAAATACTAAATAGAAAATAATGCCTTAACATGATCAATGTTCAAATATAATAAATAGTAAATAATGCCTAATGCTAGATAATTCTGACCTGTAGTTTTCCTTGTGCGTCTTTCTGCTACATGCTGTGGATCAGTACCTCAATATTGCATTCAGCCGAGTTTATTTTGGTCTCCAAGTTTTACTCCGTTTCATGTGTTTTCCTTCAATTTTCATAATGTTGTAATGTCCCTTGAATTTTCGTAATGTCTTTCAGAATTTTTGTAATATTTTAGTTTTCGTATTTAGACTTAGATTTCGAATTTTTGTACTATCACTTAGTTTTCGTGCTTAGACTTGGATTTAGAATTATTGTACTATCACTCAGGACCCTAAATTATAAATATTTAACCTAAATTAACTAATAAACTTCTACTTACGTTTTCCAGCAAACGGTTAAGTTTGTCTCATATATTTTACTATAATTAATTCAAAATATTTTATAACATCACTTTTCACAAAATTTTTATTGTTTAATTTGAATATTTACTCGACGCCTTGTCGAAACGATTCCTTGATCACGTAGGTACCAGTATATTTCTAGTTTGTATTTATTTTATACCGTTTGTTTTGATGTTGTTGCAGGAATTTCTAATTCGCCTTGGCACGCAATTTCACTTATGGCTTTTGTTTGTTAAGATAATACTTTGGGATTCGTATTAACTCCATGTAGAAAATCACGTAGACAAAGTGACGTAAATTAACATATTTCTGTTTACATTTTTGCGTTTCCAAAGCGTATTTATTTCGAAGATGCGTTTCTTATCAGGACACTATGTTATCTGCTTCATTATCGCTTGTTTAATGTGAATTGTATTATAATTTTCTAGGTTTTTACTGCATTTAACGCGTATTAATTTATAATTTATGAATATTTTTGGTTTAGGACAAGTTTGATTGCGTGTAGAGTTATTTCTTTTGTTGCATGTGTGTTTATTGTTAAATGATATGCTACTCGGCATTAATTAAAGTCAATTGCGAGCCTTATACAGGGTGTTAAATGTTTGCTCTTTGCATTATATACAAATTATGTATTTTTAATGCTAAATAAATGCAGTTTTGTAACTCCTTGTAATATTTACATATATTGGGAAAACAATTAAGACTCAATATACCCCTAAATAACCCCTTTATCATAGCAATATATATATATATATATATATATATATATTATATATATATATATATATATATATATATATATATATAATTCTCATAAAGAGCATACATTGTTTTGAAGCAAATTTAGCAAGTGAAATTCAGTTGGTCAATTTTCCATGAAACTGAAGTATTAATAATATTAGTTTTTTTATGAGTACATATTAGTTTTTTGTTTTTGTTCTTATTTACTGTTGAAATTATGTTTTGCAATATAGGTTAGGTGTAGCCAAAGTGAAGTTTTTTTTTATATTATAAACAAAGATGAGAATTTTTCAAGGTGTAAGCGAAACTCCATCAACCCCTGTGGTAGCAAGAGCTGCTGCATAGCTACTTCGAAAACTCGCCTTTCAATTAGACTTTGTTTTTCTTCAGATAGGTTGGTGCTCAAAGGCTTTAAGATACACAAGGTAGTTGGAAAACCTTTCAAAGTAAGCATACATATATTTGGTTAAAGTGCTATAACTTGTGTACTCCAACAAATATTATATTTGCTTTTCATAGAACTCACCCCACATTACTGTAAGCTAGCCGGTGCACCAAATAACTGTTGCGGCACTCCGTTCCCTGTAGAGTAATAATAATTAAGCCACGTAACGTCAATTCAGCAAGTAACACAACAACATATTATTTAACCAGCCAAATAATGGATTTAGGTCTATATAGTCCTGCCTTAAATCCTAATGAGTTCTTTCCATTTCCAAAAATCAACTTCTTAATAACGATTTTCAACACCAAAAAAGCCTATACGAGTATTTAAAAACAGTAAAAATGCATTGATGATTGGTTCACTTACAAGAAAAAACGTATATATTATAAAAATAAATATTTTTTAAAGTCATTTTTGATTTTAAACATTTTTGTTCGTTTCAATTCCAAAATTTTAAAAGCAGCTTCGTATTAGTTTCGTTACTTTATGTAGTCCAACACAAACGTAACGTCACTGATTAAGGAGGAAGTAATAAAATGTAAACCTTTTTGTTCTACTGTACAGTTTACTACATATGTTAGTCTAACAAGCTAACTTAATCTCATTGCCACCTAATTAATATTTAATTCAATAGTGTCCAGATTTAACTATTAAAAACATAATACTAATAACAAAAACCAAAAAGTAAGTATAACTTACAATTATAAATAGGTTCTTCATGAATTTTTAATTTAAGAAACTTTTGTAGCAAAAAGTAATAAAATTTTGTGAAGATATATATATATATATATATATATATATATATATATATTGAAGATATATATATATATATATATATATATATATATGAGTTATACAATAAAACTATATAGAAAACCCCAGTATAATTAACCCTATCTATGGCACTATATAGTAATTAATTGAAAATGTTTATCAATTTTACCAAAAACAGGAAATGAATAATGCCATAAATTTAATCAAAATTGAAAGGAAATGAATTATTAACTATACATGTAAAAATTATGCAAAACACTTTAGTAACAAACAGCAATTCTATAAAACAATTCCGTAAACTGCTTTAGAAATAAGAAACCAAATAAAATCTACAGTAGTCCAAATAGAGATATTAAAAAAATAAAAAGTATCAGACTACAATAGCAAGGCAATTTTTTTAATCTAGTGAAGGAATTTAAATCAGCAACTTCAAACAAGAAATAAAATCTTCAGTTCTAGCAAAGGTATATGTTTTTTACAGCAAAATTGTGTCATAATTTTCCACTTAAATTAAAAGGTCACTAAAATCAGTTCAAGATATTTTCTTAGTAAATATCTTTAATGTAATATCAGAGTTACTTTTGAGAAATCCACTGGAAAGATTGTGATGGATTACATAATACTAATCTAATTTTATCAAATTAAATTTATTTATTGAAAGGTAATTTAATATTTTTAATAATCATAAAAGATTGTAATTTGGTTAAATAGATCTCCCATTCAATATAATTATTTTAATATTTATGCTATTTATTTTCATTTTACAAATTGGTTAAATTTTATATGCATAACTTCAGATTAAACTACAAAACTTTTAATACAAATCATATGTTAACAACAAAAAGCATGCAATTCAATATGGATATAAAGAAAATGATTAAAGTTGCAACCTGATTAATATATCCTTATATACTATTTTACTCAATTGGATAAGACAAACGACTCGTTATTTTAACTTGATTATTAACACACATAAAAAAAATTTACTATATTACTACAGTGTTATAACTTTATTCCATTAAGTCAATCCCATAAACGTGATTACAATATAATCATTTGTAGTATGGTCCTTTTACCCGCCTATAGCTATTTTTATGTCTGCACTCTTAACCTTTCAAGAGAGCAATATGATTTATGGTCACCAGAGTCCTTTACCTTTATTGCATTGAATAACAAAATATGTTTAAGTTTTGATAGTTCGGTTATTAATACATGTAGTAGTCTGTGTATGCTTTGTTATTTTTACTTCGAGTACCCTGAGATTATTATACTTAAATGTACTCTGCTCGTTAAATACAACTAGAGCCAGATTTCTTTTAAAGAGTTTCATTAAATGTGGCAACCCGTCGTGGAACCTGAATGAATATTTGTGTTGTTGTTTCTAAAATCTAAAATCTAAAATCTACTAGTTAAAAGTGTTTCTGTGATTTTGTGGAAATTCCTTTAACAAACTCTTGTAGATGCAGTGGTGCTGTTGGTAATATTTAAAGAAGTTGTAGCTTTTTTATTTTTAATAGTTGTCAGATGGTATAACTATTTTAAAGATGTTGCTTGGTTCAGCTATTTTTATTAAAGTGAGACCAAAAACCATCTAATTTGTTTTTACTATTTTGGGTAAAACAGCAAGAACAAAATGCTAGCAGCGAAGTCGCTGTTCAAGAAGTTAATTGGGGTGAGGTGAGGTAAGAGCAGAAATACCTAAATTTCTCTCATAAGTTTAACCATAGATGTTGTTTTATCTATAATAATCGTAAGTACTTCTGGATAATTCCGAAAAACTCTGAACTCTAACTTCAGCAGGATGAGACTAACAGGGCTAGAAATATGGAAATGTCAGGTGCCACTAAACTCAGATTTAACATAAGCAAGACAGTATCACTAAAAAGAGTGTAGTAACTTTAGTAACGATTATACGCACCTAAAGCACAAAGGCTAAGATTGTTATATTTATACAATATTAGCTCTGAAAGAAAAAGTAATTATATACCAAATATCAAAAAGATCGTTGATTGCATCTTAGCAAGAATTATGTGCTTATATCAATACGTTATATAGTATAGGTGCTTCAACTCATCCATATGCACTACTTGTTTTTCATATTCTATTAAGTTTACTAGAATTCTTGAATATATACTTTTATGTGTCAAATTTTATCATAAGATTACTTTCTTAATAATTTGTTACGTTAGTGAATTAATAAAATCTGAAGAAGGTAATATATGTACATCTATTTAAATGAAGATTATTCTCTTCGAGTTGTAAATATATACAATTCATAAAATAAATTTTCTTATATTATCTTAGTTGAAGATGGAATTTAATTCAAATTGTTATGTTCTCTTAAGAGTTCTTAAAATATTTCTTAATGCATTTAAATTTTCAATTTGTTCACAAAATAATCACATAAAATTTTCGAACAGATTTTAAATAAAGTATTCTATATTAGTTTTTAATTTAACAGGAATTTTATCAATGTATAAGATTTTTATACAGTATGATTACTGTTATAATTATCTTCTCGAAAGCGTACCTGTATGTTTTTGTAAATAGCAAAATTTAATTATAGTGGAAACTCAATAAACATAAAAATGCAAAATGATGGGATTTATATAAATAAAAATTCGACTTACCAAGGAACATGACATTAATTCTAAGTAACAAAAACGTGTTACCAAACTGTAATGATTTATCTTGATTAACAGTGTCTTCTTATGGATGAAATTATACCAACGACATGGCTTCTATATGAATAGCTGTTGCTCTGACAACAAGCAAGATAGAAACTGTATCAATCTATCTGCATCCAAGTTGTCAATCAAAGACTACTATATCCATCATTTCAAAAAATCACATAATTATAAAGTTAGTACGTTGACGTAATTTTTAAATTGTCAAGTATTAAGGATTGTTCGTAGAATTAATTACAAGCAAAAAATCATAAATTATATGGTAAAAATAATTCGTAACATGAATGTTGTGCTATAATATTTAAAATTAATTAGATATATATTAATACTGATAGATTTTACAAACCATATTGTCAAGTTTATGTCACCATTGACGAGGACTCTAACAGAAATATCTTAAAGGGCTATGTTGAGGTCGCATTTCAACTTATTAATTCTGAAAGACATGTTGTTCATATAATGGCTGGAATACGACTGATTCTGTTTACGGAAAAGTCATCTATCTGGACTATGAGCGTTAAATACGACACATGCAGGTTGATTATACCAGAAATAACAAGTTATGAATACCTGTATTATAGTTAACGACGTTTTCGATTTCAATAAATAATTTTGAAGGTTACTTTTTAATGTTCTTACAATTCTAAAGAAAAGTATTAACGAATGTAAATTTGGAACATTTGGATATGCAAACAAAATTTGTTTTCAACAAATAAAATTTAATGCTGACTATATACATGGTGATATACCAATAATCATTAAATATAATGTTTTTTAAACTGCATAATTGTATTAATAAAATAAAAATGCTTCACAGCCTCCTTCCAAAAGGAAAACTTGAGGTAATGCAAAAATAATATTGGTAAAACCAAAAAGTTTTCTTTTTACCAAAGCACATTTTTTGTGCTTAACAATTACGACAAAGCTACAAAAAGAAAAATTAAAAATTTTTACACCAATCGAAAATACAATACTATATCAAATAATATACAATAATGGAATGGGAATCGATTGTAGAAATGATTTATAAACATTAAGAAGGTGGGAAGTGCACTTGTACCTTCGCGTACAACATGTCTAAAAATGGAGTCAAAATAGAGAAGTCAAAAAAGAGGTAAATCAAAATCGAGTAATGTCATAATCAAGAGTTCAGCACTCAAAATATACATAATCCCATACCATTGACTTATTTCAACACCAAACAACTAAGAATTACTATAAACTCTATTATCTTTTATTTACAAAAAAGAGAAATGAGATTCATGAACCATTTTTAAACAGGGAGAACATCTTCTATCCAAACAAAAACCATGTAAATATACATTCACACGTTCAAAACTTAAAAAAAAATTTTTTGTTTATGGCAAAACAAATCAAAGGAGACGTCAACAAAAAATATAATATAAGTCCTACAGACATAACTAACAGTACTAAATTTTATTTGTACCATCACATATTATAATAATACTTACAGGAGTGATGATCGGAGATATTACAAAATATTTTGAATTAACAAAATAATTCCAAACAAAATCACAGTATTATTACTCTACCGAGTGAGCAATAATTACCATAAACAATTGATTATGTAGTCGGTGCTACAACACATCAAAATGATACTTTTTGGGTGAATACCAAAAGTACACAGGGAGGGCTAAATATTTTTGACAAACAAAAAAATTTTGTTCATATCAAAACTCACGGAAAAATTTTTTTTTGAGTTCACTCGTCAAGACTCCTTACAATAAAAACATAATATATGAGACGACAATATACATAACATTTAGATTTATAAATCAGAAGATTTTTATACAAATCAAAAACGACACATAACTCGTTTTAATCTAAGTATGGGTTTATTGCATGGAAGGACTTCAAATTTTTAACATGTCAACGACCAGCTTTTGAACCATCTTCATTTTCTAACTCATGTGAAAGATTACCAATTTCCTTTCGAGCAATACTTAATACAAATTTAGGTGCTAGCTTAGCCATAAACTTGTCGGTAGCATAATGGATGACTTTGTTAACTCCCCATACCCTATTACCAACTTGAAAAGAAATTTCTCTTTTCATAAATTGTAAGAATGACTAGATCGCTCATATGGTAAATGTAAATTAGCACAAACTTCTTAAAAATTTTTAAACAAACTATGGTCTGACTCATTCAAAGGTCTACTGCCGGGGATGATTTCAATATCATCAAGTGGCTCAAAACCCCATCAATAAAATTTTCCATTGACAGGTACATGTCTTCCATAAACTAAAAAATTTGGGATGTATCCAGCAGCTTTGTGTTTTGTTGATTTAATTGCATACTGAATTTTTGCTAATTCTACATCCCAAGCATAATGTTTATTTATGTACAATCGTATACCAGCACCAATAGTTCTATTCATGCGTTCAACAAAATTGCACTGTGGAGAATAAACAGTGTTAAACCAAATTTTTGTACTTCATAAACTGAGCATAATTTTTTAAAAGAGTGACTAATAAGCTGGGATCTGTTATCACAAATATAGTGGGAGACACCAAACGTAAAAAATTTTTTTTCTAAAAATTGTATTAATGCACGAGCTGTTGAATTACGAAGTGAATATAACACAATGTATTTTGAGAACCAGTCTCCAACAACTAAAAGTTTCTTATAACAAACAATAAACCAAAGGACTCTAAGCATTTAGAACACCGTTTCTTCTAAAAAATTTCAATATATATAAATATATATATATATATATATATATATATATATATATACAGTTTGGAGATAATGACCTTGCACAAATCGATATATTATTAATGGGTTTGAGGTCAGCTGGAGAAAGTATACTCTTTTTTACGGCCTAAATTTTCGAATCTATTTCAAATTCTTGATCACAGGCTTTCTAAAATACAATTAACTAGGCTAACATATACATCAATTGCTATTAACTTACAAGGTGAGGATATATATTAAATTAACATAGATATTAAATCGAAAAGTATTTTTAAAATAATGTTTGCTTCAAGTTGTATAAAAATTGTATAACTTGTATAAATATAAAAATGTCAGATTTTGAAACCTTTCAGTTTCATTTTTGTTATTTAAGCGTTAAATATAGGATGCCTATGTGTGCGTGCGTGTGTGTGTGTGTATGTATGAACATGAGTGTGCGTACATGTATACTTATATGAGTGTCCATGCCTATTTCTGATTATATATTTTAAATCTGTTTGTTTGTTATGCGTGTGTGTGTGTACATGTGTATGTATGTATGAATGTGATGTGCATGTATGATGTAGTATTAATCACTACAATATCAATTATTGCATTAGGTACAGATATTGGTGGTTTAAGTTCGATTTATACATACTTTCTTAGTCTTCAGAAGTAACCTGTACCTAATGCAATAATTGATATTGTAGTGATTAATACTTCACATCATACATGCACATCACATTCATACATACATACACATGTACACATACACACGTCTAACAAACAAACAGATTTAAAATATATAATCAGAAATATGCATGGACACTCATATAAGTATAACATGTACGCACACTCATGTTCATACATACATACACACACACACACACACACACACACACACACACACACACACACGCACACATAGGCATCCTATATTTAACGCTTTAAATAACAAAATGAAACTGAAAGGTTTCAAAATCTGACATTTTTATATTTATACAAGTTATACAATTTTATACAACAACTTGAAGCAAACATTATTTTAAAATTCTTTCGATTTAATTACTATGTTAATTTAATATATATCCTAACCTTGTAAGTTAATAGCAATTGATGTATATGTTAGCCTAGTTAATTGTATTTTAGAAAGCCTGTGATCAAGAATTTAAAATAGATTCGAAAATTTAGGCCTTAAAAAGAGTATACTTTTCTCCAGCTGACCTCAAACCCATTAATAATATATATATATATATATATATATATATATATATATATATATATATATATATATATATACAGAAGAATAATCCACATTTGGAATGCAAATGAATGCTTGATATATATTAATAGTTATTAAGATGAAATGAAAACCCAACTTTGTATTTAAAGTTGAATTACCATTTCAAATCGAACTAGTAATTGAAAACCACTAAAGAACGGCTACAGCAGGATTTGAACCTGCAACCTCTGATTCTCCGGATCAGTGCTCTAACCAATTGAGCTAAAAATGCAAGACGTAATTGAAAATCATTAACAAGGGCCAAGCTTCAGTAGTATTAAGTATAACATCATCTAAACAATTAGGCTAGATAGCTCAATTGGTTAGAGCACTGATCCGGAGAATCAGAGGTTGCAGGTTCAAATCCTGCTGTAGCCGTTCTTTTAGTGGTTTTCAATTACTAGTTCGATTTGAAATGGTAATTCAACTTTAAATACAAAGTTGGGTTTTCATTTCATCTTAATAACTATTATATATATATATATATATATATATATATATAAAAGAAAAGTAGGATTAATGAGTCTTAAATTTGAGTCGCTTGCCAATAATTCATTTCTACTTTATATATATATATATATATATTTATATATATATATTGTTGTGATATACTCCTGTGAATGCGGGAACTGGGTCCTTTCAACAAAAAAATTCTAGTCCCACAGATTGGGCGTCATAAACTGCTGTGATCCTCTTTTCGCCTCGGCTGCTCACCTAATTTTATAAACCTCCTCATTCATAAAAAAAAACAAACACATTCCTACCACAAACATCAACGTTAACTCTATTTACATCAATATTCACAATACATTAAAATTTCAAAATTAAAACTCAGCATAAATTTCAGTTTTAAAAAGAATTTCAAGATTAATTTTATTATCATTTTATGTACATCCAGAATTCAAGTCCTTGTAGGATGCCTACTAATTAATATAACAATATATGCAGACCGGAGTCTGAGTACAAAGGGAGCATCTACCACCCCTTTACGTTAATTAACCAGGTTCGTCTAATTGAGCTCAAAGACATACCCATATTTTCATCATAATTCAGAACATCAATACTAAATACCCCTTTCTACTTAAACAAGCAAATTTCATCTTAAAATTAAAATTTTATGGTTAGTACAATTTCACTAATGTCCATTTAAAGTAAATCAATTATAAAGTAATTCAACACACACAAAAATGTCAAACAAAATAGTATAATTTACCTGAAGGTTACTGTCCTCGTAGCTTCAATGTACATCGTCCCTTTAGTTAATCACACCATTCCAACAGGATTATATTTACGGCTTCTAATTCTCAACGCTTTTAAAATTTTCTCCATCACCATTTATTTAAAGTTGTTTCTGGGCTTTTCCGGAACTCATCTGTGTATATCTGACCCTTGTTTCGTGGATCGAGACACGTATTTGAACCATTTACTTATTAACACCCCAAAAATAGCAAAGAAATTCATGCGTCTTTCACCAATATACGCCAAAACTGCCTACTTTTGTGTATACATTTGTCGTTGTAAATTTTGCTAATTGGTACAGTGATACTAAATTGTATTACCTTGTATCTAAGTGCACTGAAGTACATTCATGTTAGCACGTAAATAACAAACTATTTTGAATCACTAAAATATACGAGCAAAATTTTAAATTATTTTATCAAACTAAAATGCACTGTTTAACATCTTGAATCAAGTCGCGGATGTAAGAGCTTTTAACGCATCGAATAGTCAATAGTCTAAGAGAGCTTGTTTATATTCACCTCGGTATATATAGCAAAAGCCTGTCTGTCGGTCTGTTCACCAAAACGGGTAATTCTAAAGAATTTCTCATTCTATGTTCCCAGTCCGTCGCTCGCGCGTCGGTTTTACGAATTTTCACTCGCTCCATTTAAATCTCAGAAATTCTCACACGGCACGCAAACATGTCCGAGAAAACTAATTAATTTTGTACAGAAATTGTTGTTTCTACCTCTGATATTTGCATCCTATTTTCAACCAATTGTGACCCTCGTGACGTTGCTTAAATCACGCCTTTTACTATATGTGTCTTTGCTTGACGCATTTTCTCTTTCCTTTTCTAACCTGTTCGTATTGGTGCAAATTGATATTCTTTATTATCGATTATATTTTAGTCCATGTGGACTATCTGGGTTAAATAACCCCGTATCGCACATTCTCGTGAATATTAAGCCCCGGTTTCTCCAAGATTCTTTGAAACCATTTGTTATCTACACAATTTTCGCCGTACGTGATATTTAAACTACGCAGGTGTTCAAAATAATATTAATTCTCAGAGCTTTTAAATAAACCCTGTTTTGTATTTCGTGCTAAAGCATCTGACCGTTTCCAATATCCTTAGAATCGACATGTTTATCTAAACAAATTAAACTGAAATTGCCTTTTAAAATACGCAGGTGTGTTCAAACATCCTACTTCTAACTAACACTTCTAGGATTTGCTTTTATTGGGTTTTACAAGTTTCTATAGATATTATCTGTTACTAACGATTCAATTACCTTCAATTAAAATTGACTTCTATCCTTTCATTTTAGCAAATACAAGTTAAATATTAATTATTATGTGTACACTTTGTTTTACTACCGGTTACTTAAAATAGGGTTAATTAATATAAATTTTGCACGTAATTTCCATTTGTTTAGGAATAATTACATTACACGCAGAGCTTTTAATACTGCTTCTTTTGATATAAAGCGTCTTGTACATGATTTAAATCTCTTATGTTTAATGAAACTAATAAATTTTATGCTTCACGGTTTTAATAACGCGTATTATCTAATAATATTCATTATACACGGTGATTAAAATTATTTGATGTGATTATTTAATTTTCTACCCTGGTCTAAATATGAGTATTTTCCCCCTATTTGAATACAAATAATCCCACTTATTTGAATGCAAATATAAAGCATTTAGACAAAAAAATTACAAAAAAAATTGCCTATCTCTCTCTACCCTTATCTATCTAACTTACCTACTTTGTCTCCAATCCAAAAAATATTTACGCCTATCCTATATCCCTATCCTATTCCTAACTCTCACTTAATTTTATAAAATTATCCCTAACTTCATCCTACTTATCCATCTAATCCTATATACATCCTATATACCTATCCTATTCCTAACTTTTAACTAATCTTCACTATACTTTACTTCCCCCTACCTAATCCTATATACCTATCCTACTCTTACTCTATTCCTAACTCTCCACTAATCTTATATGAAATATCTATACTTAACCTATCTTATTTTCTTCCTACATTTCCTCTTTATTCTCATCCTAAACCTATTTCTACTTATCTCCCATATTTATCCTATACCTAGCTTTATTTTCTATAAACACTTACTTCTACTCTTCTATCTACACCTATTCTATCCCTATCCTATTTAAATCTAACTCTCTTCTTGACCCTCCAAGTCTTTCTTCTCACCATCCTAATACTCTTCATCCCTATCTCTCCCTCTTCTATATCTATACTTAACATCCCTGTTATCTCACCTACAATAAACTTATCATCCCTATTATCCTTACTCTTAAGTATTACTTCTTCTTCAGTCCCTACACTTGTCTGTTTCTCATTTATTATTGTTTCCCTTTCTGCCGACAAACCAAACGATACTACTTTACAATTCTCGATTTTTCTCTCTACGGAAAATCCTATTTACCTTCTAAAATTCTTGTGTAATGGAATCCGCCAGAATGAATTCCTTAAATCTACTTTATTAAAACAAACTTGCCACTTAACTTCGTCAAAAATAATTCTGCCTTCACCTGCTCCTGATATGCTGCTTCTACCCCCACTACTTCTGCATTTTCTTGTACTAAAGCTTGAACCTCTACTCTCCTATCCTCTGGACATCTTATCGTGTTGATCTGTTTACCTTCATCATCCTCTACCTCTACTACATTAATACTAAACCCCGTGTCATCCTCTGTGACTTCATAACTGCCCTTCCATGGCACTACCCTATCCTTAATCCTTACTACCTTCCTCTCCATATCTATCAAAACCCTAACTTCATCATACAGTCAACACCTAAAATGCTCTGAAACTTCAGTCCAGGTACAATTACAAACTCCTGTTCACAGCTTAAACCTCCTATATCTATCCTAAGCACCACAACACTATTTACTACAGCAAACTTCTTTTATTTGGAGCTACTAAATGGCTACGCTTTATAGGCATAATTCTATCACAAACCTTATCCCTAATTTTGCTGACGAATTCCTCCGATATTAAACTCGCCTCTGCCCCTGTATCAAGTAATACTTCTACATTATTCTCAAAAATTTCTAAATTAATAATTGGCAAACATAATTTTTCCTTAGTTTCTGGCTCTACTTCCTCCTCAATTTTGAAAAATTCACGTGGATGTTCATATACATTTACACTGAAATCTAGTGGTCTGTCGCGTTCTAAAAATCCTGTCCAGGTCTGTTTTCCCTACTTGGTCTTGGTCTAGCCGTCACCTCAGCGTAAGTCCTAGGCGTTTCCACTCGTTCCGTGTCTGTATTAGCAGTCCCGCTCATGTCTGGTGAACTATTCATTCTGGTAGGTCCCGGTCTCAGTGCAGGTCCCCTTCCTAAACTATTACTCCTAACGTATGGTCGTCTCTGTTCCCAATTCTGTCGCTGGTATCCGTAATTATTCCCCCGTCTAGCGTAGTTGTCCCGTCTATTGTCAAACCTAACTGTGTTGATCTGTCTTTCCCTATTTTCCCGAGGTCGTCCACTACTTACGTCGTCGTACCTCTGCAGGTATTCCAAAAACATTTCTCTGTCCACTATGTTCTGTAGCGCTACGTGCTGTCTTATGTCTACCTCGAAGTGTCGTGATAAATACTTAATAATTTGTCGGTCCGTCAGTGGTGGGTTCAGTTGCTTTGCTATGCTATACTTGCGTATAGCATATTGCTCCTACTTCCTGAAAATTCTCCTTAAATTTCCTGTGATTAAGTCGTCTCGTACCTGATCTTGTCTGTGGTCACTCCAGTAGTGCTTTAAAAATTTGTTTTCAAAGTCCTGATACATGTCTATGTCCTGTCCTACTAAATTGTACCACGCTTCCGCATTGTCCTTTAATAAAGCCTTTATCGTATTCAGTTTAGTCTGTTCGTCAAATAAATTTCCCACTAGATTTCTTACACTATTAATAAAAATTTGTGGATTTACCCTGTTATCGCCATAAAACTTCATGTGTTGGTCCAATGATACTCCACCTGTAGAAAATCTGGGACCTTCCCCCGTTAAATTTGACATGTTGTATTTGATACTACTAACTTCGCGTTCTACCCTGCCTAACTGATCCCTACATGAGTCCGTCACTTCAGTCATTTTTACATTAATCTCTTCTTCACAAAAAATGCGTACTTTGGACCTTAAATGTCCCATTTCCTGTCGAAGACCTGTAATATCACGCTCATTTTTTTCAACCCTATTTTCAACTTCCCCCATCTTTACGGTAAGACTATTTTTAAATTCTGTAAATTCTCTCGTCGATTTTTCTATTTTATCCCCTAATTCCTGATTTAATTGGTCAAATTTCTTATTCGATTCTTCACTCATCCTCTCTAACATTCTCAATATCATCTCGTTTCCTTGATCCCCCGATTCCGTCCTCGACTGATCTCTACTGCCTCCAGTTTCTTCCATTTTCGTATTTTTTTCACACAATGCACTATCGTCACTTCCAATTTCCACTCCTTGACTCCTTAACCACTCTTTTCTCTGCATACGTTCTAATCACTCACACACACTCTCAAAATACTCTTAAATTTATACACACACAGAAACTCTCTCTCTCAGATCGCCAGTTTCCTGGAATAAAATAACAAAAATTTTATTTGGAACTCGAGCCTCACTTTTGGGTCGCCAAATAATGTTGTGATATACTCCTGTGAATGCGGGAACTGGGTCCTTTCAACAAAAAAATTCTAGTCCCACAGATTGGGCGTCATAAACTGCTGTGATCCTCTTTTCGCCTCGGCTGCTCACCTAATTTTATAAACTTCCTCATTCATAAAAAAAAACAAACACATTCCTACCACAAACATCAACGTTAACTCTATTTACATCAATATTCACAATACATTAAAATTTCAAAATTAAAACTCAGCATAAATTTCAGTTTTAAAAAGAATTTCAAGATTAATTTTATTATCATTTTATGTGCATCCAGAATTCAAGTCCTTGTAGGATGCCTACTAATTAATATAACAATATATGCAGACCGGAGTCTGAGTACAAAGGGAGCATCTACCACCCCTTTACGTTAATTAACCAGGTTCATCTAATTGAGCTCAAAGACATACCCATATTTTCATCATAATTCAGAACATCAATACTAAATACCCCTTTCTACTTAAACAAGCAAATTTCATCTTAAAATTAAAATTTTATGGTTAGTACAATTTCACTAATGTCCATTTAAAGTAAATCAATTATAAAGTAATTCAACACACACAAAAATGTCAAACAAAATAGTATAATTTACCTGAAGGTTACTGTCCTCGTAGCTTCAATGTACATCGTCCCTTTAGTTAATCACACCATTCCAACAGGATTATATTTACGGCTTCTAATTCTCAACGCTTTTAAAATTTTCTCCATCACCATTTATTTAAAGTTGTTTCTGGGCTTTTCCGGAACTCATCTGTGTATATCTGACCCTTGTTTCGTGGATCGAGACACGTATTTGAACCATTTACTTATTAACACCCCGAAAAATAGCAAAGAAATTCATGCGTCTTTCACCAATATACGCCAAAACTGCCTACTTTTGTGTATACATTTGTCGTTGTAAATTTTGCTAATTGGTACAGTGATACTAAATTTTATTACCTTGTATCTAAGTGCACTGAAGTACATTCATGTTAGCACGTAAATAACAAACTATTTTGAATCACTAAAATATACGAGCAAAATTTTAAATTATTTTATCAAACTAAAATGCACTGTTTAACATCTTGAATCAAGTCGCGGATGTAAGAGCTTTTAACGTATCGAATAGTCAAAAGTCTAAGAGAGCTTGTTTATATTCACCTCGGTATATATAGCAAAAAGCCTGTCTGTCGGTCTGTTCCCCAAAACGGGTAATTCTAAAGAATTTCTCATTCTATGTTCCCAGTCCGTCGCTCGCGCGTCGGTTTTACGAATTTTCACTCGCCCCATTTAAATCTCAGAAATTCTCACACGGCACGCAAACATGTCCGAGAAAACTAATTAATTTTGTACAGAAATTGTTGTTTCTACCTCTGATATTTGCATCCTATTTTCAACCAATTGTGACCCTCGTGACGTTGCTTAAATCACGCCTTTACTATATGTCTTTGCTTGACGCATTTTCTCTTTCCTTTTCTAACCTGTTCGTATTGGTGCAAATTGATATTCTTTATTATCGATTATATTTTAGTCCATGTGGACTATCTGGGTTAAATAACCCCGTATCGCACATTCTCGTGAATATTAAGCCCCGGTTTCTCCAAGATTCTTTGAAACCATTTGTTATCTACACAATTTTCGCCGTACGTGATATTTAAACTACGCAGGTGTTCAAAATAATATTAATTCTCAGAGCTTTTAAATAAACCCTGTTTTGTATTTCGTGCTAAAGCATCTGACCGTTTCCAATATCCTTAGAATCGACATGTTTATCTAAACAAATTAAACTGAAATTGCCTTTTAAAATACGCAGGTGTGTTCAAACATCCTACTTCTAACTAACACTTCTAGGATTTGCTTTTTATTGGGTTTTTACAAGTTTCTATAGATATTATCTGTTACTAACGATTCAATTACCTTCAATTAAAATTGACTTCTATCCTTTCATTTTTAGCGAATACAAGTTAAATATTAATTATTATGTGTACACTTTGTTTTACTACCGGTTACTTAAAATAGGGTTAATTAATATAAATTTTGCACGTAATTTCCATTTGTTTAAGAATAATTACATTACACGCAGAGCTTTTTAATACTGCTTCTTTTGATATAAAGCGTCTTGTACATGATTTAAATCTCTTATGTTTAATGAAACTAATAAATTTTTATGCTTCACGGTTTTAATAACGCGTATTATCTAATAATATTCATTATACACGGTGATTAAAATTATTTGATGTGATTATTTAATTTTCTACCCTGGTCTAAATATGAGTAATATATATATATATATATATATATATATATATATATACAGTGTGTCCAAATTTCGAGTCTCTACATTGTGATTTCAGTTATTATAAGAGATAGAAATAGGGTTAAATGGGGAAAGATTTGGAGGAGTCCAGGCCAGTTTTGTATCCGTTTACAAAATTGGTGTAAGTTGTCTGGTTTTGGAGATATTCGAAGAAAACTAAAATGGCGGATTTTGTTTTTGATAATAAAACATGAATCATAAGTCGCACCATCACAAGACTTGCACATTATTAAGACACTTTTCTAAAAGGAGTATTTTAGCATAAACAGAATCATTCGACTGTCTTTTGTTTTCGAGGAAACGCCCACAACTTTTGTTTTCTTATGGCCGCCATTTTGAATATTAAGTGAATATTATGCGCCTTAAAATTACCTTTTCAAGGATATGCCACATGTCTATAAAAAAATGCAAAACTATCCTAAATTTTAAAAATAACTAAATTTGTATGTTCTTTAACGTTTGGTAATCCCAACAGGGCAAAAATTTGATTTCTACTTTCCAAACAGTAGTAGTAGTAGTAGTGCCACATACATTTTGTTAAGTAGAACTCGTAAAGTATTGGATATAAATCTTAAAATTAACTTAAACATAAAACTGTAGCCTATCTTATCTAATTTAGGAACAAAATTAAATGTGACCGAAACAGCAAACTATCATCTAAATTCCTTCCGTAGATGCTGAAAATGCTGTCCGTTTGCATCACGGCACATTCGACAATTAATTAAAACTTTCCGTACAACTCTGCTTAACGTGCGCCTATTTATAGAGTTAAGAATGTCATGGACTCTTTCCTGCAGTTCGTTTATATTATGAGGCGGTTCAAACTCATATACCACATTTTTAGCAAAACCCCATAAATAAAAATCAAGTGGTGTAAGATCTGGTGATCTTGCCGGCCACATAATTGGTCCACTATTGCATATAATATTTTGGCCAAAATGTTCAGCTAAAGGGCGCTAACTTCTCGGGAATTGTGAGCTGGACAACCATCTTACTGAAACCATAGTTTTCGAAAATCATCATCATTTGGTACAAGTCCTCTAATAGCCGGAATTATTTGGTCTCTTAACAATTCCGTATATCTGGCGCCATTGAGGTTATTGACAAAATAAAAGGGTCCAATCAAATTATTACCTATAAAAGTATTAATTACATTGGTTAATTTACTAAAATATTTATATCATAATTAACTACCTAAGATACCACACCAAACGTTAAATCCATATCTCGTTTGAAATTTGCGTTGCGCCGTCAGATGATGATTTTCAGTGCTCCAGTGATGCGTGTTATGTTTATTGAACACCCCGCAATTGGTAAACCGCGTTTCGTCTGTCCATATTATCAATTCTGGAAAGTGCGGTTCTTCCTCGCATTTTGGATGTACAAATTACAAAACGCATTCGTCTGGCGAAATCTTCTCTTTAAGGCCTTGAACAATAGTAGGTTTATAAGGATGAAACTTTTCCTTTTTTAAAATATTATGAACAGTTGATTTTGGAATATTAAGTTCACGGCTTACAGATCTTACGGATGTGGATGGATTTCGTGTTACCGCCTCAGTAATGCTTAGAACACGTTCCCTATTGTTTAAGTCGTATTGTTCCCTAGTCTGTTCAAAGGCACCATAATTCAGTAAATTCATTACAATTTTTCTGAAGTATGTTTTATGCGGTTGTCGTCTTTCTGGATACAATTCCAAATATCTGGCGGATGCCGTATCAGCGTTCGAAACGATTGTAAATAAGTATTTAGCATATCAAACTTTTCCTCATTCGAAAACTTGTAGACATGTGCCATTTTTAAATTAAAATGCAGCACCACCGGCACCAAAACTTACAACAAACACAAGTTTATCTAAATTTTAGAATTTGTTTGATATATAACTGTAATTCAATTGTTTGGTTTTGTCACATACCACCGCCTACTATTATAAAACGATATCATTTTAACTCTAGTACCACCATAATTAATAATTTCTGACAAATGCTGTTTGTGTACATTATAAAATGTGTATTGTACTTTTAATAAAGTAGAAATCAAATTTTGCCCTGTTGGGATTACCAAACGTTAAAGAACATACAAATTTAGTTATTTTTAAAATTTAGGATAGTTTTGCATTTTTTTATAGACATGTGGCATATCCTTGAAAAGGTAATTTTAAGGCGCATAATATTCACTTAATATTCAAAATGGCGGCCATAAGAAAAACAAAAGTTGTGGGCGTTTCCTCGAAAACAAAAGACAGTCGAATGATTCTGTTTATGCTAAAATACTCCTTTTAGAAAAGTGTCTTAATAATGTGCAAGTCTTGTGATGGTGCGACTTATGATTCATGTTTTATTATCAAAAAACAAAATCCGCCATTTTAGTTTTCTTCGAATATCTCCAAAACCAGACAACTTACACCAATTTTGTAAACGGATACAAAACTGGCCTGGATTCCTCCAAATCTTTCCCCATTTAACCCAATTTCTATCTCTTATAATAACTGAAATCACAATGTAGAGACTAGAAATTTGGACACACTGTATATATATATATATATATATATATATATATATATATATATATATACGTGTCTTTATATTCCCAAGTGTGTGTGTGTGTGTAATAAAATAAACTTTGAAAACTAATCACCGTAAAATGTTGGTGAAGTTGAATTATGGCGAAAAATTTTTTAAAAGAAATATAGTCTGTAATTCTACCATAGTTAACCATAAATTAATGCTCTGGTACACTATCGCTCTACTCATAACTAAACTGTCAAAACAAATAAAAGTGCCTTGTAACGCATAATTTTGCTAAAATGACTGACTTCTCTACGAGCCTCGTCTAGACTGATAATCCAAAAATTACTCATCACTAACCTCAAAAAAAAATTATGCAAAACTACTAGAGTGACAAACTTACCCCGAGTCTCGTCTAGACTTATATACTGCTGAGCGATCAACTCTTCATAAGTCTCGTCTAGACTAATGTACTGCCAAGCGACCAACCAACTACAAAGACAAGTCTCGCCTAGACCAAATAGAACTTAACATGCTGCTTTGCAATGCTGATATAAATCAAAAATTGCTATCAAAACAAAATCGTGGTTACTGGACAAGAGCAACCCTCAAACAATATAACGACAGCAAAACCCAATGTACCAATTTATTAAAATTGGATTGAATAACACCTTTGTTTCCACAACCATAAGAAAATAATTTCTTAGAAAATCTACAATTTCTATGAATATGTCCATATCGCAAACAATTCCAACAAACGTATATTTCGACTTTTGAAAATTTCAGTAAATCTTTAAATTAAGCATTAGAAGAGCTACTTAAAACTTGTAGTTGAAGTGAAAATTAACTATTCCTAAATGTGCGTGCAGGGGTAGAAAAAATTTGAATTTTATTATGAACTTTATACGAGAAAGATGTTCTTCTATTACTAGAATTTGTTTGAAATTTATTGGGGATCAACGATTACTTTAGAATTTAAAGATGACGTCATCATCATCATTTTGTTTTCAACCTTACTTAAGGTCGGTTTGAAGCAGCTCTAACTTCTTTTTATTCTGTGCTAATCTAAAAAGTTCTACCTACCCTTCACAACCTAAATCTTTAATAATTTGACTAATATAGCTCAGTCTAGGTCTTCCTATACTATTCTATCTTTTTCTTATTCACCCGGCTCAACATAGATATTAGCAACCTGATGGTTGTTAAAGAACTTCAACATGTTTACATGATCCCCATTTATAAGGAAATGAAATATTACCTGGTTATCCCCTCCAAATAAGGAAAAGTGTTAAATTATATATTATGGTAAGGTTTAAGCAACGAATCGCTGCCAACATGCCAGACCACTAACTAATTGTGAGTTATGTCATGGAGACGATTATTAAGTTATATGTTATGGTAAAGCTTAAGCAACAAATCGTTGCCAACATGCCAGACCGCTAACTAATTGTGAGTTATGTCATGGTGACGTTTATTAAATTATATGTTATGGTAAGGCTTAAGCAACAAATCGCTACCAACATGCCAGACCGCTTTCTAATTGTGAATTATGTCATGGATACGTTTATTAAGTTATATGTTATGGTAAGGCTTAAGCAGCGAATCGCTGCCAACATGCCAGACCGCTAACTAATTGTGAGTTATGTCATGGTGACGTTCATTAAATTATATGTTATGGTAAGGCTTAAGCAACGAATCGCTACCAACATGCCAGACCGCTTTCTAATTGTGAGTTATGTCATGGATACGTTTATTAAGTTATATGTTATGGTAAGATTTAAGCAGCAAATCGCTGCCAACATGCCAGACCGCTAACTAATTGTGAGTTATGTCATAGTGACTTTTAGTTAACTGATTTTTATTTATTTTTTTTTGTTTTGTTTTCAAACTTACTTAAGGTCGGTTTGATGCATCTCTAAATTCTTTTCTATTCTGAGCTAGTCTAAAAAGGTCTACATACCCTTCACAATCTAGATCTCTAATAATTTAACTAATATAGCTTTGTCTAGGTCTTCCTACTCTATTTTTATTTGGTAGTCTATAATCTAAGACCTTACTAAATAGTCCCTCATGTCTTAACTGGTTACAGGGTTCCTCACCTATCCTTCTATAAACTTCCTCATTTGTTACTCTGTCTGTCCAACTAATCTTTAACATTCTCCTATAACACCAAGTTTCAAAAGTTTCTATCTTTTTCTTATCTACCTGTTTAATTGTCCAAGTCTCACTACCGTATAATAAAATGCTCCATATGTACGACTTTACAAAACCTTTTTCTATTATCTAAACTAATACTATTAGCTATTAGTAAGTCTTTCTTTTTTAAAAACATTTTTCTAGCTTGAGCTATTCTAGCTACTAGATTCCTTCTGCTGTGTCAGTCCTTTGTAATTATACTACTTAAATAGCAAAATGTATCTACCTCCTCTAACTCGGTATTGCCTATTTTTAATTTTGGTTTAGAACTAGGCTGTAACTCATTTGTCATTATCTTTGTCTTTCCTGAGTTAATTCTCATACTATAGTTACTCTGTAGTATTTCATCTAAAATATTTTAAAACTCTCCTAACTCTTTTCTAGACTCTGCTATAATGGCTATATCATCTGCAAAACGTAACATGTTTATTTAAGTCCCTGTACACTAATGCCTATTTCTTTTCTCTCTCTAGCTAAGTTCAAAGCTTCCTCAATATAAACATTGAAAATCAAGGGAGATAGTATACAGCCCTGTCTAACACCATTTCTAATCTTAGCTTCTTATTCTATTTCATCAAATCTAATTACTATGCTTTGGTTTTTATATACACTGTAAATAATTTTTCTATCCCTATGAGAGATTCCTGTTATTCGCAAAACCCTGAACATAACAATCCAATTAACCCTATCAAATGCTTTTTATAAATCTACAAACGCGAAATGAGTCTTTTTATTTTTTTGTAACTTTTCTTCGATAATTAAAGATGATGCGTCTTCTAATTTTTTGTATAATTTTATTAGGGTTTTCATGTCTGGAATATTAGATAAAGCTAAATGTAAGATAAACTCGGGTAGTAAATTGTTTTTTGTTAATCTGACTTTAGTTGTTTCAGCAGGAGCTTTTGTTAAACGGTTAAATAAATTTTCTAAGTGAGCAATAAATAAAACTACTAATTCATCTTTTTTTTGTTTTCGATTTTTAATAGCATTCAGACATCATCTTCTAGATGAATGTTGTGCTATAATATTTAAAATTAATTGGATATATATTAATACTAATAGATTTTACAAATCATATTGTCCAGTTTATGACACCATTGATGAGGTCTCTAACAGAAATAGTTTTAAAGGGCTATGTGGAGGTCGCATTTCAACTTATTAATACTGATATACATGTTGTTCACACAATAGCTGGAATACGACTGATTCTGTTTACGGAAAGCCATCTATCTGGATTATAAGCATTAAATACAGCACGTGTAGGTTGATTATACCAGAAATAACTAGTTATGAATACGTGTATTATAGCTTAACAATGTTTTCTATTTCAATAAATAATTTTGAAAATTACTTTTTAATGCTTTTACAATTCTAAAAAAAAGTACTAACGAATGTAAATTTGAAATATTTGGATATACAAACAAAATTTGTCTTCAATAAATAAAATCTAACGCTGGCTATATACATGGTGATATACCAATAATTATTAAATTTAATGTTTTCTAAACTGTATAATTGCATTAATAAAATAAAAATGCTTCACGTTTGTAAATTCTTTCAGTTTTTTATTACGTTCACCATCAAAACTGTAAGTAGAAATTTCTGTTTAAAACGTCACTTTTAAAGAATTCACCTGCTATATCAGTATACATACTGGTTTGGTTTGCTGTTTGTTTACATTATTTAGAAACTTATCTCTATCAAAACACTTACTCGTGATTGTAGTACTTGGTTTACATGCACTTACAAATCATTGCGTGTATTTGGGAAGGACATTTTTGCCCTTAACATTTTGTTGAATATATGGTCGTATGATTTGAAACATGCAGTTTTGCATAAATACATAAAAAAAAAACTTCATCTTGTGACAGTTTACAACTTCCTTGTCCCAATAATAAATGATACAAATATTAAATATTCCAAATTCGTAGAATAATCTCATCAAGGTGCACTGTTAGGAGTTACACTTTTGTTAATAATAACTGACAAACAACACTTGAACAGGTGTGTAGGGTGTTTTGGAATTTATAGTTGGTAGTTATAGCAAATGTTCTTATTATGCACAGCCTTTCTATATTTCAATTTGCTAAATAAACACTCTGGTGAGCGTGTTTTATCAATAGTGTAAACAAAGTGTGCAATATGCTGATTCATTCTTTCTTCCATTTTTGGCCACCTTACTTGTTTACTATATCGACTGGTACAATGCTTACGTGATAATTGCAAACATAACATATGGTAGCATTTTGTGCTTGCTGAATGATATTTTCACTATTTGTTCAATAATGGTAGATAAAAACCATCAGAAGAATTAAAAAGTCATAGTATCAAAACTTTGCTAAAAATTATTTTGGCCTGCTGTGGTAGAATGATGTAACGTTTCTATTTTAAAAAAATTTGCACGAATAATATACTGTCTACTGGAAAAGTTATACGTGACGGTCAACCTGTTCTAAAGCCAGCCTGTGTTACAGATTACAATCAAAATATGGGCTTACTTCTACAGGATGTATTGGAAAATCTCTGAAACGGTATAAGAAGCTATTTATTCACCTAGTTGATTTATCAGTAGTAAATGCACATGCAATGTTTAGAGTTCAAACAGGGCAAAGTATTTGATTAAGTTCTTTCCAACTGGAACTTAAGACAGCTCATTACAAACTATCATAAGCAAGAAAGGCAAACAAAGGCTGGCCACCCTTCTTCTAGAAACATTCCCACCTATTTATTAGAATGTCATTTTCCTCAACTTGTACCTCCAGTGCCTGGAGAAAAACAGAATACGGCATATAGGTTACCGTTGTAAGCATACTGAAGTTTACCGAAAAAAAGAAAGGACAGTAATATTTTTGTCCTGACTGTGATGTCGGAGTTTGCATGGTACCCTGCTTTGAATTATTTCACACATTGACAGAGTTTTAAAGTATTTAGCATAACTGATTTTTATTTACACAATAAAAAGTTTAGTATTTATTTGCATTTTTTCAATATCTAAGTTTGACAGGTATGCTATGAATGTATGAACGCACTACAAATTATATATATATATATATATATATATATATATATATATATATATATATATATATGAATTGTTTTTATTGCGGGTTTTAGGTCTGCTGGTAAGTAGGTATATAAACTCTTTCTTTAACTGCCTAAATTTTCGGATTTATTTTTGAATCCTTGATCACAGGCTTTCTATAATTATATAAAAATAAATGGGCTAAAGTACACATAGAATCTGTATAAACTTACAAAATTGAGATTAATAAAATGATTGCATCTAAATTAAAATATAGTCGTAAAAGTAGTTTGCATTTGGCTAAGGTGTAAAATTAAAAATTTGTATATTCTATTAAAGTATTTGAAATGTCTTTTTTGAAGTTTTTATAAAAACGTATGACACAATTTGTTTATTTATCTGCATGAGCAAGTGTATGAATGCATGGAAGCGTATGTGTGTGAACGATTTGGCATGAATATGGAGGTAGTGTTTAAATTTTATTTGTATGTATACCCATAAAACGCATATTTATACATAACAAAATTTAACGTGTATACACATATATACATATATAAATACACATAAACATATACAAATACATACATACAATCGCACATAAATATACAAAAAAAATATATATATACGTATACACATTCACACATAAATATACATCTATATATCTATACATACATACATAAATACATATATATATATATATATATATATATATATATATATACACTTACATATACATACATACATATACATACATATACATATATACCTACATACACACACATATATACACATACATACACAGACACATTCATACATTCATACATACATACATATATACACACATACATACATATACATGTAAATAAATATACACTAAGAAATATAGACATATAGACATACATTCATATAATATAACATGAACATATACACACATATACATATACACACATACACATACATACACACATATACATATATACATATACACATACATACACATATACATACATACATACATAATATATATATATATATATATATATATATATATATATACGGATCCAATCAACGTTACTAGACCGATGATGTTTAGCAGACGACCTAATACCCTGCAGAAATACCACTAATTTAAATGTATATCTTACTAAATTAGAATGTTTTTAACAAGCACTCGACAAGACGCTATAGACGGGAAATGATTTTTTCAAAATATGGAATTTCGATATATACCTATCTCCGCTAGATCCAGGAAGTTTGTAACAATTTTATTTTAGCAGTAAAGGAACATACTCATTAAACGTACCATGAATATTGAAATACCTTTATTAACTAATATAAAGATTCAAGTAACAATCAAATTTTTATAGTATTGCTATATCTAGGATTAGTAGTCTATTTGTTTCGGAGTTCGGTGCAAATCCACAAGCCACTAGCGCGCGCGTGAGAGGTTCGAGAACCACACTTATGATCCTCCCACCTTGCAGGAGCGCGGCGAGCGCACTCGTCGATAGTTTAGGGCAGCGTGAAGATGCATTCGAAGAGAATGACGAGTGACCTCCGGGTCGCTTTGATTTGGTGAAGCACTTCCTGAGTAACGGTTAGTACTTAATCCATATATTGCATATTCGTTATCATATTAGCTAATTTAAAATTTATTTAGCGCAAACAACCATACGTTAGAAAAACAACCATACGTTAGAAAAGCAACCATACCTTAGAAAAAGCAACCATACGTTAGAAAAGCAACAATACGTCAGAAATTGCAACGATAAATTAGAAAACCGCACGACCACTTTGAAATAAAATTAGACAACGGAGGAGTACGCTGTGAATAAAAGATGCCGTGAACCAATGTAAGAAATCCGCTTCGCTCTTGCATCTGTAATAAAGCATGGAAAACAAACATATTTAACAGCAGGCCCGCTCTGCGAAGCTGTTTCCATTGCAACCAAGGACGACAGCCGGTATTTGGGTTCGTAATAGAATTAAGAATTTCCTCAGTACTTCCTTCTGAAAGTACATTATTTCGTTTTGTTTGTTAGATGTACAAAATTGTTATTCAGTTTACCTGTAATTAAGCTGGTTTTCCCCAGTATCAAAATTTGATTTCACTTAGTTTTGTAAAGATGTGACTACATATGGCTGCAACGTAAATTAACAGCTGCTATTACGTCACCTGTTTATTTGAACAATGCCGTCAACAATTGCATAATGGCTAACAGATGTTTAACATTACAGTACTGCCACTTTTGATAAAATTAAAGAATATCTTGGTGATTCTATTAACTTCAAACTAATTTTAATTTTGTTAAATTAATGAGAAAATTTCATATATTCATTTGTAAGTGACCTACACAGATCTGGTTGGGTTATAAAGAAACTTAATATTGTTAGTTACACTGAAGTGTTATATATTTGAGTAAGGATCAGTTGTTAAACCTTACAACAATTTTGCAAGAATATCACATATTTATTTTATTTAATTATCATGAAATTTTATTTACTAAAACAAAGAAAATTCTTTCTAGTAAATTAATTATCTACATTTAAAGTTTTTATTCTGATCTGGTTTGATCAGACCTGATAGACAAAACACAGAAAGAGTTAAATTTTATGATTCCATTATGTAAGAAATATTCTCTATGCATTTTAGATATACTTGAGGGACGCAAATAGTCTTCCCATTTTTTAGGTAACCTAACTATATTCTTTCTTACAGGAGCAGTGTCTTATTCTGTTAAGACAAGTTTGTATGTCAGCGAAGGCGATCTTTTTTTCTTTGGGTCTCCAAGTCCGCCCTTAGAAATTTGCTATGCCATTAATATAAATCAATCTGGACTTGGTGGCGCCTGTTTGTTTTAGTTTGAGTGTGACCCCCCACAGATTTCGACTTACCCCCCCATTGCTCATAGCTCTACCCAAGGAATAGACCCCTAGTTACGTCGGAAGATTTCGTTTTGCAGACACCTAACTTGAAGTATGGTGTTAATAAAGTAGTGTTTTAGTAGGCCTTAGAATAATACGTTTCACTGGCGCCGGCAACGTTTGGGGCGTCGAAATTTGTTTGTTCAACGTGGGGCGTCGAAATTTGTTTGTTCAACGCTAGGGGCGTCGAAATTTGTTTATTCAACGAGTGATTCGTCGAAATTCGTTCGTTCATAATTTAATTTACCTCGAAATTTGTGTATTCAAAATTAATTTTACTTCGAGATTCGTTCGTTTAAAAATTATTTTTACTCTGAAACTTGTTTGTTCAAAAATAATTTTACTTTGAAATAGTATGTTCAAAATTTATTTTTGCTTCGAAATTTGTTTATTCAAAAATTTAATTTGCTTTGAAATTTGTTAGCTTAAAATTTATTTTGCTTTGAAATCTATTTGTCCAAAAATTATTTTGCGTCGAAATTTGTTTGCTTAAAGTCTATTTGACATTTAGATTTGTTTGTTCGCTTTTGATAAAAGATTGGTTGTAACGTTAAACCTCAGTCAATCAATTAATTAACTTAGTTAAATTTATTTTTAACTTTCATTCTATTTTGACCCAATATAATTTTTTTTGATATTGTTTTGGCAAAAATTATTTTACCAAAAACACCTCTTGATTTTTACCTTTAGTAGTACGAATTTGTTTTGATCATTTTTGTAAGGTTCAGATCATTTAGATCTTTCAGTTTGATTCCATTAGGCTTTTGTAATCATGTCGGATATTCCGAATTGTTTGTCTGCTTAAAGAAGAACGGGAGTAGTGAGTGAGAAACCAGTTTTGAGGAAAATTTTAGGAAGACTGTCAGCTAAAGAAGCTGATAAGCCTGTTGTTTGATTTGTTTGAGTCAATAAAGAACATCTTTGTCGAAATTTGATGATAAGGCTAGAGATTCCATTTTGAAGGTACATTGGAGTGAGCTGTCGTTGTGTCGTTTGAGAATTGCTCTTTGTGCATAAGCACGTTTTTGATTTTGTTAGCAGATTTTGTTTAGATCGGCATTGCAACGCAATTTAGTCTAGGCGGAACTTGTCGTCGTGGTTGGTCGCTCAGCAGTATGTCAGTCCAGACGAGACTCAGGAAGAGTTGGTCGCTCGGCTTTACATAAGTCTAGACGAGACTCGAGGTGAGTTAGGCGCTCTAGAATTTTTTTTGCATCTTTTTTTTGATTTGATGTAAACTTTTGGTATTGTTAGTCTAGGTGAGACTCGTAGAGAGTTTGTCACTCTAGCATATTTAGGCGTTGTGAAGCATTGTAGTTGTTTCGACAGTTCAATTGGTAGTAGGGTGTGAGTGTACCTGAACACTGATTTTTTTTGTTAGCTATTGTCGTGATTAGTTTTTTTATTGATGACTCATAAGCAGGTGGATGGCTTTTAGTTGTTGGTGATTGGTTTTCGAAATATTCGATTTTGCAACCTTTGCGAAGTGCCACGGCACATTTGATCGAGAAATTTTTGGAGGAAAAAGTAATTCTTGTATACGGAGTACCACAGTTTGTTATTTGTGATAATGGTCCACAATTAATTGGACGTATTTTTAAAGCTTTGTGTGCAAGGTACGAAATTCAAAAGATTTGGTATAATGCTGTTTATGCTCCCCAATGCAATTTTGTGGAAAGAATCAATAAGACAGTTGGTACAGCAATCCGTTCATACATAGAAGAACATGATACGTGGGATATGGAGATATCAAAGATCCAATACGCAATCAACTCAGCAAAACATGAGTCCACCAACTATTCGCCAAATTTTTTAGTTTTTGGTCGTCAGGTACCTTTAAGTGGAAAAGCTTATAATGATAATTTTATACCGGGTGAAGATGTTGATGTTGTCTCCAGTAGTAGACCTTCTTATGTTTTGGATCGTCAACCTTTGTTTGATATTTTTGGAAATGTCCGTGAAAATTTGCATGTAGCTTACCAACGTTCAAGTAAACGCTACAATCTTAGGAGAAGAGACATTTCATTCCGAGTCGGAGAAAGTGTTTGGAGAGCTAATAAGGTCCTCTCGAGTGCAGTGATAAATTTTCCGCTAAGTTAGTCCCTAAGTTCGTTATGAGTAAAGTTCGGAAAAACATTCCAATTTAGTATATGAGTTAGAGAACGAAGATGGGACAAAAGCAGGAAATGGCACGTAAAGGACTTGAAACCAGTTGATGCATCATATCCAAATGAAAATGATGATCCTGACGATTAATTCAGACCCGATCATCTCGTTGATATTAAGTAATGACGTAGTGGTTCGTTTTGTTTTGTTTTGTTCTGATTTAGTGTCGGTCCACTAATATTGAGTATTTTGTTTGAGAAGTGAAGTAAGTGGTTTGAGATTTTGTAAGTTTTGTAGGTTTGAGGTGTGCCTTAGTGTGCACGCTGGACATTTTGCTCGCGCGTTGCTCAGAGATGTGTTTGGAGGATGTCTTTGACAGATATCCTTACTATGTAGAAGTAGATGGGCTATTTGATTATTGGTCCTGATTTCTACATATCCAGGTAGAGAGAATATTAGATTATTCTTTCCCTTGTTCCTTTTGACCATTAGAAGTTCTTTGATTTGATAAGGTCAAAGTTGGTTTGGTGAGTCTCACCGTGTGGTCCATCACTAATGAGATCAGTTGTTTGTTAGAAATTAGTGATAGGATATTCAGTAGGGTGTAGGATAGTACAGCCCTGACTGGCCCAGTTTTGTACTTGCATTTGATAAGTAACCTCATGGTTATGTTACCTTTGTTTTGATCATCCCTTTGCGATGAAGTGATGATATTTTGTATTTGAGATTTGTAAGTAACCTTTTGGTTAGGTTACCTTTGTTTTGATTATCACTTTGTGATGATAATATTTTGAATTTGAATTTTGTAAGTAACCTTTTGGTTAGGTTACCTTTGTTTTGATCATCTCTTTACGATGAAGCGATGATATTTTGTATTTGCATTTGATGAGTAACCTTTGATTAGGTCACCTTTGTTTTGATTATCACTTTGTGATGATGGTGTTTAAATATAGACCTATTAGTAGGGTCTTACTTTTGATTATCACCGTGTGGTGATGATGTTTTGAATAGTTATGCTGTCTTGATGAGGAAGCATTCCTTTTTTTTGTAGATAGAGCTAAATGAGCTCCTGGAAGTGAAGTTTTTTTGAAATTAGAAATAAGTTGTAAGTGTTTGGTTGTAGGTAAGAAATATTAGCATTGTTAGAAGTAAGAATCTCAAGTCAGGAAATATTGTAAATTTGAATTTTTTTTGTCCCGTGGAGTGTTTGACTTTCTAATTTGACCCCCTCCCAATTTTGATTATTACCGATTGTGACTCCCCGATTTTGTCTCCCGATGGACGTCAGGTACGCGTAGTTACCAACACACTCATTTGTAAATATTTGTCCCCCCCCATTTGAATAAATTTATAAAATTGCATAGTTGGTTAGGAAGGTAGGAAAGGCTAGTATTGTTATAAAAATTTTTTGTATTTGTTATATTTAGAGTTTTTCTTAAAAAATTTTTTCTTTTAGGAAAGGGTAGTGTAACAATTTTATTTTAGCAGTAAAGGAACATACTCATTAAACGTACCATGAATATTGAAATACCTTTATTAACTAATATAAAGATTCAAGTAACAATCAAATTTTTATAGTATTGCTATATCTAGGATTAGTAGTCTATTTGTTTCGGAGTTCGGTGCAAATCCACAAGCCACTAGCGCGCGCGTGAGAGGTTCGAGAACCACACTTATGATCCTCCCACCTTGCAGGAGCGCGGCGAGCGCACTCGTCAATAGTTTAGGGCAGCGTGAAGATGCATTCGAAGAGAATGACGAGTGACCTCCGGGTCGCTTTGATTTGGTGAAGCACTTCCTGAGTAACGGTTAGTACTTAATCCATATATTGCATATTCGTTATCATATTAGCTAATTTAAAATTTATTTAGCGCAAACAACCATACGTTAGAAAAAACAACCATACGTTAGAAAAAGCAACCATACCTTAGAAAAAGCAACCATACGTTAGAAAAGCAACAATACGTCAGAAATTGCAACGATAAATTAGAAAACCGCACGACCACTTTGAAATAAAATTAGACAACGGAGGAGTACGCTGTGAATAAAAGATGCCGTGAACCAATGTAAGAAATCCGCTTCGCTCTTGCATCTGTAATAAAGCATGGAAAACAAACATATTTAACAGCAGGCCCGCTCTGCGAAGCTGTTTCCATTGCAACCAAGGACGACAGCCGGTATTTGGGTTCGTAATAGAATTAAGAATTTCCTCAGTACTTCCTTCTGAAAGTACATTATTTCGTTTTGTTTGTTAGATGTACAAAATTGTTATTCAGTTTACCTGTAATTAAGCTGGTTTTCCCCAGTATCAAAATTTGATTTCACTTAGTTTTGTAAAGATGTGACTACATATGGCTGCAACGTAAATTAACAGCTGCTATTACGTCACCTGTTTATTTGAACAATGCCGTCAACAATTGCATAATGGCTAACAGATGTTTAACATTACAGTACTGCCACTTTTGATAAAATTAAAGAATATCTTGGTGATTCTATTAACTTCAAACTAATTTTAATTTTGTTAAATTAATGAGAAAATTTCATATATTCATTTGTAAGTGACCTACACAGATTTGGTTGGGTTATAAAGAAACTTAATATTGTTAGTTACACTGAAGTGTTATATATTTGAGTAAGGATCAGTTGTTAAACCTTACAACAATTTTGCAAGAATATCACATATTTATTTTATTTAATTATCATGAAATTTTATTTACTAAAACAAAGAAAATTCTTTCTAGTAAATTAATTATCTACATTTAAAGTTTTTTATTCTGATCTGGTTTGATCAGACCTGATAGACAAAACACAGAAAGAGTTAAATTTTATGATTCCATTATGTAAGAAATATTCTCTATGCATTTTAGATATACTTGAGGGACGCAAATAGTCTTCCCATTTTTTTTAGGTAACCTAACTATATTCTTTCTTACAGAAGCAGTGTCTTATTCTGTTAAGACAAGTTTGTATGTCAGCGAAGGCGATCTTTTTTTCTTTGGGTCTCCAAGTCCGCCCTTAGAAATTTGCTATGCCATTAATATAAATCAATCTGGACTTGGTGGCGCCTGTTTGTTTTAGTTTGAGTGTGACCCCCACAGATTTCGACTTACCCCCATTGCTCATAGCTCTACCCAAGGAATAGACCCCTAGTTACGTCGGAAGATTTCGTTTTGCAGACACCTAACTTGAAGTATGGTGTTAATAAAGTAGTGTTTTAGTAGGCCTTTGAATAATACGTTTCAAGTTAAACCATTTTCCTGAACACAGTTATATACAGAAATGATGTTTGACCGATACTCTCATGCCCGACACCGTTGCCGCGTTTGTGTACAGCATTTTATCATTGTAAAGCTCAATCATATTATATTTTACTACACTTACATCGTGGGCTTGAATTAGACTTTCGCCTTACCTAGTCTGCGTTGTTAAGTGAATGTGAAAACCTAAAAGTCTTAACGATGACTACCAGGTACAAGAATATAATGTTAATGTGCTAAAATACCAATGACAATCTTCTTCTACGATCAGAATGGGAGTCCACTAGTGGTTTAAGGGATGAAGATAAGGAAACAGCTTTAGTAAGTAAGAAGTGGTTAAAGCATATCGTGGTCTTTAATTAACATTGACTTTTTGTAGATTGGAAGGTTGAATGTAATAATCCTGTAATCAGATGCGACAATTTTGGTAAGTAATGGTAGTTATATTTAAATGCTTTCATATAGTAAACAATAAACTCTGTTTCATTAACGTAATCAGTTTTAGCAAGAAATTGTATAGTTTTTATAAACCATATTAGTAAGATTTTGTCTAAGATTCTCCTTTCTCGACACTTTTTAATCTATAACAGCAAACTCTGCCACATACTGTGTTTTCTATTTATCATGTTATTTGATACGAGTTTATAGTTCATTCCAGTAAAATTGTTGATTAAGTGTTTGTAGACATAAATATAAAAATACAGCCAATTTTCCGATACTAAATTTTTAACTGTACTACTTATTCTATTAAATAATATCAGTAATAATTTTTAATGAGTAATTATTTTGCAGTTCAACAAAATTTCGTATAATGCAACTGAGACTGTGAATATCTTACTTATGGTATCTTATCACACGATGAATCCGCTCTAAATTACAGTACCGCATTTTACTCTTCTTTCAAGAGTTAAATTGAGACGCTTATTTACTGGTTGCTATAGACGATGCGAGTTTTTTAGTTTTATCGCTCGCTTCAATAAACGTCGACGTTCTTTGTCGGGGTCAAGCAAAAAGCCTTGTTTAATTAGTGATTGTAGAAAAATTGATACGATTGTGCAGGTATATTAAAAAAACATTTACAGAATTTTATTCTTCTAGGTTTTCCGAAGACATTCATCAAACAGCAAAGGTTGCAAAAGTTTTACTATTATTAAATACCGGAAGAGGAATGGAATGTAAAGAAAACATCTTCCAGATATTCAAATTACTAACGATCTTGTTGAATACGAGGAAGAGGACTGTACTGATTCAACTAATGGTACTGAACCAGAGTACGTTGCGCTAGCGGCGGCCGTCTAGTTTCAAGCGGCATCAAACCCATTGGAACAACTTTAGCTTTGAGAGTGAAATCTACAGTAGATGTAAATTCGGTACAATAAATTGATCGTGTCAGAAATTCTGATAATACCAAGGGTGCCGTAAGAAATTGGTGGTCGACTAAAGAAAAGAAAATTGTTATAGAATTCTTTAAAAGCCACATCCGATACAAAACAGCATCAAAAAAGCAAGAATGTATGGAATTTTTGAACAAACATTCAACTTATTTGAGAACAGTGATTGGGTACAAATAAAAACACTGGTATATAACACATATGGAAATAAATAATTACTCAATTGTGTTTATCAATGTATGTATTTTAAGTAATGTTTAATAAACGCAAAGGTATCTATTTTGTTTGAACTACACATATTTTCTTAATTCTCGACCAGGTGATGGTTCATTAATGTATTAACAAAATGATGCATAGTGACCCCTAATAAAGAAAACAAAGAAAGGTAAACTAATAATAGTTTTAATAAGTGCAGAGTTCAATTTGTCTTTTGTTTAGTTCTTAAATAACAAATAAATAACATACTGTGTTCTTCATTTTATTAAAGTACGGTCGACTAAAGAATTTTGTAACTAACTCGAATAAATACAGAACAATCGACGAAAAAGTATTGTAACTAGCTGAAACATTAAAATGGTATTAATAATCTCTATAATCAACGAATCTTTAAAAGATCTCGATTAATAATACTTGAAATATTACACGGAAAGAAGTATGGTGGGGTGTTCTTCTTTTGGTGTTTTTAAGGAAAAATATAAAAAATAGAAGGTAGGGTAGAAAGTATCGTTACAAAATGATAAAGCTACGGTCTAGGATAGTGTTACAGTTGCGTTACAAATATCAGACCATGACTTATGCTAAATTTCATTTACCCAGGTACTGCAGTTGACACACGCCGCCCAATTAAGTTCTTTTAAACTTTGCAAAGGGCCATGTTAACAATTCAGTTTTTAAAATATTCTTGTATTGAGCATAGCAAAGCCTGGTTGTATAGCGTGTTTCATCATTTTTGGTCTTCAATAGCCAACCACACCCCAATTAGGTTAGGCTGTGTGCCGGGCGTCAAATTGAAAACAACAAAATTAACGAACATACTATAGTCTGGTTGCGTGCAAAATTTTATCTCTCTGGATTTTAGGGAAGGGTTTTTAACCACCTGCATTCTAATTGGAGCCTTTTAAGTTGTGGAAATGGGAGTTTAAAACGGATAAAGCATTTTTTGTAATTTTGCCGTGATGAGCGTATCAGAGTTTAGCATGCAAAATTGAATGTGTTTGTTTAAATAAAATGTTTTATTTGTAAAATGACTGCAGCTTGCATTGAAATTCTATATAGTTTTATGACCGTTATGAGTTTGTTATTGTTGCTGAAATGTGAATTTAGATAAGCTATCTTTTTGGGGACTTAATGATAATTAATACTATTAATTATAGTTATATACAGAACGGCAATTTTTGCCAAGGAAAGGTTACATTGCCTGTTATACCTTTTTATAGTCACCAATCGTTGCAGTTCACGTGCTAAAAAAACACTACTAGTAGCTTGAGAAAAAGCCCATTGTATCAGAACTAGTTAAGTAAATAAATATAGCGGGTGAGTCAGATAACGTGACCACCGCAAATATCTCCGAAAGTATTAGCAATAAGCAAAAAATGCTATAAATAAAATGTCCTCAGTTTACTATCCTTATAATAATCTCATTTGGAACAAAATTTTATTGCACTCTTTGTTAAAGGGTGGGGGTGATTTTCGAATTTCAAATGGTACTCTATATTGATATTGACATCATTGGAAAGCCTTAATTTTCTAGAATGCTATGATATATCACATTCATATGATCTAATAATAACTTTTACAAACTTTTTACTGGTTTATTTAGAAAACATTCCTGATACATAGCTATCGTGCGCACTGAATTTCCAACATTTTACCTTGCCCTCATATAAATACATATATAATTATTAAATTAACGCTACTAACACAAACTTTATTTTTTGCATTTTACTTATAACGTTTTTACTAATACTAATACTTTCGGAGATATTAGCGGTGGTCACGTTATCTAACTCAACCGGTATATAGAAAGCGCATTGCGTCGAGCTTTGTGCCGAACTGCACTTAGTAGCTTGGGCTGACCCATTGTGCATTGTACCCCTTTCGGCTGATTGCACAATCAATACCAGAGCGATTGAGAATTGAAAGTGGGTAGATATTGATGCTGTATCCATTTGTTTACATAAATGTGCCATTCTGTATGTATATCTTATTTGCATGCCCTGTTACGTCATCATCGAACATTTATTGGAATTGATGACAATAAATACTTAGTGCGGGTATCCTATAGTTTTTAGTGAAACATTATATACCGACAGTAGAAGTGCGTTAAAGAACACAGTCGCATTCGAACCCTTGCAGAAGACGGTTGTATCAGAGCTTTCGAAAGCGACACCGACACCCAAACGTGCGTGCTTGGTGGTCCGCGAAGCTTTTGTGTGTGAACTTTTATTGCCCACAGCGGCACAGGACTTAAGGTATTTATACCCTTCCTTAAGTAGTTGTTGTAGTTGTTTTTAATTATTACATAACCGCTCCACCGCCATCAGTATTGCTACAAAAGCAATTAGTCCTTCCCTATAATTAGCATATCTTATCAACTCATTCCCCCCAACAATCCATTGATCCAAACGATCCGAATTCACTAGTTCTATGGTATACGCTGTCCTAAATTAAATACACTTTTGCATTCCAGCGAGCGTTTTTTAATTAATTAATGATTTAGCTTTAAATTTGTGTTCAAACCCCATATTTAGCGGGTTAAAATATATGCAATATTAGCTACATACTTTCGTTAGACTAAAATTAAGTGAAAACAAATCCTTAATATAAAATTTGCTAATTTGCATTAAAAGTCATTGCGCGTTTTTAATTTCACATACAACCTTTCAGTCGTTTTACAACGTAAAATATTGAATACATCTGCAAAGGGAATAAAGTTGTAAAGCTGAACCCATCTTGCAAATATGTTAAGCCACATGTTTAAACGTTCCTGTGATCTTTGATGGTAAAAACCGCCCGGGTTTTTAAGCTGTAAATCTTATCTTTAGGCTTTGTTTGACAAACCGGTAGGTTTTCGACGTATCGCTTAAGACCACATTGCAGGCCAATAGTCATAAAACGTGATTTATTGGTTTATACCCTATTTTACCCTTTTCGTGCCTTGAACAACTCATAATATTTTAATATTTCTCAGCGCACATCTGAGCGGTTACCGCGTTACAGCATTTATTGTAGGTCTTTCAGAATGGCTCCGAAGAAAATACAGGTAGCCGAGCTCGAATTACTTAAAATACGCATTATGGAAATGTGGGAACGCTATACAAAGTGACCCAACTTTAAAAACGTTGTTCCATATTCAAACAAGGGGAGTAAATGACCTTTACACCAATTTCAATAAAATTTTAGTTGATGTCTTAGCGTCCTGTGACGAGGTAGAATCATTGAATTACCACGCTTTGCGGAAGGAAGTAGATTCCGCTTATTATTGCATACTGCTGCATCTTGAAACGATGAAAGCACCACAAATCATTGAAAATGCTCCAAGCAGCACGGGATCAAAATTGTTACCGTTAAAGCTCCCACATTTTAATAATGAGGTAACGCAATTCTCATCCTTTATTGATTTATTTGACAGTCTGGTCTATAATAACGCGTCGCTGTCCAATATCGAAAAGCTAAATTACCTTATCAGTTGCTGTAGCGGGGAGTCTTTGAAAATCATTAAATCGGTACCCATTTCGGGAGATAATTTTATCATTTCATATAATGCCTTGCGTGAGAGATTTAGCAATCCGCGTTTATTAGCAACTTTGCATTGGAAAGCTATGAAAGACTTTCCACCTTTAAAATCAGAAGACCCTAAGAAACTTAGGGCACTCACTGATTGTTTTTCAGAGAACCTTGCTGTTCTAACTAACTTAAAGTTTCCCACTGAACATTGGAACTTTATTCTAGTCGATTTTCTTTTAGAAAAACGCTGCGAACTCCAATCGGATCCGAAGCAAATACCCAATTTCGAGGATTTGAGATATTTTTTAACTCAACAATGTGCAGCGTTGGAAACCTTTTCTTCAACCGCACCTGTTTCTTATTCGACGACTGTCCATACATCTCACACATCAGTGCCTAAGAAATCCTCAGCGTTTCAATTTAAACCAAAAGTTTCTTCTAACGTAGTTTCACTGGATACACCAAGTAGCTCCAGTGACTCAAATAATTCATTTTCGCACCATTGTCCTTCTTGCAAAGGCAATCACTTAATTTACAGATGTCAATCGTTTTTAAAGAAAACTCCGACAGAACGTTTCGACATTGTCAAACGCTTACGCCTTTGTTTAAATTGCTTACGAACAGACCATGCGTCCATGCAATGCAAATCTTATAATTCCTGTCGAACTTGCGCCAAGCCGCATCATACCTTGCTACACTTTGAAGCGCAACCTGCTTCTAGCCGTTCAGCTGAACCGATCGCTACACCTATGCATAAAAATGCCAATAGGACGCAGTCAGCCTCTCCTATTCCGGCAAAAGTTTTGTCTTCACAGACGAATTCAAATCTTGGGGTTACCGTCTTACTCTCCACTGCTGTTGTGGAAGTTCAAGATCGTTCTGGTAAATACAAACCGATCAGGGTACTCTTAGATCCTGGCTCCCAAGCTAGCTTTATTCGAGACGATTGCGTGAGCAAACTTTGGCTTCCACGCTTACGTTCTCAAGTTCCGATTTATGGACTTGGGCAGACAACTTCAGCAGTCAATAGGGGTGCCGTCAGCTGCACCATTCGCTCTATGTTAGACTCTGAAAATCTCTAGAAGTCACAACTTTTGTGCTTTCGTCAATATCTGGCAAATTACCCAGCGTTGAAGTTCCTAATGATTGGGAACACTTATGCGCCCTGCACTTTGCAGACCCGACCTGGAACTCTCCAGGAACTATTGACATGCTCCTTGGAGCAGATGTTTATCCATTCATTATCAATGGCGGTGTTATACATGGCAAATTTCTTCAGCCTGCCGCCATAAATACAATTTTTGGTTGGACTATCATTGGTCCCACAAAAAGCTTGCAGTCTGATACTGTCCAAGCATTTTTTACTTCTGTAGAAGATCCTATCGTCCAGACCCTAAGGCGGTTTTGGGAGATAGAAGAGTTGCCATCCAAGCCTTATACTTCTCCAGAAGAAGAAAAGGCAGATGTGATTTTTAAAAACACGTTTTCTCGTGACCCTAGCGGTCGTTTTATTGTTGCGTTACCGTTCAACGATACTTTGCCCGTTTTAATAATTGCTTTGAGATGGCTAAAAAGACTATTTTCGTTGGAGCGCAAATTGCATGCTCAACCGAGCTACGCGCCCAATACAACAATTTCATGCAGGACTATCTTGATGCGGGTCATATGGCATTACTCGATTCTCCGCCCGTTGGGAACGATAATTATTTTTTACCCCATCACCCTGTGTTTAAAGAAGAAGGTCATACTTCTAAAATTCGTGTGGTTTTTGACGCCTCTGCAAAGGCTAAAAACAACGTGTCACTTAATGACACTCAATTGGCTGGACCTAGTCTCCAAAATGACATTTCGTCAATCTTACTTAAATTTCGTTCTCATCGTTTCGTTTTTACTTGTGATGTTCGCCAAATGTATCGACAAATTTTGGTTACCGAAGAACATCGAAGGTTTCAATTAATTGTGTGGCGGTTCTCCGCAGAAGAACCCATTCAGACTTATCAGCTTAATACAGTGACCTATGGTATTAAGTCATCGCCTTATCTTTCATTAAAAACCCTTCAGCAATTAGCCATTGACGAAGGCAAAAGGTTTCCATTAGCCGCTGACGCTATACGGTCAAATCTATATATTGACGATTTCGTCGTCGGTGGAGATTCTATACAATCGGCCCGAGAAATTAAGGATCAACTTATCCGACTTTTACATTTGGCTGGTTTTGAACTTCGAAAATGGAGTTCTAATTCAGTTTCTATTTTGGAAGGCATTCCGTCAGATTTTTGCCAATATACTTCTCTCGATTTCGATTCTGACGAATCAATAAAAATATTAGGTCTTCAATGGTCACCTACAGAAGATATTTTCTCATTTCGGGTTAAACCATTGAACCCAATATGTACAAAGCGCAACATACTATCGCAAGTTGCCAGAATATATGATCCATTAGGGTTTTTAGCCCCACTAACACTTTTTGCAAAACGCCTAATCCAGCATCTGTGGATGTTAGGTTTAAATTGGGATGACATCCCACCAGCAGACATTTCGTCTCAATGGCAGCAGTATCAAGAAGAATTGCCATTATTATCGTCATTAAAGTTACCACGTTGTTTACCCCCTTCGGATCCTTTTACTTGTCATTTGCATGGGTTTTGCGATGCTAGCGAGGTAGGGTATGCAGCGGTAGTGTATTTCCAGTTCATAAATCAAACTACTGGAGAAATAACTGTACAATTTGTAACCGCTAAAACAAAAGTAGCTCCAATTAAGCGCATTTCAATTCCACGTTTGGAATTATGTGCCGCCGTTTTATTAACCGATTTACTTTCTTTTACCATTCGGTCTTATCAGGGCTTGATTGAAATCTCCGATGTTTCAGCGTGGAGTGATTCTACGGTCGCTCTCACTTGGATACGTTCTCCACCTTTTCGTTAGAAAACTTTTGTGGCAAACCGTGTTAGCCACATTCAAGAAATCATTGCACCTAGCCGATGGTTTTATATTAAATCTTCGCATAATCCGGCTGATCCTGCATCTCGGGGATTAATGCCAAGCGCGGTTATTTCATGTTCGCTATGGTGGGCGGGGCCTGAATGGCTTCACTACCCTAGTGACTCGTGGCCGCCTCAACCAACATTGTCAACCTCAATTGCTGAGGTAACTACGGAAAAGAAGATCCTAACATTTGTCGCTCAAACAGATCCAAACGTCATTGACATTTTACTAAGTCGCTTTTCATCGTTATATAAAATCCAAGGCATCGTGGCTTACATTTATAGATTTTCTAAACCCATGGCTCAACGTCATACGGGTCCCTTAACAGACATTGAATTACACAATGCTCTCATGATTATCGTTCGGCATGTACAAAATGTTACATTTTCAAAGGAAATAGCTTCGATCAAGGCAAACCGTAAATTACCTAAAGGCTTGCGAAAACTTTCTCCATTTGTTGATCCACAAAATATCTTAAGAGTAGGTGGGCGCTTGACACATTCTTCGCTTTCCTATTTCGAAAAGTTTCCTGCGTTATTGCCTCAGCGGCACCGATTAACCGAACTTATCATTCGGTCAACTCATGAAAGGTATTACCATCCCGGTGTTAATACCACAGCGTATCTTATCCAACAGAATTTCTGGATCCTTTCCATTAAAAATTCAATCCGAAGTTATTTATCATCATGTTTTCGTACCAAACCGGTCCTGGTAACTCCTCCTATGGGATACCTGCCGGCAGCACGTATTACCCAAATCAAACCGTTCAGTATTGTTGGTGTTGATTTTGCTGGCCCTCTTTTAATAAAGGCTAACCGCCTGCGAGGCTCTAAAACTCTTAAGGCCTATATTTGTATTTTTGTTTGTTTTGCCACTAAGGCCGCACATATTGAACTTGTTTCGGATTTGTCGGCAGACGCGTTTCTTGCCGCTTTGCGACGATTTATAGCACGTCGAGGACGCTGCTCTCAAATATTTAGCGATTGCGGTACTAATTTTGTAGGTGCCTATCGTGAGCTTATGAGTTATCTGCATAGTGCAGTAACCTCAGAAAAGATAAAGTGGTCGTTTAATCCACCTAGCGCCCCTCACTTCGGTGGCTTGTGGGAAAGCGGTGTTAAGTCGGTAAAGACACACCTAGCTCGCGTAATCGGCGAACAAAAACTTACCTTTGAGGAACTTTACACAGTTCTTACTCAAATTGAATCTGTTCTAAATTCAAGGCCACTCTGCGCTTTGAGTTCGGATCCAAATGACTTGCGTTGCTTAACACCAGGTCATTTCCTAACTATGGAGCCTCTTTCTGCACCACCAGATGAGGACCATTCAACCAACGTTTTACCATGAAAGAGCAGGTGGAAACTCCTGCAAAAACTCCATCAAGATTTTTGGACTCGCTGGAGCCATGAGTACTTACATACTCTGAATCAAAAGGTTAAATGGCACTCTAAGGTAGGTGTCCGACAAGTTGAAAAGGACACTATTGTCCTCGTCAGGACGACCAGCTTTCTCCACTTCAATGGAAGTTTGGTCGTATTATTAATACTTTTCCGGTGCGGACGGTATTATACGTGTCGCTGAAGTCAAAACTGCACATGGCACATTAAAACGACCTTTGGTCAAACTAGCGCCGCTACCGGTATTTTAATTTTATTTTATGTTTAGATGTATATACACATTTCTTACATGTATAGTAGTATATTATTTTTACATATTTGCTTATTTACATATATATTTTTATTTTTGCATAGTTGGTAATATCGCTCGCTGTAGTGTACCACCCTATCTTTCGTTATCTGTTTTCCTAGCAAGGTTAAATCCCATGTGATTTCCTTCACCCAACCTACTTCCCTCCTTTTCAAAATTCTATGAATTTGGTGGGCGGTATGTTACGTCATCATCGAACATTTATTGGAATTGGTGACAATAAATACTTAGTGCGGGTATCCTATAGTTTTTAGTAAAACATTATATACCGACAGTGGAAGTGCGTTGAAGAACACAGTCGCATTCGAACCCTTGCAGAAGACGGTTGTATCAGAGCTTTCGAAAGCGACACCGACACCCAAACGTGCGTGCTTGGTGGTCCGCGAAGCTTTTGTGTGTAAACTTTTATTGCCCACAGCGGCACAGGACTTAAGGTATTTATACCCTTCCTTAAGTAGTTGTTGTAGTTGTTTTTAGTTATTACATAACCGCTCCACTGCCATCAGTATTGCTACAAAAGCAATTGGTCCTTCCCTATAATTAGCATATCTTATCAACTCATTCCCCCCAACAATCCATGCCCATTTTAATAGTTTTAACGCAATAATATTAGTAATTGAACTTTTGAAATTTTTAATATTCATGCACGCTCATTGCAGGTGGAAATCTTCCGCGCTACTGCTACTTCAGATATCCTCGCCCAAGTAGTTTAAAAATAAGTGACATTAATAAATTAGTTTAAGTAGTGTTGTGTATTAAAACACTCGGTTGCGATTACTGTTAGTAAATACGGTCTATTCTTTTTTAATTTGATCTTTTTCTACTTGCCACTCTTCTCTTTTTGTAATTGCTTTATTTCCTTCTTAGAAGTTTTTTCTTTGATTGCGTAACAGCAGTTTTTACAATGAGTGGCAAAAAACATTCGTTAGTAGATTACTTTAAATCAGTTCCAGCTGCTAAAAAATCAAAAAGTAATGAAATTCTACATGAAAGTCAACCTCAACAAGAACCTACTTCATCAAAAAACATTGAGCTAGATGTATTAGAATTAGATGATTTACCAAGTCTATTAGGTGATAGTGATAATGATAACGAACTGAATGCATTTATATTTGAATCCGAGTCGCAAGACGATGATGAGCCAGATTTAATTTTTGAAGACTGGCAAGATAGATTTTAGGCCTTTTTGAGCGACTTTTTAAAAAGTATCTTCAGAAAACTCTTCTAACGACTTTTATTTATACAGATTTACAATTTGAATTTTCAATTACAAGTACATTATATTCATTAATGTATTGAGATCAAAATTACTCGAAGTTGATATTCACTGAATTAAATGAACAAAAATTAGAATAAGTAGCTGAACAACCAACAAGGTTAAAGTTGTGAAGCTCAAGACCGACTAACCATCTTGGACTCTCGAGGGTATTTATGTTGTCCCAGCCCCTCACATTGCTTGTGGGAACTGCAGAGTTCATGTCTGCTTATTTCTTTATTCATTTATACAATACAAAGTAACAATATTAATTCTAATAATTGCAATCTTATTGTCTACTGTGACCTACACCTGCAGTGTCATATTTCGTCTGGAATACAATGTATTCACATCCGTTCTCATGTCTGGTTTATGAACTTCCATTAACTTTTTATTACTTGTTCTCCAATTAATTATACATTGTAACAATATAACTTCAAATGTAATAATTCCATTTGATTACCTATATATCCTAATTTGGGGGATATGTAACTGGCGTCTACAAAAAAATTACAGAATTGCCGAAACTATATCACCTTCTTCTACAAAAATTGTGCCCTGCTGTGTTTTAAATATTACACCAGGACCGTCAGTTGCTTTACAAACTGTGTGATAGCCCATCTCAACCTATTTTAAACTTTTACCCGCAAACTAATTTTAGTGGTAGATTAAGACACTTTAATAAAAGTTGGTACCAACTCTTTTCCTGGTTGGAATATTGCATTTTAAGTGTGACTCTGTTTATTGTTTTGTGTGACGTTATTTTATAATAAAAAAAGGTCTCTAACGCAGTATTTGTAGGAATAGGTTTTAATATTTGGAAAAACGCATTGAATAAAGATGCTGGACAAAAAGCACAAACATATTTTAAAACATATACATTCATTCGTTAAATGGTCGTCCTATAAAGCCATTAAATTACCAAGTACTGCTACCTCTGTAGTCGGACAAATAAGTGAAGCACATTTGAACTTCGTTAAAGAAAACCGAATATATGTTGGAGTAATCGTCGACAATTTGCGATATACGGGCCTTCAGAATATTGCTCAAAGAGGAGATGTTGAAACTGTAGAAAGCTCTAATAGATGTAACTTTAGAGAACTTATTAAACTTTTCACTAAGTACAATGAGATAGTTAAGAAAAAACTTGGTGAAGGGATAGTAGCAAACGCTAAATATACTAGCCTTAAAGTTCAGAATAAAATTTTGTTTATTTTTTCAAAGATGATGCTAGATAGGATACGTAAAGAGCTCCAGAACGTAACTTGCTTTTCAATAATGTGTGACGAGACAAAAGACGTCACAAAAATTGAATAAGTTTCAGTTGTGGTTAGGTATTATTTAGATGGACAATCTATGAAAGATTTATAGGTTTCAAAACTGCAAATAACTTAGATGCTAGGTTCATTGCTTATTTATATTAAGGCGCTATTAGCCCGACTAAATTTAGACATGAAAAATGGGTAGCACAGACATATGATGGTATATGAATGGTAGAAATAACGAAGTTCAAAAACTTTTTAGTAATGAGGTTAATCAAGCAATTTATGTACATTGCTATAATCATAGGTTGAACTTGGTTATAATGGATGTCTGCAAAAAGGTTGGTAAAAGCAATAAGTTTTTTAATTTATTACAAACTCTGTATGTTTTTATTTCGCAATGGACTGTTAATACGAGATTTATTGACTTGCAAAAAAGGCTTCATCCAAACAGACGGCAATTATTAAAATTAAAGAAAATATATTATACAAGATGGTCGGCCCAAGTTTTTGCACGTTTAAGTGTAAAAAAAAATTTAAGCTAAATATTAGTATTACTCAACTTATTGATTAATGAGGGATCAAATCAATCATTCTGCCGAAGCAATTGGATTGTTGTATCAGATAAATTTCGAATTTGTTTTCAATATTTGTCTTTTTTCGAAAATTTTGTTATTACGCAAAGGTGTTAGTGATTATTTGCAAAAAGTTACAGCTTACCTAAGTTCAAGTAATGATCTGATAATGTCTATTATAAAAACATTTAAAGAATGGAGAACAGATGAAGGTTTCAAGGAATATGCAAACATATATTCCGAAGTCATAAAAATGTGTAACGAAAATAAAATTAATATTCCTGAGTCTATGTAAGAAAGCGCAACAAAAAGTGAACGGAATAGAAAGTTACCGCAAAACTATCAAAATTACATCAAATAGGAAGTGACTTCGGTGCAAAACAAACAATAAAGTGAAGTCATAAACCACTGTAAAATAAACATGTTTTTACTGGTATTGGACGCAGTATTATCAGAATTCAACAAACGATTTGAACAGTGTTTCGACATTATCGTATCCAGTGGCTTTCTTCACCCTTAAAATTTAAATTTTTTAGTTTATGAACATCTGCTGCCGATGGCCAAACATTACAAAATAAATTTGGAATCGTTTGAAGCCGAACTGAAAATTTTACCAAATTCACTAAAATTATACAAAGCGCAAAACAAATGTATAATAAAAACAATTTTAAATTTTATTGACATGTTTAAAGCATGTAAAATTGTTTTCAATGAAACGTTTAAAGTTGCTGTTATAATCCCCGTGCCAAGTGCTGCTTGCGAAAGTACCTTTTCTTGTTTAAGACGTTTAAAAACGTATTTAGGGAATAGAATGACAAACGATCGACTATAATATTTAGCAATAATTAATATTGAAGGGTCCATAGTTAAAGAGCTAGATATAGATAGCGCAATAAATGTATTTGATGCAGTACATAAAAACTGCCGCATTGTGTTGCATTAAAAAAGTTTTGAGGTGAATTTGTAATTCATTGTCTTATTTCTTTAAGAATATTAGTTTTTTGTTTACAATTTAGGAGTAGTCAGAAACTGACTATTTTTGTTTCTACAAGTGCCTGTGAATTTGTTAAAAATGAATATGTACGTATGTAAGTTTTCTGTATAAGTGTAGGTTGTGTTGTAGATGATGAAGATGTAGTGTTTTAATTTGTTTTGTTTATATTATGATATTAATTAATAATTTGTATTATTTTGCAAATTTTGTATAGGGAATTTATTGCTAGTTATTGTTAGTAATTGCAAAATTACACTCTTCTTCGAGTTCTCTGATACCTCCAAATATTTTATAAATATTTTATTTGTGATACTTTGAATATATAAACCACAGATTTTATAATATATATTCAATATTTATTTATCCGTCTATCCCTGAAACTCAATCCAATCTTTTTGAGTATTTCAAACATTTTTTTCCATTTTACATTGTCGAATGCTTTTTACACATCTACAAACCCTGTATATATGCTTTCACCTTTTTCCATTGTTATCTCCATGATCACCCTGAGAGCTAAAATAGCCACCTCTGTTCCCCTATTTCGCCTAAACCCAAATTGATTTTCTCTTAGTATTTCTTCAGCGCGTTTTTCCATTCTTCTTTGTACAATTCTAGTAAATTTTGACACGTCTACTGTCAAACTTATTGTTCGAAAATTTTCAAATCTATCCAAGCCTCACTTTTTTGGTATAGTGACTATGATGTTACGTTTGAAATCTTTGGCTATCTCACCTGTTTCATACATATAGCTTACAATTAGGAAGAGACGTTCTGTTACTGCTTGTCCAGCGGCTTTTAGAGTTTCTGCTTGCACCTTATCTGTACCCAACGACTTACCATTTTTCAAACCCTTTAATGCTAATTTAAACTCATCTCTAAGTATAGGATATCTCAAGTCATTTTTTCAATGTCTGATTCCTGTTAATTCTTTTCCTGCATATAAATTCCCTATATATATATTTTTGCCATCTAACCACTTTCTGTACATTTTCTATAATGGCGTTTCCTTCAGCGTCCCTTATATTTTTGCTATACGGTTTTATATCCCTAAAATTCGTTCTAATTTGTATGTTTCGTCTGTCTTTCCTATTTCCATCTTAGTCTGTACCTCTTTGCACTTTGTCATCTAAATATTGAGTTCACTAAGTGAAGTATCTTCATAAAATAATTGTTTATATATTTCTAACTGTTCCACAATAGCATCATTAAAGTCTAAGTTTACACATTGCTTAGGCAAAATGCAACCTAAAGCTTGAATAACATTTTATGATTTAAAATTCGTGAATCGAACTATCGTAAAAGGTCGTCAAAAAAGGGACTACGACTGATATTCTGTAACAATGTTCTGGGCTCGAAGGAACTACCTTTACGCCGTTTTTAGTTTTGTACTAGATGTTGCTATAATCTTTTTATGTCTTCAATATAGCCGAGCGCGGCAGATAAATTGCATTCCGCTGTTAGCAAAAATTTACGCAGGTTTATTGTGTGTGAAATTATATAGTCAGAAACACCTATACCGACAACAAATTCTCCCGTGCATAAGCATTATAATGCACATATAGGACTCTCGGTACTCTTTCAATAATAGACTGTACTCCTTTAAAACTGCTAGACATGACCGCCGCTCCGTCGTAGCCTTGTCCAGCAAGATAATTCATTTTGTTTCTTAAAGTTTTCAACTAATCAATTATAACCACAGCCAACTATTCATCTGTCGTTCCTTTTACTGAAACAATTTCTATAAAATCTTCAAGTATTGATCGATTTTCATCCAAATATGGCACGCGAAGTGATAATTGTGCTGTTCCCAAAACATCAGAAGCTCCATCGGTTGAAATAGAAAATCCTTTAGAGTTATTGATTTGTTTTAGGAACTTGTTCTGAATTATATTCCCACGTAACGATATTATGCAATTTTGTATTTGAGCGCTACGGTATATTGCATTACGTGTAGAAATTTGCGAATGTCCTATCAACACTTCATCATCAACACTAATACAATAACGCAGAAGAGCCCGAAATGCGCCCTCTTTATGTAACACTGAATATTAAGACCTGTTGATCAACAGTCTGAAGTTGCACGCAAGGAAAATTTTTGTCGTCCAAAAAGAAATTATAGTTGCTATAACACGTTTTATTTTCTGGCGATTTGGCGCTGCCTGCCTGCTATAGTATTTGTTAAATTTGATACTACATCATCTTGTGATTTAGTAAAGGCTTTACAAAAATTATCAGCATCAACAGCGATTTTGATATAGTATTTTAATTTTTCATGGTCCCTAAATATTTATACGGCATTTTTATAACCTCAAAAGGGTTTTCTTATTACTGCACCTGTGTTCTGTGCCACGCCTTTACCCATAAATTTGCTTGAAAAGAACACACAGTATTTACAAAGCGCTACGTAATCACGCTGCCCTGTATAGGTTAGTCAAAGAAATCTATTCAATCATTGTTTTTGAAACTTTAAATTTTTATTTCCTGAAGGTGTGCGTTATTTAGAAATTAAGTGCCAGCCTAAAATGATTTCTTGCCGTGTTTAACCACAGGAACTAAATAGTTATCCTCTGGGGTCCATGGACATACAAAAAGTTTATGTTTTAATAAATTGTCAATTTTGCTGCCATTTGTGTAATATTCTCAATCCAAATTGTTATTCGCCTGTCAAAATGGAATACTATTAATGACAATAACTTCTTTTGCACCAGATGTCATATTTTTTAACCGTGCATTATATGACTGAGAGGGCTTTGCCCTATCTTGACCTTGCCAAACTGATTGTTTTTTTACTTTTTAAAATTAAAATAAAATAGCGTAGCAGCATGTCGTTTATTTATATTTTATGGCGCTAAATAAAATTAAAAAGTCTAGTCGCTCTTTCTGCTCTACTGTATTAGAAGTGAAATGAATCTGAAATAGTCATGCGAACATAACAATTTTTGTAAGGGAACCAAAAAGAACATAACTTATGTCTTAACTAATTTCTGGTTTTGAAACAGTTTGAAGTTTACTATAAAGTATAAACTTGCCATTAGGTTTTGAGACCAAAAGCCTTAACTATTCTATTATGCACGAGACAGATACAAAAATTCGACAAGTTTTAGCTGTACTTATTGCCCGCTGACACTCTCGGTCACAATAATTAATACAATAAATAACCCTAGATTTTGTTGCGCTGCGCTTTTATTAAGCAATAATTAAGCATAATATTTCACCTAAATACCCAGAACTTAAAATATACATGAAACTTCAACAACACACCATAAATCATAAATGACACAATGCAAAAAGGAAAGGACTACTAAACTAAAACTAGTCTTATATAGTCTTTTTCGAATCGAGTAATAAGGTTTGAATGTAGTCGACAAATGTATTCAAAAAATATGTATTTTTAAAGCTTTTAAAGATTTAAGTCAAAGCATTGAATAAGGATCACTATTGTAAAATGTTTGCTAAGAAGGAAATATATTATACATAAATACCTGTCATCCACCAACTGACCAGTTCACATGACTTTTAAAACTTATTGATAATGATATTTTAATATTTATTATATGTTTGACTGACAACACGTTTGTTGTGTAAACGACTACATGCACTAGCAATATCCCTCATTAATAACCCGATAGCGCGTATTGAATACTATTTTAAAATAATTAGCGCTCAAAGCTGCTGTAAATAATTAAATGTAATGATCCGAAGAATATTAAACACCGTTGATTTTATTTTCTTGCACACATTCTATTTTAAATTTTGAAGGGCCTCTAGAATATTAGTTTCTCCAGGCCTCGCGTTTTCTCTAAAGGCTATGCAAACAAATTATACTTAATTACTATGTATTCACGTATGCTTTACTAACTTTAAAATTTTAAGAAATTCCGTAATCAGAACCTGTATCCTTATTGAATAATTTAACAGCACGTTATAATTTATTTAAAAATGGTGTCAATGGTTTGTCGACTGTCACATTTGTACTTCTTTTAAAAAACAAGCAAAAATACTTTTATGGAATCGGGAGGGATCTTGACCCCCAGGATTCCCCCTAATACAACCATGCATTCAACTATTTATAAATTATTTATAACGCTGCACCTGTCCTTGGCGGTCAAATTTACTGATACTCTGAAGCAAACATATAATAGATTCAGTACAAAATGGTTGTAAACAAACTAGCATTGATTGAAAGAACAACTAATCATTGATGCAGTATTATAATGTGTAAAGCAAGACACAAAATCTCAACCCATACACAGCGTATGTAGATTACAGTAAACCATTTGATTCGGGCCCAGTCGATTGGTTCATACAAATTCTGAAAGTGTATAAACTTTGACCCAAAGTAATATTACTACTACAACAAATAATGGAAATATCGGAAACACAACTTATTGTCAGTAACGAATACCTGGAACCATTCATATAAAGTGAGGGATATTTTCAAGGGGATTCGTTGATGCGGATACAATTTTGTTTTGCACTAAACCCAGTCTCTTATTTACTAAACTTTTTTGAAAGTGGCTGTAGACTTGACATCAAAGGCAAACAATTAAAAGTGAACCCTTTGTTATTTATTAATGATTTAAAATTATATACAGAAATGGCAATAAGCTGCATTTTATAATTTTATCAATCAAATTGTTCTATAGCCAAACTAGAATGAATTTTTTCTTTTGGCAAACGCTTAACGATAAGTCTAACAAAATATATGTACAAAACATTTTTGGAAACAAGTTTTTATTTAAATGCATTTGAACTGAAAAGTAAAAACGAATGTTCAGCGAACTTTAAAGTATAACTACAAAAAGTATAAAAATGTATTCTAAAAACTTAAGGCCATATTTCAGATGGAAGTTTTAAAGTAGTATTATTGTTGAGAGCTACAGCTTTTAAAATATATATTCCACATTTCTTCGTAGCTATACTTTTGAGCTATAAATTTCACTGAATATAATGTTTCATTTTTGCTTTTTAGTTCAATTGTTGTATTAGAATTTGTCAAACTCTATGTTTTTTGTCCCCTAACATCACGTTTACCTGGAAAAACTAAACTAAACATATCTATATCCGCAATGTACCAGGGTATCCAGATTAGAGCATCAGATCAACTTCCTCAAAATATGTTTCGCTATCCAAACTCAGGGTATATAAAAAATTTAAAGTTGATGCCGTTGAATATTGGTAATCCACCATTTTGGGGCGTTTTCACATTGGATTTACAACGAAGCCACGAGCTTATCGTGTTCTACTCGCCGAACCTTTTTATTTGATACCTATGCCAAGAAGATTGTAAAGATAAAGCTGATTCGCAACTTTAGGCGTTCGGCATACTGGATGTGAAATAACTCTACGTAAATTGCAGTGTTCTAGGGATTGTAAAGACAAAGGTAATCCAACGTCTTTTGGAGTTCACCTTAGTGGATTTTGAAATGACAACACGTAGATTACCGTGTTCTATATGTTGAACTTTTTTATTTAATACCCATGTCAAATGGGTTGTAAAAAGAAGAGTCTGCCATCTTGAAGCGTCTGCCGTATTGTATTTAAATTGAACGTCACGTATCTTATCATGTCCTGCAAACCTCTTTATTTGATACCCATGTCAAATTGGTTGTAAAGAGATACGCAATCCCCTATCTTAGGATGTCTGTCCGCCATATTGGATTTAAAACGCTATTAAATATACTATATTGCATTGTCATGAGAATTAAGGCTGTCCCAAATTTAAGCTCGCTCGGATAGCAGACCGGATGTACACACTTCCTGGTATCCAATCGAAGTGAAATTTGGGACACAAGTTTCATTCTGATGACAATGCAATATGTTATATTTAATACCGTTTTTATTTTATTTTATTAGCTAGTCGAACCCTTTTATTTGATACCCATGTCAAACAATTGTAAAGACAAAGATAATTTGCCAACTTGGGTCTTCCACCATATTGAATTTAGAATAATGTTCTGTATATTATCGTGTTCTGCTAGTCGAACTTTTTTATTTGATACCTATGCCAACTACGTTGTAAAGACGAAGATAATTCACCATTTTGAGTCGTCCACTATATTGAATTTAGAGTGACGTCACGTACATTATCGGGCGCTACTTGTTGATCCCGTTTATTTGATATCCATATTAAAGGAGTTATAATGAATTTAGAACGGTATCAATAGTATATTGTATCACAAGGGCATAAAGTGAGCATTAACAGCCCGCAGCTATTAGATGCATAAGCGAGCGAGGGCAGCTGATAGCTAAGGGCTGCTAATGCATTTTTGCCTGTGTGACACACAACTGTTTTTCGCCTAGCATTAAAGAAAAGAAAATAGGAAAAATAACACAAAATAAAGAAGGTTAATAACATTTGACGTATTTATTTGTTATAGTAATTGATATTAATTATCCCTTGAGCATTATTATGGATAGTAAACCGACGCCGAGGTTAAATGAAAAATTATTTGAAACGTCAAAGTCGCAATAAAATGAATCTCAATGATAGTCATAGGTGTTTAGATTGTGAAAAACCTACAAAATCATGCTGTTATGAGTTTAGCGGCCCTAGGACCGCAAAGGTTTACTTTCAGTCACATTTTTAGGGCAAATATGATTCATTTTAATATACGCTAGGCGAAAAAATATATTGTTAACCGAACCAAAGCCGTGCGCAAAATATCAGGCTGCTCGGATACCAGAATCCAGAAAGTGGGTAAAAGGTCGACTATAAATTTTGAACCTGAACGACATACCTAGATAGGTACGTTGCAAGTTATATAAAACCGTTTAATAATAAAAAGAGGAAATTCTCTATCAATATAACTAATGAAAATTTGAATGCAATATCTGAAAAAGAATCATAGAATTATTTAGGTTGTTTTGCTTTTGGGTCATATTAGACTAATGTTTACTGTAGAAATAAATGAGGTTATGTTTGTAACTTGAAAATTCCAGCCATATTAAAATTTTAATACGTATTTAATATGTATTACTGAATTTTAGGTAAAATTTACATTTCAAGCAGTTTATATTTTCCATATAGACTATACCGTTAAAGAGCTATTAAAATTTGAAAGCAATGGTCAGCTTCAGCTTTTATCAATTATCTAAAAAAAGTTGAGCATCTAGGTGTGTTTTTAGAATGGCATTGCATTACGCGTAAATTTGTGCTCAACTTTGCTAATTTAATCAACTTACAAAATAATTCTTGTCTACACAAATTTCGAACTTCGCCCGATTTAGATTTTTTGACACTGCTTTAGAAGATCCTCCTTATTATACTTTTTAATATCACATTATAATTTAAATCCAGAAACGAACCGACCGATTATTCGATTTACGTGCAGAGCTTTAGCCCTTAGAAAACTTGTTGAGGGTTATAATGATATATATCCAAAGTGCAAAATAATTTGTATAAACAAACGCATGTCAAGGTTGTGCAAAAATTTTAATAAACTATAGTGAACCTACTAAAAATGCTTACATCGTTACCTGACATCTGTTCTTGCTGTAAACATTTCAATAAGGATACATCACTGACCACAATAAGCGAACGCATGGTTGCCGGTTGGAGGAACTGGGAACGTCGGTTGAAGATACTGAGAAACATCGTCTGTATATCAAGTGACTAGAACGCTCTCTGCACTAGTTTTACATGAACTAAATTTGTATATAACGGTATGTTAAACCGACTTTTCATTCCCGATCATATAAAAGTAAAAATATGCTTATAGGGTTATAGGGGTCAAGAAATGGAGAAATACACCAAAAACCTTGTCAGACCCAGACCCGGGTCTGGAAACGTCACGTTGGCTTTAATAACGTCGGGTGTGTATATCATTTCGGGCCTGTATTAGCGGTAAAATAAATGTATATATATACATACACACATACACATACATACACATATATACATACACACATACACATGTATATGTAAGTGTATGTATATATGTATTTATGTATGTATGTATAGATATATAGATGTATATTTATGTGTGAATGTGTATATATATATATATATATATATATATATATATATATATGTGTATAAATATATTTTTTTTTGTATATTTATGTCCGATTGTATGTATGTATTTGTATATGTTTATGTGTATTTATATATGTATATATGTGTATACACGTTAAATTTTGTTATGTATAAATATGCGTTTTATGGGTATACATACAAATAAAATTTAAACACTACCTCCATATTCATGCCAAATCGTTCACACACATATGCTTCCATGCATTCATACACTTGCTCATGCAGATAAATAAACAAATTGTGTCATACGTTTTTATAAAAACTTCAAAAAAGACATTTCAAATACTTTAATAGAATATACAAATTTTTAATTTTACACCTTAGCCAAATGCAAACTACTTTTACGACTACATTTTAATTTAGATGCAATCATTTTATTAATTTCAATTTTGTAAGTTTATACAGATTCTATGTGTAGTTTAGCCCATTCATTTTTATATAATTATAGAAAGCCTGTGATCAAGGATTCAAAAATAAATCCGAAAATTTAGGCAGTTAAAGAAAGAGTTTATATACCTACTTACCAGCAGACCTAAAACCCGCAATAAAAACAATTCATATGATTATAGCAAGGTCGTTACTATAAAAGTTTTATATATATATATATATATATATATATATATATATATATGCTATGCCAGCAATTATACGTTCTATGTAATTCTGAATGCTACATTCGCATACAGGGTGGCATTAGTTTTATGGCATTAATTTAAGATAAGACAAACAAAAATCGTTAATAAACCTGGTGTCTAAAGCAAACAGTTTAACTACAAATGGACACACAAGAAAAGTATTAAAATTGTTTTAAACCACTCGAATATTGACTAGGTCACAAATAAAATACACAATTACATCATGCTTTAAAGTTTTAGCAAACTTAAATAAGTGAAATAGAGTGCATTTTTGCTGCCAAACGAAATAACTCAATGCAGTTTAGCTGCTACAGAAATAGCTTTAAATTTCTTTCTAAAATTCGCATGTTTAAATAATCACCATAAAAATAATGTTCCATAATGCTGATGTGGTCGACTGAATGGCTTTGTTACAATTCAGTGTTTATGCAGAATACGATATCCTACTTTAAGTTGAATGTACTTTTTCATTGCATAGCTCATAACCGGTGTTAGATGTAAGTGTTATGTGTTTCATCTATGTGCTTAGGCATTGCACTTAAACACGGTGTTGGGACTTAATTGTAATCGGATCTAGCTAATTGAAGTTTTTGTCGCGATAGTAGCTTAATGAGTTGTTTTTTGAAAATATAAAAACCCGAGAATTATACCAACAACGAACTTGCAGATGTGGTATAAATTTCGAATATTTAGTGTCAAATCATTTCAGTGTGTAATGTGAATCAGGATAGCACTTGCACACGTAAGTTGTTTCTTATAAAACATACAACAAAACAGCAGTCCTAAAACTTTTACTTAAGTTGATCTAGATCTGAAATTTAAAAAGTGGCCCAAGAGTAAAATGCCTTATAGGTTTTTGTTTAGCTAGTCAATCTCTATCACGTCCTAAATTTAATGACATAAAACTAATGCCACCCTGTATATACGTTTCTAGGTTTTCTTAATTCAGCACACAAATGGTGCAGTTTCATCCTTAATTCAGCAGCGAAAGGGTTAAGTGAAACCAAATAAAAGAACCATATTTGAGTTGAGATCTAAGTAAACACTTATAAAATAGTATTATGACCGACAAATTTTGCATATAGTAAGAGTCTCTAATAATGAAAGAAATACTCCTGCCCCGAGTTAGCAATAATCTGAATATGTTTCTAAAATCTAAAATTTGGGGAAGTTAAGTATCCGGATCTTTCATTTTAAATACATGAACAATACTATTATTATAGATTCTATATTGACAACTAATAGAATTACACATTTTGGTAAAAGTTATCATCTTGCATTTACTTATATTAAACAAAAGACCATTAGAAATTGTTCAGTTGACAGATCTATCTGCGTCTTGCTGTAGTAAAAAACAGTCTTTAACACTGTTCCATATTTATAGTGTACTTGCTCATAACCGAACACAATTTTTTTGTTATGGAACATTATTTTTTGCTATAAAATTTCAAAAATGTGTAACGTAGATAACAGAAATCAGTTTTAGGCTTTTTGAAAATTAATTGGCATCAGTAGCACATACGTTGAATTTTTTTCAACGTGCTAACTGACGTGAATACGCATGACTATAGGTGGCTACTACTCTGAAATAAGACAACATTGCGCAATAAAAATTATGTTATAAAAGAACTAAAACATGCAAGATGATAAATTTAATGTAAATCAATCCACTTGTAACAAAACAAAAGTATCATAAAAAACAAAAAAATTAAACTAATAATTTGAAACACCAGACATCTGAAGGCACCTTTCACAGTGGAAAACTGTATCCTTCTTTATTTTATTTCGGCTGCAGTATCTACATATTTTTCTTTTTTTTCCCTTTCTGGTAAGTAATATTTATCTTTGTGAGAGAATGTTTACCGACTGTTTCACTTTATTCTCTTTTTACTGTCTTGTTGGACTCTTTGGCTAGCAGATCACATATAACAGCTAAACAAAAATCGTATAAATTTAATTTTGTTTTTCCTGAATATAAGTTGAACAAGGAATGAGCATTTAGTAGCAACAGTTGCAAAAAATGAATGCTTATTTCTTTGTATCATTGCAATGTTTTTTTGGAACAGGGATAGTATGACATCATCTGGTCTTGACAGTCATACCACTCATGAATTCATTATACTTCAAAATTGGGAGATGCTTTATTTGTTTTTGATTTCTTTTATCGTTGAAGGTTATCATTTAATTAACAAATTCAGTACTGATGTAAAGTACATTTCTTTTGTCACTCCATTTGCCAATCATCACTTCATTTTTGTATTTACATACTGGCTCTCCTTTTTTTAGTTTAGCTTCTGTGATTTCTTTGAGATTTTCTTGACGATCAGATTGTAGCATACCAGTAGAATAGGTTCGTTTTTCTAAACGTTCTTTGGCCAGTTGGAAACTATTATAAAAGTTACCTAAATAGAGATAGCGTCCACAATCGAATCAGTCTTACAGCAGGTGATTTTCAAAGTATACCCCTTTCCTCCAATTTCATCTAAAGCACCTGCATAAACACTCGCATTTAAAACTATTCTGTTTGGGGTTGTCAACTCATACAATTTTATACCATATTTATGGCATTTATTTTTTATGTATTGCAGAAATAGCAACCGTCCACGTGAAAGAACCATGGATTCATCTAAGAGTAATTCCTTGCCCAGTTGAAAAATTGACAATATTTAAGAATTAAAATAAATCATGGCAGGGCTTATTTTATATAAACAATCACTGTTTTCAGTTCAGGATTCAGGATTAGGAGCAAAATGTAAACAACGTAAAATTAGTAAAAAACGATCTCTGTCCATATGATCCAAAAAACATTTCAATTCAAAAGATGTGTCCTTTTTCCAGTAATCATTTATTCGGTTTTGTTGTATAGTGCCGATATGAAACAATAAACCTAGAAATATACGTAACTCTGTCACTGTCACTTCTTTCCACTTCGTAATTCTAGATTTAAAATCACAAGCAGATAAAAAATCTTCTGCATATCTGTTTGTCTAATCAACTACCAGTTGTAGAAAGTTTTCCAATACCAATAAATAAAATAAATCTATAGGACTTTCCATTCATGGAGTAGGCATAACCAAATTTGATTTTGAGTAAAAGGAAATGTTTGCATTGAGACTACTTTGAAATCCCTTTAGTGGTGCTACTGGAACTGATTAAACAGTTAAAAAACAGCACTTGTAGTAATAATTTCTAATACTAAAAATAAATCGAGTAATTTATGTAGCTAAAAGTTACTAAGTGTATGAATAGTATTAATTGGTAAAATATTACATAAAGAGTATGAATTATTCAAATTAAGATGTTAGAATTAAATTCAATAGGTTAAAAAAGTTATTTTAGGGAATTAGAAAGTATCATGCAATAAGATTCATTAATTAAACGTTATCACATTGGAAACATTTGTTAATTAAAGGATACAATACGTTTATAGGAAATGCTAAAATATTATTTTAAATACAAAACAACATACATAAAAGTATTAATCTATCTTACTTACTATGTTATTGAAAAGATTATACAGCCAACATGTGGAGTTAAACAATATTATCAGAGCTAAAGCCCAAATATTCTTTTATTTTGTAAGGTATGTGTGTTCAAAACAGTCATTACCATGTTATTTCAATATCAGGTTAATAAAGGCAAAAACAATAGGAAATCATATCCATTATAGTTGCTGAAAGCGCATCAAGATTTTTTTTTGAAAATTCTATACAACACAAGTGCTGAGGAAGTTTCAATATCACACAATTAAAAATCGTATTATACCAGACAAAATCTAGCAAGAAGGGATTTTGTTCTGTGGTTCATGAAGTAAAAGTCAGCACGCCTATGTGCGTGAGGCATATAGTGAATTTAATTAAATTTTTAATTGAACTTAGTGAAATTTTTTAAGTAATTCAGAAAGCTGTTTAACAAATAGCTTTAAATGGTGGTCAGGAAAGTTAACTTTAAATGGTGGCCAGAAGAGGTAATTTTAAATAATAATCAGAATATGTGGTAACTTAAATAATGGTTAGATATTAAAATAATCTTAAGAATGGAAAAAGTTTTGATTAGAAAATACGAAACAAATTCAAGCGGAAACATCACTTATGCTGGTTGGGGTACTAAGGAATACCAATTATGCCTTCGTATTCTATAAACAAATTCAGAAATTTTATTCTACTTTAAAAGCTTTATAAACACTGATATGTGTTGGTGATATTTGAGTAGTCATTTTGTATTATGTATATTAATTATGCTATATAAGATGAATTCTATACGTAGTTGAAATAAAAACCTTTTAATAGTAATTTTCATAAAGATTTTTGTGCACAAACATATCCAAATCCAGTTCGTTAACTTACTCATATGTAAGGCAAATTTTTAAGCCATCATGTAAAAATAACCAGTTCGATAATTCAAACTTTATAAAACTTTCATTACTTAAAGGATAAAATAACATTGATACAATAATTAACATTAGTTTCTTTTATATTAAATTGGTGCTTTTTGAAATTATTGATTAAAAATAACTTTTGTAATGAACGTGACACATAAAACAATTGTACCTATGTCGCATTAATTAAATCTATTTGACTGTGCTTAGGCTTTTAATAATAAAACGTTAAACGTAGAGATTCCACAAACTTTACAAGGAGTTTTCTTATCTACAATTTAGAGATACATTCTTTTATGAGTTATCAATTCAAGGACATTCACTACATTTTTATTAACGTCTCAGCAAAGGGTAGGCGTCACCGTATTGTTATTTGGCCCTCAACTCAAGAGGCAACATCACAGCAATATATATTGATGTGATAATGAGGTCACGAAAGATCTTTGAAACCCAAATTCTATAAATAAAACCCACCCAAAGAAAAGGAAACAAAAAAATTAAAATTTCCGAATATTTACTTTTTCTCCACCCTGTATAAATATAAGCATATTTCATTATCATTAAAATAAAAAAGCCATTCATTGCACTCACGTTATAACAAAACATAAAAAGGCCCTTATTAATTATATGATAAAATTTCCATGTATTGCATTTATAACAGAGTGTGAAAGATCATAAACTTAAAAGTCTCAATTTTGAATCAATTCTTGTCAGCCAAGTGAGATTAACCGTCGTCATCTTATAAATGAGCTTCATTTTATTACTATTAAATTAAATAAGTAATTGACTTCGGCGTGTAGATTGCTTAAAACCAAAAATAAAAATATTCATTCTTGTTAAAGACACCTTAAAACGCGTACTTTATTAGGATACAAAGCAATTGCGAGCTTTAATTATTTATGCAATAAATTTTCTGTATGTAAAATATCTGTATAAAAACAATATCAATTCACAAAGCATGAGAACAAAAGCCCTCATTACTTAAAAGAACTCAAAATAACTTAGATTTAAGATATCTTCTTTAAATATGCATCCGAATTCTGTTAAGAATACAAATCCATGCAAATCTTATTGCATTGGCAATATAGAAAATATTGATGTACTTTCAAAATAATAAATTGACGTCCGCGTTTGTTGATAACATTTAAACTAATTTTAAGGGTTTTTTTTTAAATATTATCTCATTCTAAAATTTTCGCGAGTAATAAGGCAAACACGTCATCAATTACTAAGAAATGTTGTATAAATTAATTATTGAATAAACGCCCTATTCAAGTGACTCGCGCGAAGATTAAAACGCACTTTAATAAGTACGAATGCGACACGATCATTAACTCCGTTCGGAGAGGATAGACCACACGTTTTACTATAAACATAAATCATAGTTTGACACTAATTGGATGGTTAAAACATTTAAATTCTTGAAAAATCTTACATCAATGGTGACTAATGCTTCCAAACAAATCAGGAAAAATCTCGAATGTGATGTAATGAGATAATTTTTGTATATATTCCGGAACTTGATTAGAAGCATTCCTTCACGGGTCATTCTTTCTAAAGCCAAATAACATGTATGATTCGAGATTTAGTATTTGGCGATTCAGAGATCATTATTTCCTCAAATTTCAAACAATATGTATTCGACATTCGTCATGTAAGATTTAAAGCAGAGTTGAATGCTTTGAATTAGTTTTACGAGTAACATAGAAGTTCTCAACTGCAATATATTGATAAAGCATCATTGTTTTGTAAAATACAATGAAGATTGAACGTTCTTCAATACAAGGACTAGTGATAAGTTAATTGATTAGAAATAGAAAGTGAATGCACTTTGAAAACTAATAGACTGATGAAGATTTAAGATGGAAATAGAAACTTTTTAATACCGTTAATTATATTGGAGATGAGATTTTGATAAGCGCTATTTCACCATTGCAAGTATAAATTTTAAATTTCTTTGTTTGTAACCGACAAAAATATTCAAATATTTGTTAGCAAAAATAAGTTCTTGATCATATATTTCTTTGTGTAAGCGGATAGTTGGCATCAAATTTTGAGGTCAAAGTTCGAAGCATTTTGACTTTTAAAAAACTATCTGTGAAGAGTTTTTGGGCCAATCACATTTCACGAACTGAGTAATCAAAGATAGACATTATCCACACATCAGTCAAAAAGGATTTTGTACATGTTAACAAAGGGTAAGTAAGGATAGTTTTACTATATAGATCATCGTTAGGAATTATTTTCTGCATGAACTCAAGCTGTAAACTACTTTATAAATTCTTTTATATGAAAGAAAAACGTTTTTGAATGTATATATGTTTCTTGAGATTGTTGTTTCATTTCATTTTATAAATTCCACAGTAAAAATAAAAAATGAAAAACTCGTCAAGAATATTCATTTGCAAATTTAGATGAATTTTCGAATCTTTAATAAGTCATTGGTCCCATACGGAAAACAGCACGCAATTTGTTACTTTTCAAATTTGGTCAAATTACAAGGCTATGTTCAACATTTTGTACCCACAATCATATAGAAAGCAATTGAGCTGTTTTGAAACCAGGTTTGTAAAGTCATAAATAGCTATATAACCTTTCAAAAGTTCATGTAAACACCTCACTGTTCACAACGTATCTCATGATTTTCAACTTGTTTCAAACACACGGCGCGTGGGCGTTAAAACATTTGTTCTGATAAGATTTTCCCCGGTTAAACTGACTCTCTAAGTCATTTTCTGAATCCGCTCAATTCCACATCATCCTCAAGTCAAGCAGGTTGATAAGCCATTGATGGTGAGATTTTGTGCTGGAAAGTTTAAGGGCCTTAATCTATTTTTATTTCAGCGCAAAATCGGTAGGGCCAAAAAATCTGTAGGGCCAACAAAATCCTGTACAATCAACACATACCTGCTAGCTTACATGTACTCTAAACCAACCCACATTGTTAATGTCCAAGCATCCCCGAGCCGACTACCATCTTCGAGCTCGCCCATCATGTACTATAACATCAGTCTGGAACCACTGACTTCATCACTACAAGCAACGAACTTGGGCCCAACCAATCTAGGGGTAGTAGCCAGTGGTCAGTGGTTAAGGGTGAGAGATTTTTGCCTAATCCCGAAACGGATTTATTTCACCCCTTTCCCACAAACGGCAAAGTTTTGGACCACAAAAACCTCCATCGTTCCAGTCTGTAAGGCCCGATACTCAACTAAGTTAAAATTATAATTTTTGTTGATTATTTAATATTCTTTATTTAGAATATATATTGTCTTGAAAGTAATATTTGCTGTAAGTTTGGTATAATTAAAATTCTCACCAATAACTATTTTAAGATTAGTTGAATTACAGTTTTTGACTGAATTTGTATGCGATTATTAGATCTTATGCGCATGTAGATGTTAAGAAACGAAATTTTGTTAAACTAATAATTTTTATATGACTATCAAATATGAAATTATTTATTTCTTTTTATAATTATTACTGGATACAAATTATTTATTTTATAATAGATACCTTCCGATTTCAATATTCAATTTTCTAAAAAAGAGTAAATTACAAATTTTTAAACTATCTACTCAGATAGGGTTTCTGTATCTACCCCTAAATAATATCTTTTAATACTTGCTAAATACAGTGGCATCCAACTTCACTTTATTTTGTTTTACGTTTAACAATGAATATTTTAATCCTGCTCTTGTCATAATCTCCCATGGAATATAGTCCAGTTAGCCGTCAACACAACGGGTTTTTATAGTTCCATCTTGTACGTGTAAAAGCTTTAAGCCCCTTTAAAGCTCTGAATTGGTATTGTACCTTCTCTCTAGGAACAAGATCTCAAAGCACGCTCTCTCTAATAATAAAAACAGGATTCAGACCTCTATCCTTTGGCTTTCTATGCCCGTCGTACTAACCAACTGAGCCACAAGGATCAGTGAGTTTAATTGGAAAGATGTACAAATCTAAATCGTGTATGCTACCATACATTACCCTAACTTTCAATTACGTTTGGCATTTTTGACAATCATATCTGACAGTATCAAGTTTTTGACTTACGTCAGAGATAGCCTAAACTGATGCTTAAATTTACAGCTATAGGCCTTATAGGACTGAATAGGATCTATAAGGAACTTATATCAATATTTCAAAACTTGCACTATGTAAATAGTCTATCTTTTCTTACAATAAAAAATATTTAATTTTATAACTGAATGGTTGTATAAATATTTACACAGTAAACAAGCCAAAAATAATATTGAAAGAGCTAATACTGTAATATCTAATAATAGGTTTAAGGGTTAATAACAGTATATTATCTAAACTTTTTAACTATAAACTAGAATTGTTTAAAGTGTTATTTTGTTTCTGTTGTTTCTTTTTAAAAACAAGCTAAAATTCTGTCTAAACAAGGACACGATGTACTTAAGAAGTGAGAAAATATGGAAATGTACATCTTTTCTTGTCTCACCTTAAGCGATAGATACTATAATATAATAAACTTACCTAAATCATGAGCTCCTATAATTTCTACAACTCGTGCGTATTGCGTATTAGTGAGGCCTAACCCGCCGAATTCTGTAGGTGCTTGTAAACCAAATGCACCAAGTATCCAACAAGCTTCTAATGATTTATCTTCAACTCTTTCCAAAGCATCATTTGTTGCAGGATCATTTATTTCCTATAAAAACAGTTTTAATATCAACAACATTTTTTGCTACTTATACGAACCTCAAGATACTTTTGTATTGGATCAACCAATAATCGAGTTGTATCTCTTTGATCATCCGTAAGAGCATAAGGATACGGAAATACTTGTTTTGTTTCTAACTGACCACGAAAAATATTCATAACAAAGGACAATTCTTCGGAATTAGAATTTGTTTCAGTGTCATATTTTGGTTGAGAAGCCATAGCTTTAGTCAGACATCTTCATAAAAGCAAAAAGTTTAATAACAACAATCACCAACTATAACTTACCGTTGTAGAAACGCATTTGAAAGGTAATTACACCTTTGTAGAAATTTTGGTAGGCGTAGCATTTCTTGTACTAGGTTCAATTGTTACTTTCACAATACCAAATAAAACAAGAAATATAAAGAATAATAAACTATGATAAAAAATATAACTGCTTAGTGAAACCTATAACTTGTAATTAATAATAAATTTGTTCTAACAGATTCGAAAAACCAATATGATCTTCGGACTTTGAACAACTGGCTTACCCTTAACCTAATAATAAAAGATCAAGAAAACTAACCAGCTCCGTGCCAAATAATTGAACCTGCAATGATATATTTAACTAGAAAAACAACAAAGATATATTTAAATAAATACTCAAAAACAAAAGATATTTTGTTAAATATCTTCAACAGTAACAACATTAGTTATTATATTACGTTTTAAGTTTGCAGGTTGGTTTTGGTTTGCAAAGGCACGTTCAGACACTAGGTACAAAATCTTTAATGGTTTTATGAAACGTTCGTTTAAATATACAGCAGAAAAGAACACATACCACCAAATACAAAGTGACATTTTTTTATTCCAAACATTAAATTATTTTCATTTGTTAGACCTTCTATAAGATTTTAAAATTTTTTCTAGTGGAATACATAATGAATAGAATTCTAACCAAACTGCAGAACATAGCTTTTGTATAATTATTTACGTTTTAAAAACACAATTTTCATGCACAATAATACATACCGCAGCATTTGTAGAGGACTAATAAGTGCATTACCAAAATGTTAAACTAAATAAAATATTGTTACGAGCTACTATTATGCAACCCGTCAAACACACAAGCACGGTAAACAATGTATATTCTCCTGGAACCGAGATTGTTCGAACACATACCAGAGTATGAGTTAATAGTAGCCTGCTACACTGGTGTCAGGCTGTGCTGGGTGTAAAGTTTTAATTTAAAACAAAAAACAGCACAAGCCAAAGACATTTGACTAGTTTGTATATGCCTGTTACAAGAAGCCAAAGTAAAATGGACGCAGAAACTTTAATGAATTTCCTTAAAGACTTTAAATCTGGTATGGAAGATAGGTCGGCTAAACTAGAAGTGACACTCGGTGAAAATTTAGTGAGGTCAGTTGAACTGGAATCGACCCTTAAAGAGTTTAAATACGGTATGGAAGTGAGACTTATTGAAAATGTTAACAAAATGGAAGAAAAGTTTAGTGAAAATGTTGCGAAAATGGAAGAAAAGTTGAATGAAAGTACAGCCACGTTAGAACAAAGACTAATGGAAAGCGCCATTGCATTGAAAGAAGATTTTACTAAACAGGTAAAAACAGTTGAGCAAAAGTTGGACAGTAAATTGGTAAAAATGGAAGAAGGTGTGAGAAGGCTGCAAGAACAAGTGATTTCACTAACAACGCGGCCACTTGAATTAGCAAACCAGGTTGTAAATGAGAACATTCCAAAAATAAAAGCATGGAAGAAAGCAAGTCAATACCGTCAAAATTGAAAGTGAAACCACCCACATTCGATGGTAAAACACCTTGTCCCACATATTAGAAACAATTTGAAGCCATTGCAATAGCCAACGGTTGGTGCAACAAAAAGAGGGCTATCTCCTTAACATCCTGCAAACGATTCCCGATTATCAGCAGAATGATTACGGCCTCTTAACATCGAAGCTTGAGATGAGATATGGAGACACTCACCTTCAACAGGTTTACCTTGCACAAGTTAAGAACCGCTCGCAAAAGACAAATTAAGACCAGCAAGAATTCGAAGCTGACATTGCCAGATTACTTAGATTGGCATACCCAACGGCACCAGATAGTTTCCTCCTGGCTGTTCAAACATTTGTGGATGGCGTTAAAGATGGCGAAATACAGCAGGTGCTAAAATTAGCACGGCCAAAAATGTTAGATGACGGACTGGCTCATGCGCTTGAATTTGAAGCAGCTAAGCAAACACAGGATGAGTCACAAAGTTCGGTCTACCTTAGAAGAACCTGGTTAATCGCAGAACAGCGTAGAACAAATAATCAACCGTGTGTTTGAAAAGCAAAAGGCGGAAAAGCTGGAAAGACAACAACCGCGGAGATGGGGTCTGCAATACTGGAACTGCGGTGAAGTTGGCCATATACAGAGACGCTGTACTCAACCAAAAAAACAACCGGTTGGGCAGCAAGAATATGATTTTGACACAGAACATCGTGTAGGAACTAGTCATCGGAATGCCTACGCTCTGTCGAGGAGATCTTATCCGGCAGACTGCAATCATTGCTCCAAGATGGAAGAGAAAATAAGTGTCATTCATAGAATGACGGTAACCGATGATACTTGGCAACCCGAAAGAGTACGAGAAGATCAAGAAAATGACGCCAAATTGGGACGTATTATTGGGTGGAAAAGTAGAGGACAACGACCAGCTTGAGAAAAAATTAGTATTTCAAGTAGGAGCCTGAAGGCATTCTGGGCACAGTGGGACTCCTTGGTGATTGAAAATAGAATCTTGAAACGACGCTTGGAATGTGAAGATGGCACTGAAAGACAACTTCAAGTGATAGTGCCGGGAAGCAGAGTGCCGGAGGTGTTGCACTTGCACGATGGTATTTCCGGAGGGCACTTTGGCGTGAAAAGAATTCTTGAAAGAGTGAGAGATAGATTCTATTGAGTGAACTGCAAAGAAGATGTGAACGAGTGGTGCCGGAAATGTGAGTTGTGTGCGTCTGGAAATGGCCCGGTTACAAAACGGAAAGCCCCAATGAGACAGTATAACGAGGGGAATTCTTTTGAAAGGGTGGCCATTGATATAACTGGTCCGTTTTCTAAATCAGAGAAAGAAAATAAATACATCTTGGTTGCAATGGATTATTTTACCAAATGGCTGGAGGCGTATGCTATACCAAACCAAGAAGCCGAGACGGTTACAGATGTATTAGCGAGAGAGTTGTTATGTCGCTTTGGAGTTCCGTTGGAATTACACTCCGATCAAGGTCGGAACTTCGAATCAGCGTTGTTTTAAAACCTCTGCAAGCATCTTGGAAACAAGAAGACTAGAACCACGCCACTTTATCCTCAATCGGATGGAATGGTTGAAAGAATGAACAAAACGTTAGAAAAGTACCTAGCCAAAGTTGTCTCTGAACTTCAACGAGACTGGGACCAATATTTACATTTGTTCCTACTGGCGTACCGATCTTCGGTACATGACAGCACAGGATACTCTCCTGCTTTCGTGATGTTAAGACGTGAATTACGGCTACCATGTGATCTTCAGTTTGGATTTAAACCTAGAGAAGAGATTGCAGGTGAAGATTACGTTAGTAAGCTTCGTGAAAGATCAAATAGCATTCACGAAAACGTCCAAAAGAATATCCAGGCAGCAAGCGATCGAATGAAATCACAATATGACACGAGAGCACAAGAAGGTGGTTACCAACCTGGAGATTTAGTTTGGTTGTACAATCCACATAGAAAGCGTGGATTGTCGCCAAAACTATAAAGACTATGGGAAGGCGCGTACGAAGTGTAAAAAAGAATTAATGATGTAGTGTACCGGATCAGAAGATCTCTCAGTGGTAAACCGAAAGTGGTACACTTTGACCGTTTAACATTTTACGCTGGCAACAACCAGGAAGGCTCGAGTAATGAGAATAAAGTTATTAATCGTGAGCCAAATGTAGATTTTGAGAGTTTCATGGCGGCGTATGGTGGTTCCGCTAAGGCGAGATTTGGAGTTGTTGTTAAAAACAGCAAGATCTGTTTAGAGCACCAGAAGAGCATTCCCTTGCACATTGCGTAGCTCAAGATCTGCAAATGTCAAGAGGGATAGCTATTGTTTTCCAGAAAAAGTTAGGATGTGTGAATGAATTATTACAACAGCAGCCAACTGTAGAACAAGGCTCAGATGATGGAAAATGGAGTAACGAGACTAGCGGTGCCCAAGCTAGGCTGTGGACTGAATCGCTTAGATTGGAGAATGGTCCGAAATACTAGAAGTAATTTTCCAGGGAACCAACGTCCAGGTCCTTGTTTGTGGCTATCAACCGGTTGCCTACCAAGACCAAGAAAATAGTGTTGACTGTTATTTCCAACGACGTGTTGGATGCACCAGAGGAGATAGCTGCCGATACCGCCATCAGTCATCGAATTGGCGTCCAAATTTATTTACAGTTACGAGACGTAACGGTTTTAAAAAAGGGGTAGTGTTACGAGCTACTATTAGGCTTCCAGTCAAACACACAAGCTACGTACGCAATGTATATTCTCCAGGAACCGAGAATGTTCGAGCACGTACCAGAGTATGAATCATCTATTTAATTTAGGATATAAATAAAACCGCTGATGAAGTACACAGTTAGTATATACCTAAATGTCGAATATAAATCATATCGTGTAAAGTTAATTAGTTACGCTTTTGGAAGTCTAAAAATAAATATAAATTTGTGTTATGTGAACGTGTATCTTGTACCTTCAGCTTGTAGAATACATAAATAGACAAAAGTGTAATAAATAAATTATAGTAGTGTTTAGTGTTGCTAAGAAAACTTATGGTTAAGGAATTAGTTTAAGAAGATATTAGTGCTTGTAAATAGCATTAGTGTGATAGTGCTTCATTGTTAATTGGACTAAAAACATCTATAATTAAGGCATATACTGTTAATTAGACTTGTGAACAGTGAGTAATAAAGACTTGCCATTACTTGTTTTAAATTGGCGTTAATAGTAGCCCGCTACAACCTGTCTTGTTATATTTCAATGCACTAACACAAAAATATTACTAATAAAAGCATATTGATAAGGTTAACGTTTAAAAGCTTGAAATATTTATCATATTGTTTTGTTTCTCAAATAAAGAGCGTTAAAAGTGCACATATTAAAAAGCTTGTGTTGCGTAATAGCAATACGATATAGTTATTACGCAGTTATTAAAAGGTTATACGACAGTTTTATAGATAATTACATTAACTACTTGTAACGTTTTAATGGCATCACAAGCCTTATTTTAATAATTTAACATAGAGAATTTCAACTCTAAATTGGTAAAACTTTTTTTTCAAAGTTAGTTAGTATAAGTAAGTTTGTAGCAGTTTTATTTTATTGAGAACGCAATTTGAGATCTTGCCTTAAAATAGGAGATAGAACAATAATTCTGGCCTCACGATGCGAGCGCAACTGTAACAATTTCCAAAAAATTTTGAAATTTTACAGTTAAAACGAGTGTGACGGTTCAAAAATTTTAATTATAATAATGGACACCTTTAAAATAACAGCTCACGTGGGATACGGTAATTCGGAGCTTCAAAGAAGCCTAAAGCTTTTACGCGTACGAGATGTAACTATAAGAAACTGTTTTGCCGACGTCAAACTTGACCTTTACACCAAGGGAGAGTATGAGAAAGGCAGGATTGAAGCATTCTTTATAAAACGGAAATCAAAATATAGTGAAGTTGGACATCACTGTATCCAACAAGTAGTAAATAATTCTAATTTTAGGGTAGATACAGAAAACCTTTTGAAGTAGATAATTTTAAAAATTTTAATTTAACTTTTTAGAAAATTGACCAAGAATGCTTCTATTCTATAATAAATAATTTGTACCCAATAACAATATAAAAAAAATAAATAATTTCACATATTTTTAGTCATATAAAAAGGTATTGGTTGAACAAAATATCTGTACTTAATATTTATATGAGCATCAGATCTGATAATCACGTACAAATTGAATCAAAAAAATATTTACGAGTGAGCGTTTCAAATATAACTAAGTATGAACAAAGATATTATGTTCAAGAAAATAGGTTTTTAAAAAAAAATAATTTAGATAAACTTGTAAACGATTTTGCAAAAATGAGATTAAGAAGGTGTACTTTATTGTAGCAATGTAGCTATGGTATATTTTGTCAACAGGCTCAGTGGAACACATTGTATTTTTATTTTATATAGATATTATTTGTATCACAGATATAAGTTTTTTGGTTATTTGGTTTTTATTGAGGCGCTGAGCATTTTTATTATTGGCCTTCTTCAAAAAAATCAAAAAATCTTGAAAGGATGCCACTGCTTTCTTTCCTATATATAGTTTATGCAATTTATAAATGGATCTCGTCATCCAGAAGTCACACATGTACTAACTATTATATAGGTGTTTGCGAATACAATACCGTACAATACCTGTGTTACAGTTTTGTATTGAAAAGTAGCAATGTACGACATTGCCAACAATTTTAGAGCGGAATATTAAATATTGGCTTTAATGTTTAGGTTATATGTCATGTTTTGTTTAGTTTGTGGCGACCTCGTACGTATTTCTGCATTTATACATTGATATTTGACTGGTTATTGCTTCAAACAGTTCCTTACAGAACTCGTATCATACCTGTTTCCACCGACGACTTTAGAATAACTTATTCTTAAACTTTACTTTACATGACATTAGGTTTCCTTCGATTTCTATGTATTGTAGCCGGTTACTATTAACGCGTTTCTCTAATTTAGAACAAGTAATAACAAAAGTCTTTATTACTCCATATTCACAAGTACACTATTCACAAGTATAATTAACAGTATGTGCCTTATTTATAGATGTTTTTCAGTCCAATTAACAATGAAGCACTATCATACTAATGCTATTTACCAGCACTAATACCTTCTTAAATTAAATCCTTAACTATGAGTCTTCTTAACAACACTAACACTACTACAATTTATCTATTCCCTTTTTGTTTATTTATGAACATATATATCCTAAAATTAATTAGATGATTCATAGTCTGGTGTTCTCTCGAATGTTCGAGACTTCTGTAGAATACACTTCAGTTATGCAGCTTACGTGTTTGACGGGTTGCCTAATAGTTCGTAACACTGACCCCCTTTAAAACCGTTACGTTCTATAATTGTAAAAACATTTTGACGCCAATTCGATAACTGATGACGATATCGACAGCTATCTTCTCTGTGCATCCAACACGTCGTTGGAAATAACAGTCAACATTCTTTTCTTGGTCTTGATAGGCCACTGGTTGATAGCAAAAAGCAAGAACTTGGACGCTGGTTCTTTAAAAAATTACTTCTAGCATATTTCGAACTATTCTCCAATGTAAGCGATCCAGTCCACCGCCTAGTTTGGGCACCGCTAGTCTCCTTACTCCATTTTCCATCATCTGAGCCTTAAGATTCAGAAAAGCCTTCCTTAGATGTCCATAACTAGATCTCTGCCATGAAGAATTTTTGGTGACCAGATAGTAAAAATAACGACTTCCATCCTGAAGAACCGAAGCTTTTCCTACAGTTGGCTGCTGTTGTACTAATTTATCCACACATCCAAATTGTTTCTTGAAAACAATAGCTATTCCTCTTGACATTTGTAGATCTTAAGCTACGCAATGTGCAAGGGAATACTCTTCTGGTGCTCTAAACAGATCTTGCTGCCATGAAGCTTTCAAAATCTACATTTGGCTCACGATTAATAACTCTTCGAACACCATTTTTATTACTCGAGTCTTCCTGGTTGTTGCCAGCATAAGATGTTAAACGGTCAAAGTGTACCACTTTCGGCTTACCACGAGGAGATCTTTTGATCCAGTACACTACATCATAAATTCTTTTTATCACCTCGTGAGGGCCTTCCCATTGTCTTTGTAATTTTGACGTCAATCCACGCACTAAATGTCCAGGTTGGTAACCACCTTCTTGTGCTTTTCTGTCATATTGTGATTTAATTCGATCGCTTGCTGCCTGGATATTCTTTCGAACGTTTTCGTGAATGTTATTTGATCTTTCGCAAAGTTTACTAACGTAATCTTCACCTGCGACCTTTTCTCCAGGTTTAAACCCAAACTGAAAATCACATGGTAGCCGCAATTCAAATCCTAACACCACGCAAGCGGGAGAGTATCATGTGCTGTCATGTACCGAAGACCGGTACGCCAGTATGAACAAATGTAAATATTGGTCCCAGTTTCGTTGATGTTCAGAGACAACTTTGGCTAGGTACTTTCCTAACGTCCTGTTTATTCTTTCAACCATTCCATTCGATTGAGGATGAAGTGATGTGGTTCTAGTCTTCCTGATTCCAAGATGCTTGCAGACGTGCTGAAACAACGCCGCTGATTCGAAGTTCCTACCTTAATCGGAGTGTAATTTCAACGGAACTCTAGAGCGACAAAACAACTCCCTCACTAGTACATCTGCAACCGTCTTGGCTTCTTGGTTAGGTATAGCATACGCCTTCGGCCATTTGCTAAAATAATCCATTGCAACCAAGATATATTTATTTCCTTCTTCTGATTCAGGAAACGGACCAGCTATATCAATGGCCATCCTCTCAAAAGGATTCCCCGCGTTATACTGTCTTATTGGGGCTTTCTGCTTTGTGACCGGACCAGTTCCAGAGGCACACTGCTTACATTTTCGGCACCACTCCTTCACATCTTCTTTGCAATTTACCCAATAGAATCTTTCTCTCACTCTTTCCAGGGCTCTTTTCTCGCCAAAATGCCCTCCGGAAATACCATCGTGCAAGTGCTATAACACTTCCGACATTCTGCTTTTCGGCACTATCACTTGAAGTCGTCTCTCAGTGCCATCTTCACATTCTAGGCGTCGTTTCAAGATTTTATTTTCAATCATCAAGGAGTCCCACTGTGCCCAGTATGCCTTCAGGCTCCTACTTGAAATACTAATTTCTTCCCAAGCTGGTCGATGTTCTCTATTTTTCCACTCAATAATACGTCCCAATTCGGCGTCGTTCTCCTAGTCTTCTCGTATTCTTTCGGGTTGCCAAGTATCATCGGTTACCATCATTCTATGGATGACACTTATTTTGTCTCCCATCTTAGAGCAATGATTGCACTCTGCCGGACAAGGTATTCTTGACAGAGCGTCTGCATTCCGTTGACTAGTTTCTACACGATGTTCTGTGTCATAGTCATATTCCTGCAGCCGTTATATCCACCTTGCAACTTGACCTTCAGAATTTCGAAACTGCCGTAACCATTTCAGTGCACAATGGTCTGTTCTTAACAGGAATTTACGGCCGTTTAAGTACTTATAAAAGTGCTCTACGGATTTGACGACCGCCAACAGCTCCCTTCTTGTCACACAATAGTTTTTTTCTGGCCGCGACAAGACCTTGCTGAAATGCCCAATAACTTTTTCTTGTCCGTCCTGCACTTGAGAAAGAACGCTTGTTACAACCCCGCGTCGCGTGTTTAGAGTCACTACCACAGTTGGCAACACTGGTACTATCCACGTTCACATTATTGCACAACAAAGATATTACGACATAATTACGTGTCAACTTGTATTACATGCCAAATACGTTTACAATGATACAAATTGCACCTTAAAAAGATAAAAAGCACTCACTTAAAAATGTGTAACTCTTCACGATTTTGCGGGTCATCTTTGCGCAAGGGCCATGTTAATTTCCGGGCATCTCGTTTTGGCGTGGGATACGCCATGCCATCGTTGAAACCAGATTTAACGTCTTCCCTCTTCTTCGTTCGTAGGTAGGATGAAGGATTAAAAGTGAGGGCAACGATAATGCAAGATAAAGAAAAAACCTACGTTCTAAAAGAAAAAAGACAAAAGAACGACACAGGTAAACGTATCGTGTCACACACCGCTCACTTGCGTTTTCACTACGCGGGTGCGCATTTTTTTGCCCAAACGCAACTGTCCGAAATGACGGAAGTTTAACAAGTTTATTTGAAATAATGGCGGGTATTTACTCCCATATTTATACTTAATCTAGATATGATAACATAGCCAATTTTTGGCATGTAACACACTTCCTATAGCTGTTGCTGGCATCGATATTCAACACAAGTTTACCCTCCATTCGTGGATAACTCAGAATGGGTGCTGCAACTAGTAGCCATTTTAGTTGTTCAAATGCGCTGTGGCAGTCGTCATTCCAATTATATTCTTGTCCATCTTCGGTTAATTTCGTCAACGGTTTGGCAATGTTCGCAAACCCAAGTATAAAGCGTCGGTAATATGTACACAATCCCAAAAAACTGCGTAGTTAGTGAATATTTGCTGGTGTAGGCCACTTTTGTACCGTTTTATCTTGTCAGGGTCGGTATTCAGGTCTTTGAAACGATATGCCCTAGGTATTTCACCTCTTTTCCATATATGTAACATTTCTTAGGGCACAAGGTAAGGTTTGCCCCGCGTAATCTTTGGAATATCTTTTCAAGGTTCTTAAGATGTTCTTCAAAAGACCCGTCTAACACTATCACGTCACGTCGTCTAAGTACACCAGACGTGTATTCGAGGACAGTCCTCGCAATATCGACTCCATCAAACGTTCAAAAGTAGCAGGAGCATTGCATAATTCAAAAGGCATACCCTTGAACTGCCGTAATCCAGTTTCAATTGTAAACGCAGTTTTCTCTTTATCGTTTGGCTTCAAGCCTATCAACCAGTATCCGCTTTTCAAGTTCAAAGTCGAAACCCATTTAGATCCGGATAGAGGTTCCAAGGTGTCATCAATTCTGGGCAAAGAATAGCTGTTTTTCTTTATGACATTGTTTAGCCGCCGGTAGTCAACACAAAACCTTGTCGACCCATCCTTTTTCTTGACAAGTACTACCGGGGATGCCCACGGACCAATCGAGGGCTCAATCACTCCCTGTTTCTCCATGTATGTGATAATTTGCTCGGCTTCCTTACGTTTTGCCAAAGGAAGCCGCCTGGGATGTTGTTGAATCGGTTGCGCATCTCCAGTATTGATCTTATGTTGCACAACATTCATCCTTCTGTTCTTACTATTATCCAGTGCAAACACCTCAATATCGTCCTACCAGTTTTACTTTGCCTGGTTGGTCGCCGTTTAATCCTTGACACGAAGGTATCAACATATTCAGCAATTTCTGTGAGCAACTGTTGGCTACTTTATCTTTTGTGTCATCTACACAACTTTAATATCGCATACTAGAATGCAACTTCCAACAATCATGTTTTCTCCAGGATCACCGTATGCGGATTAATGTTTAGCACCCTTACTAGTATCATATTTCAAAACTTTACCAGTGTTATTCTAATCAGTAATCCCTCCTGACCCATTCCCGATTCAGTTGCTTCCATCATGCATACTTGTCCTTCCCGGAGCGTACCATCCGGGTATCCCATCACGATCATTTCCGCCTTCTCGGGTATTTTCATATCACAAATCATTCGAACTTGCATCGTCTGGTTACTCGTCCCTTGAAATGGAATCTCATCATCATCCATTCGAAGCACATTTTCTTTCATGTTTACATGAAACCCATATTCTCTCATGAAATCCATTCCCAAGATAACTTTTCTTGTAATTTCAGCTACCAACACCCGATAATTAATTAGTTTGTCTCCAATTACCAACGTTACGGCAGTCTCTCCGAACTTTGTGACTCACACTGTGTGATGTCTGCTTAGCTGCTTCAAATTCAAGCGCATGAGCCAGTGCGTCATCTAGCATTTTTGGCCGTGCTAATCTTAGCGCTTGCTGTATTTCGCCGCCTTTAACGCCATCCACAAATGTTCGAACAGCCAGTTGTTTGAGGAAACTACCTAGTGCCGTTGGGTATGGCAATCTAACAAATCTGGCAATGTAGGCTTGAAATTCTTGCAGGCTTTCATTTGTCTTTTGCGAGCGGTTCTTAACTTGTGCATGGTAAATCTGTTAAAGGTGAGCGTCTCCATATCTCATCTCAAGCTTCGATGTTAAGAGGCCGTAATCACTTTGTTGGTGATCGGGAATCGTTTGCAAGGTGTTAAGAGCTTCTCCCTGTACGGCCACTATTAAGGAGATAGCCTTTCCTTAGTTGCACCAACCGTTGGCTATTGCAGCGGCAAATTGTTTAAAAAATGTCGGCTAAAGTTTTTTTACCATCGAATGTGTGTGGTTTCACTCTAAATTTTGACGGTATTGACTGGTTTCCTTCCATGCTTCTTATTTCAGGGAGGTTCTGATTTATAACTTGGTTTGCTAATTCAAGTGACCGCGTTGTTAGTAAAATGATTTTTTCTTGCAGCCTCATCACATCTTCCATTTTTACCAATTTACTGTCCAACTTCTGCTCAACTGTTTTTATTTGTTCAGTGAAATCTCCTTTCAATGCAATGGAGCTTCCCATTAATCTTTGTTCTAATGTGGCTGTATTTTCATTCAACTTTTCTTTCATTTTCGCAGTATTTTCACTTAACTTTACTTCCATTTTCTCAGCACCTTCACTGTGTCACTTCTAGTTTAACCGACCTCACTTCCATACCGGACTTAAAATCCTTAAAGAAATTCATTAAAGTTTCTGCGTCCATTTTACATTGGCTTGTTGTAACTGGCATATACAATCTACTCAAATGTGTTTGGACTTGTGTTTTTCTTTTTTCTTAATCAATCACTATACACCCAGCACAGCCTGACATCAGTGTAGCCGGCTACTATTTAAAATAGGTAATAACATTACTCACTATTCACAAGTCTAATTGACAGTATGTGTCGTATTTATAGATGTTTTTCAGTCCAATTAGCAATGAAGCACTATCACACTAATGCTATTTACAAGCACTAAATCTTCTTAAACTAAATCTTTAACCATAAGTATTCTTAACAACAGTAACACTACTACAATTTATCTATTACCCTTTTGTCTATTTATGTACAAGCTGGCGGAACAATATGCACGTTCACATAACACAAATTTATATTTACTATAGGACTTTCAAAACGTAATTACCAACTAACTATACACGATATGATTTATGTACGACATTTGGATATAGACTAACTGATGTACACTCATCACTGATCTTATGTATAACCTAAAATTAACTAAATGATTCATAGTCTGGTGTTTGCTAGAATGTTCGAGACTTCTGTACAATACACTTCGGTTATGCAGCTTGCGTGTTTTACGGGTTGCCTAATAGTTCGTAACAGTATGAATTGATCTTCTTCTTAAATTAAACTTTCTATTTGCTAGGCTTAAAGTGTTCTTAATGTAAATTATTTGGAGGAACACAAATAGTAAAATAAGAAAATGCTATCACACTGCTTTTCTTAATGACAAATAGGTATAAAGAGGTGTGGTTAAGTGTTTATTCAATATGGCGATTTGCTAAAATTGCAATCGATTAACTCTATTGAGAAAACCAATTCCAGTTGTTACGTATCAGCTGATTTTAGGTAGCGGTGGCGATAATGATGTTGACACAAATTCTTTCGCTGCGAATCCTTCGAAAATTTAAAAAAATATAAATAATAAATAAATTATTCTATTTTCAAGTAACCAGAATTTAGGTTATCGTACTAACAATTAAGTAAGATCCGACCCTGATAATTGTTTACTTATTTATAAAATGTTATTCCAATAGTTTTCTTCTTATCAATAGGGTCTCTACTGTTAAAGCGCGAACCGCACACAAAATCATAGTTATGTTACGATTAGCAACTTCAAACATAACCTACACGCACACTAAATTGTTGAAATGTCCTAAAAACTTAAACGTGTATGCAAATGATAATGTCTACAACTCAATATGGCTGACAGGAGACCACTTTTAACACGAAACAACATCTTTCTACTATACTGTATTCATGTTTTGAAGGATATATTCTAAAATTTTAATATTTACTTCTAGATTGTTTTTAAAATTACAAATTGTTAAATATTAGACGGTTGAAAGAAAACGTATTGATAGTCTTTAGACCTACTTTAGTAAAGTAAAGGTGTAAACGGACATCATTAAAAGTATATACAGGGTGAGTTTTTAGTGTGGCAATGGTCGATAACTCCGTTATTATAACAGCTACGTAAACCAAATTTGGAGGCATATTAGGCATGCCTAAAGTGCACATTTTAAAAATATTTGGAAGCATACAGGGTGTTTCATAATTCCAGGGCATATTAAACTTATATTTTCTTAAATGGAACACCCTATATATTATTACATTTTTGAAAAGCCCATAAAAAGAGCTTTAATTTGATATGAAATTGTATCTGTCTATTCCTTCTAGTTTTTGAGATATTCAACTGTTTTTAGAAAAAATGACCCCAATTGGATACATTGTCACTGCACTAATACACAACTTATGTTAATTTTCAAGATGCAGAAAATTTTACCATATACCATAGTATATTTGTAAATATCACTTTTTTGAAATTTCTTACCAGTATACAGGGTGTGTCAGGTTTCGCAAAATGCAATTTTTAAAATTTTTTTTAAATGGCACCCTACCAATTTTATTGCTACAATAGATAGCTCATTAAGTGTCCTTTCATTTTGTTAAGCATTCCCTATACCTAAATCCATTACTTTCTGAGATATTTTTGATTTTCTTTAAATTTTATTAATGTTTTTAATTTACATAACTAAAAATAACTTACTATTGGAGAATATTATAAAACAATGAATACATTTTGATTAACAATCAACTACAGTTATCCAATAACAATTTTCACTAAAGATATAACAACCTACAATAATACGCTATCAACAGAATTCTGCCAGATCAACAATATGTATTTTATAGAAAATGTTCAAACAGGAAATCAGGCAAGCTTTGAAAAAAATAACTATTACATGTAAAGTGTCATTTAGGTTTATTAATTGTAGTATGTTGTCATTTAACAGGATATCTCTCTTGGTATATTCTTGATGCAAGTAGGAAATTTTTTAAACTTGCTCTCAATACCCAAATCATATTTATTTGTTCTTCCACTGTAAAATTCATTTTGAAAACTCCTTCAAAGATTACATTTAAAACAGAACTGATAATGTGTTAAATGACAACACACTACAATTAATAAACCTGTAAATTAAAAACATTTATAAAATTTAAAGAAAATCGAAAATATCTCAGAAAGTAATGGATTTAGGTATAGGGAATGCTTAACAAAAATGAAAGGACACTTAATGAACTATCCATTGTAGCAATAAAATTGGTAGGGTGCCATTTAAAAAAAATTTTAAAAATTGCATTTTGCGAAACCTGACACACCCTGTATACTGGGAAGAAATTTCAAAAAAGTGATATTTACAAATATACTATGGTATATGGTAAAATTTTCTGCATCTTGAAAATTAACATAAGTTGTGTATTAGTGCAGTGGCAATGTATCCAATTGGGGTCATTTTTTCTAAAAACAGTTGAATATCTCAAAACTAAAAGAAATAGACAGATATAATTTCATATCAAATGAAAGCTCTTTTTATGGGCTTTTCAAAAATGTAATAATATATAGAGTATTCCATTTAAAAAAATATAAGTTTAATATGCCCTAGAATTATGAAACACCCTGTATGCTTCTAAATATTTTTGAAATGTGCACTTTAGGCATGCCTAATATGCCTCCAAATTTGGTTTACGTAGCTTTTATAATAACGGAGTTATCGACCGTTGCCACACTAAAAACTCACCCTGTATATATATATATATATATATATATATATATATATATATAGATTAGATATGATTAAGGAATAGTCCTTACTCTCTACCTTTACAGTTATCTGTAACGTAAATAGATGTTTATTTATATGATCCTGTAGAACAGGCACTACATTTGATTTTCCAATGCTCCACCCGAAGGTACTACATTGATAGGAGAGCGAATTTTTTCTACTGGAAAGTTCTGAATTTTGACGAACCTTTGCTAGTACAAGCAGGATAGAGATTTTAAACGTGCGTGATAACCCTCACGCACGGGATTAACATTTTACCTCTCATACGAACGAAGGCGTATTTTTGTTAAAAATGCTCGCCCAACATTTTTCAAGCAGACCGTGTCCCGATTTGAATTCGAGATTTTGGACTTAGTACTCAAACGCATATCAACTAACCTACGCAGCCGTCTGTGGTAAAGGTATTACATTTGATTTTCCACAGCTCCTCCGAAGGTACTACATTGGCCAAGAAGCAAATTTTTTTTATCTAGAAATTTTGAATTTTGGTGTTCTAAGCAAGGTAGGGATCTTTAACGTACGTGACAACACTTACGCGCGGGACGTACATTTCACCTCTCATCCGAACGAGGACGAATTTTTCTGAAAAATGATTGTTCAACGTTTTTCAAGCGGACCATGTCGCGATTCGAATTCCGGACTCTGGGATTAGTAATCACACGCATACCAATTAAGCCATGGAGCCGCCTGTAGTACAGGCACAACATTTAATTTCCCTATGCTCCACCCGAAGTACTACATTGGCCAGGAAGTTAGCTTGTTTTTAACATTTTTCAAGCGGATGGTGTCGTAATATAAACCCGGGACCTTGAGCATAATAGTCACACGTAGACCACCTAAACTTCGGAGCAGTTTCCTGTAGTACAGGCACTACATTTGATTTTCCAATGCTCCACCTTAAAGTAGTACATTGGCACGAAGCGAGTTTTTTAAACCTGGAAATTTTGAATTTTGCCAAACCATGCTGTTCCAAGCAATGTAGGATCTTAAAATCTTATTTAAATGAGGACATATTTCTGTCAAAATGCTTTCTTAACATTTTTCAAACGGGCCGTATCGGGAGTGGAACCCGGGACCTTGGGGCTAGTAGTCACATACATACCAACTAAACCACGGAGCTGCTTGTAGTACAAGCACTACACCTGATATTCCAATGCTCCATCCGAAGGTATTACATTGGCCAGAAAGCGAGTTCTTTTAATTTAAAAATTTTAAATTTTGCCTAACCCTTGCTGTTCCAAGCAAGAGGAGATCTTTGACGTGCGTGACAACTCACACACGGGACCTACATTTTACCTCACATCCGAATAAGGGCGCACTTGTATGAAAAAATGCTCGCCTAACATTCGTTAGGTGGACCGTGTCGGGATTCGAACCGGAGACCTTAAGAATAGTAGTCACACGCATACCAAGTACGCCACGGAGACTGCTTGTAGTAAATGAATTTGATTATTTTGCCAATGCTCCACCCAAAGACACTATACGGGCTAGGAGCGAGTTTCTTTACCTGAAAATTTCGAGTTTTGCCGAACTCTTGCGGTTCCAAGTCAGATAGCGCTCTTTCATGTGCGAGAAATGAATTTGAATTAGCATTAGTCTAAAAAATGGTAAGGCGCCGGGTACAGATAAGGTGCAAGTAGAAACTCTAAAAGCCGCTGGACAAGCAGTAACAGAACATCTCTTCTAACTTGTAAGCTATATGTATGAGACAGGCAAGATACCTAAAGGTTCCAAACGTAACATCATAGTCACTATACCTAAAAAGAGAAATTCTGATAGACGTGAAAATTTTCGAACAATAAGTTTGACAACATATGTGTAAAAAATATTAACTAGAATTGTATAAAGACGAATGGAAAAGCGGGCTGAAGATATACTAGGAGAAGATCAATTTGGGTTTAGGCAAAAGAGAGAAACACGAGAGGCTAGTTGAACTCTGAGGGTGATAATGGAGAAAACAATAGAAAAGGGAGAAAGCGTGTATATAGAGTTTGTAGATCTGGAAAAAGCATTCGACAATGTAAAATAGAAAAAATATTTGAAATACTCAATAAGATTGGAATGAGTTTTAGGGATAGACGGATAGTACATAGCTTATAGAAAGAGCAACAGCGGTAATAGAATTAAAGCAGGAACGTAGAGAAGTAAATATTAGGAAAGGGGTGAGACAGAGTTGTGTTCTATCCCCATTAATTTTTATCTTGTTTATCGAAGAAGCAATAAATACTGTCAAATGCATGAAGACATTTGAAATTATTCTGCCGGTACAAAAGATTTATATGCTTAGATTTGTAGATGATATAACGGTATTAGCATCTAACAAGGAAGAATTAGAAGCTGCTCTTAATGAAATGGAAATAGTTCTAACAAAGAGATACGGTATGAAAATTAACAAAAATAAAACTAAAGCACTGCAGCCGGCTACTATTAACGCGTTTCACCATTTTAGAACAAGTATAACAAAAGTCTTTATTACTCACTATCCACAAATCTAATTAACAATATATGCCTTATTTATAGATGTTTTTAGTCCAATTAACAATGAAGCACTATCACACTAATGATATTTACAAGTACTAATACCTTCTTAAATTAAATCCTTAACCATGAGTTTTCTTAACAACACTAAACACTACTATAATTTATTTGTTACACTTTTGTCTATGTATGTACAAGCTGGCGGTACCATATACATGTTCCCATAACAAATTTATATTTACTATAGGACTTTCAGAACGTAATGACCAACTAACTATACACGAGATGATTTATATACGACATTTTGATGTAGACTAACTTATGTACCTCATCACCGATACTATATATACCCTATATTTAAATAGATGACTCATATTCTGGCGTTTGCTGGAATGTTCGAGACTTCTGTAGAATATACTTCGGTTATGCAGCTTGCCTGTTTGATGGATTGCCTAATAGTTCGTAACAATACTAATATGCAAAGGAGGAGCAAATAAATTAAAAACTAGAATACAAATATGTAACGAGAACTTACAAGAGGTTAAGGATTTCTGCTAACTAGGAAGTCAAATAACGTAAGATGGGAAGAGCGCAAAAGATATAAAACAAAGATTAGCACAAGGTCGTGCTACGTTTAACAACAAAAAGCAACTACTGCGTTCAAAGACAACAAACATAGAAACGAGGAAAAGATTGCTTAAACCATATGTGTGGCGCATAGCACTGTATGTCTGTGAAATCTGGACAGTGGGAGAAGCGGACAGGAAAAGGATAGAAGCCTTGAAATGTGGTGCTACATGCGTATGATAAAGATATTATGGACAGACAAAGTTAAGAACAAAGTGGTACTAGAAATGATAAACAAAGAAAGAAATATGTGGAAAACAGTAAAAACAGGAGAGATAGGATGATAGGCCACATACTAAGGCATGGGGGAATAGTGCGAAATATATTAGAAGCAGAGATACGAAAAAAGAGAGGTAGAGGTAGACCTTATTAGAAATTATTGCATTATATTTAGATATATTACATATCAATAACACGGTACCAATTACAACTCATATGATTCGGTTTAATCGCATCCGCATTAAATGTAGGATTCTATTGGTTTAACATTCAGACACAATTAAATTAAAATCGGGCTCAGAAAATATTGTACCGTTGGCGACACCAGATTTAGTTGCAATGTTAAGATTAAATGTGACTGTCAAATGTCAAACTGCAAATATTATTGATCGTATTATGTTAAGTTGAGAACAAAGAAACGATTCGTTTTGATACTTAATAAAATACGCACTACAAATCTTGATAGTCGTCCCCGTTAAATTTCCTTTCGTTATAATGCTTCCCGGTTGGTCGGAATCAGAAAAGCGCGAACTTCTAGCTGCAGTACGTACATTTGGTATTGGAAATATAGAAAATCTTGCAGCAGCTATTCCTACCAAATCACTTGATCAAGTACGGAATGCAGTATGTTTTTATAAAATTAAAGCAATGATTGCTGAAAAGAAGCAGTTAAGTGTGAAAAATCATCAACATGAAACTCCTATTAAAACCTGGATAGATAATTTAAAAGTAGCTTCGGAGCTATCATCAGATCCAGATGCATCATTAGACATTGCTGCTGCGTTTCGCTTGATGGATAAAAATGAACCTTATGATAAAGAAGGCATAGATTTCAATAGTTGCTATGCATTCATTGCTGATGTGATGGAGGGTAAGAACCCAAAACCAATTGAAAAGAAGGAAATGACGTATATGGCTGCGTTTTTTGAAGTAATGGATGAATTTATAAAAGAGCAGGGCACTGAAAAGGAGCAAGAATTTTTATCTAACTTAACTGAGGAGCACATCTTGCAAAGTGCAGATAAATGGAAAGCATCTGTGGAATGCTCTGGGTCATCTTCATCATGTTTATCCCTTGATGCAGACATTAATGTTCTAAAAGTTCCTCCACATCTTTTGAAAATAGCGACTGAAAAGGTTTTACATGAATAAACCATCTTATATTATAAATTTGTTGTTAGCCCACATAGCTGTAGTGATTTATTTGAGTAGATTAGTTCACGTGTATTGCAGAAACATTTGTATTTTAGTAGTAACACAAGATAGTTATATCTTAAGTGCAAAATATTGGTTTTATCAATTTTTTACTATTCATTTTGCTTTCATTTTTACTCTGACATTATTATGTAATAACCGGTATATTTATTTTTATGTAAGTATATGGTGTACAGTGTGTGCATTATATTATAAGTAAAATATTTATTATTTATGTGTTGTAGTTATGATTTTTACAATTATCAAATATTATTATAATCACTGAAATGGGGTGTTTGTTTAAAAAATTTAACATGCAAGCATCACAGTGGTGTTTCAAAAGAATACATTTTTGCCTAAGAAAAGTATTTTCAATTTCTGGATCGCTTCTGAATATTACTACTAGTTATTCAACTATTTAAAATATGGGCGAGCTAATAGAATCTAGGATGTTTAAAAGTAGCTCCAATCATAAAAAATATCCAATAAGTTTCTAAGTAACATTTTTTCATGTAGTATAACAACTAATAATTTTGTGCCCAGACTTTGAAATCGTATGAGTGGTTTAGAAAATATTTTACAAGAGAAATAAAAACCTTGATGGTAACTACATCCACCATAGTCCATTGTTCACATTGAATCAGACCTAGGTGATAAAGCTTGCCATCTTTTAAATTCTTTAGCGCGGTCATTAGAATATTTCAGAATAGTCTGGCATCTGTGGAGTAGATTAACTTAACACCTTAATTTTTCGGGATTTGCCCCTAGTTTTAGTTACATTTCTTGATACCTAAAAACCTAATATTTTAGAGACAATTATGTATAACATATAGCTTTTATTTGCTGTCGGAAATTCATTTAGACAATTGTTTGTCTGGCACTTGCTGCCACAATATATGTGGTTACTCCTCCATTACAAATAAGGATAGGATGGTAGTAATGTCATTTAAATTGTTATGCTATTGCGATACTTTATAGCAATCAACGTAATTCTAAAAACCTTTAATAAGTGAGTTTATAAAATAAATTAAATATTAATAACGAATGTTAAAGAAAATATAGTTTCAAAGATGGTTATACAAAAGAATGATCCTTTGTCCACAAACGGAAAATCAAACAAAAAGCTAGATGGGTATTTTAGTTATTAACATAGCATATGACAGTACAGTAGATGTAAAAATGCACATTAAGCAGCTATAAATATAACATGAACTTTTCAAAAGCATCTTTGTCGAAGAAGTTAAATTCCTATTTCTGCCCATACCAAATGAAAACATTGCTGGAAGCTAGCAACAGTAATTCACATTATAGATCATTGATCATTTTATTCAGTTGCTCAAAATATCCTCACATTGTGTCATAAACAAAGAGAAAAAGTTTACTTTCTGTATCTAAAGTAACAACTTCCATGAAAACAATGATCATCAAATTTTTAACACCATTCTACAATTAATTCTTTCAAATTGTAGTTTTATTACTTTGACAATATTTTATAAAAAAATAACAATCATTCGATGGTCATTGTTCGTGACAACTGCTATTTTGGATGCAAAAAGTAAATGTTTGTTTATCAGTCTGTTAAAAAAGTAATAAAGGCATTTTAAGTGACTAATTTGCAAAATTTATCACAAATAAAATAGTTAGCGGATGTAGTAAATGAGGTTCTGAAAGAATAACAGGTGAGAAGTCTGAGGAATAAAAGAGCTTGTCAAAAACAATGTATGAATGCTACAGAGGCAAAGGAAATGTGTAGGTACCCAGGGATGTGGAAAAAGATTGGGAATGGTGCTGGGAGTAAAAGTAGTGTAGTAGTCTAGAGCTATATCCTGCATATTCCCTTGGAAAGAGGTGCTACCCAGGCAGCAGCATGACGTCATTTTCACGTGAAATCTGGGTCACTAATTATGTCAAAATCACCAATTATATGACGTAATTTTCACGTGATAATGACGGTAATATGTCACATCGAAATGACGTCATTCTATGACCCCTATATGACGTCATTTTATGACGCCTATATAACGTCATTTTATGACGCCTATATGACGTCTATATAACGTGACGTGACGTTCCAAAAAACCTATTAATGACATACTTTTAACCTGGAAAAGTAGGGGGGGTTATTCCTTTTTACATTTTTATTCAATACTTTATACACAAATCAGTAATAGTCATATGGTACAGTCTATTTTCAAGAAAGGTACACCTATATTTGCACATATTATTTACAAACTAAGTGTTATTACACAAATAACATAAAAACACAAAACACACGATATCTGTATCAAAGTTGGATAAATATAAAGCAAAATAAAACAAAAAATTCTGGATACGCGTAATATATAAGTTGTGAACCCATTACGAGTACCACATTACCATATAAATTCTTGCTACCATAACACGTGTCATGTGCTTGTGTGAAGAAGTGGTATAGCAACAAAATCATTATTGCTTGGCAGAAGTAAACATTTTCTCTTTATATCTTTTAAAGACCAAAAGCTTAAGGATCTTGACAAGTTGTAAACTTTACGAATACTTAAATACTGACGTGAATTAAAGGGATATTCATAAAACGATGAATACCCTTCAAATTGTCTTCCTATAATTACAGTTTCACCTGTCGCCTCCTTTACAATATTTTCAACCTGGATTACAGCTTCCGCTGTAAAGCAATATGAGTCTGCTCTTAAATATGAATTAATACTGAGCATATAATGATCAAGCATTACTTTTTTAAATTGTTTGCCAGAAATATTAGGAATGAGAGGCCCTAAAACATGCTTTATTTCATGATTGATGCGATTATTTCCATCCAGAATCCGTTCATTAGGAGAAGCAAATTGTATTTCACACAACCTACGACAGATTTGTTGTAACGGTTTTGAAGGAGACTTAACCAATATTTTTAATTGACCTAAAAAGTTTTCAAAAGGAAACGCGGAAAAAGTATCCAAAGGTCCGTAGCGTAAAGCATCCTTGCTAAGGTGACTTAAAACATGAACATTGTAGATCAAAAAATCTGCCCCGTAAAACTTTTCAGAATGTTTAATAAATGTCATCAACAACTTGGAAGCCAATTCACATTTATTTAAATCATTTTCAACTTTAAGGGATGCAAGCAGAGCTATACCGCAATGAAATAATAAGAAATGTTGATAAATAGCAATATCAATAATTTCATACAAAACAACAATGCCGGTATACAACAAAAATGTTCTACACTCTGTCGCCTTAAAGCGTTGTAGTTCGCTTAGAGATCTAGGTTTGCAATTAATGTCCTTAGATATATAACCTTTTAAGGCTATTAATCTTTGAGATATTGTATTAACTTGTGTGCCTGACAATCTAACCGATAATTTTCCACCAACCCAACAATTTAATAGTTTGCGCATTATACCAAGGCAAACATTATGCATATAGTCCGTAGGAAAATTGTTAACCATATCTATAGGCAACTCTAATAAAGGAGAATCTTCACATCAAGATGATGATCATCATCTAATTTCAAGCGAAATGATTTGTCTGTTCTTTCAGTAGATGTTAAACCTTTTAATATTACCCGACCGTTAATATATTCACCAACCTCCATACATTTATCACAACAAGAATACCCTCCAGGTGATTTTATACATTTAATAAATGCTTTTGCTGGGGCATCACATATAAAGCTGTGTATTTCGATAGAATATTTCCTGTTTTGAAATTGAACATTATTTTTTAAGCTGCTAAATTCAGATACAAAATCCTTTAGGAATAAACTAACTGGTTTTGGTTTTGTTGGACCACAGTATATACCAATTACAAACGGTTTGCTATTACAATTAGTAACAAGACCTAAAATTGGCCATAGGTGAATATTTGAACTTTTAAACAAAGGGAGGTCATCAACATTAAAACTAATTTTTAAAATGTTACCAGAAGGTTGATTTTTTTGTAGAAATTTTTGTAGTACTATAGATAATCCCAGATATTCACCGTCACCTATTTTCTTTAATTTAAACAATGTGGGTGTTTGTAACAAGGTTCTACTATCTAAAGGCAATTGTGGATGATAGGACACTAAAATGTATAATAAACTATTAAGGGCGTTGTGAGTTACATGTTCCGATACAGCCCACTGTTCGATTTATCAAAAAGTTATCTTCTGTGATTATAAAATTATCGGTCACATGAAGTGTATCTTTTTCATTAAATACAGCAACCTCAACGGGGGACAATTCACATTCAGAAAATTTCAATGAATCATATGAGGAAGATTTAGAATCAGATAAATCCAATAAATATTTATCATCAAAATTATTAGATTGATTGACTGATTTGTCGTTTATTTCATTTATATTGGAATTACTTTGACCCTGACCATTTTGTAGATTAATTTGTAATTGATTTTGTGTAAACTTTACCTCGTTTTCTACCCTCATATAAAACTGACGTTTTGAAATAAATTCTTTATGCTTAAATTTACCCCTTTTAGACATTTTTAAATTTTATACAGATACCGTATGCCAGGTAAAAGCAAAATGAACAAGATACGATTTTATGATCCTAACCACAACGTTCACATACATACATATTAACCTAAAACTCAAATCTACAAATATAAGAACTTCTTTTAATAATATTAATAAATGTAATCAAATAAAATTAAATAAAAACCCTTAACCACAAAAAATATTTAAATTACTAGATACGTATTTCGACCACTATGTGGTCATCATCAGTAGGGGAAAAAAAATTAGCTGTATAATTATAATATATATAATTATATATATATAATATATAATATAATTATACAGCTAATTTTTTTTTTTCCCCCTACTGATGATGACCACATAGTGGTCGAAATACGTATCTAGTAATTTAAATATTTTTTGTGGTTAAGGGTTTTTATTTAATTTTATTTAAATCGTGCCACAGTGTTCCTATAGATTATTAAATGTAATCAACTTCTTTAAATGTTTACACAGTTTGTTGTTTGTTCTGAGTCTGGCGAGCATTTATAATTCTTTTTGGTGCATGTTTTAACCATACTTTAATAAAACCATTAACCTGATTCTCAGTTGTATTAGGAGAACTGGTCAGAACTGCCTCTATATAAAAAATTATATTTAAAGCAACTTTTACCAATTTAAATAATATGTACGAATAACAACTTTCTTCAACTGTAGCTCTGCAAATGGTTTCTTCTGCTTGTGTGTGCCCAAAAAGCTATATTGAGAAGCCAGTTCGTTTGACATAAGATTTTTTAATATAGTGTTAGTTTTTGAAGTCAGGTCTCTACCACCGATAGTCACAAAATAGGATGCCTAAAAATAAATACGTCTGCATATTTTATCGTTTACATACAGGTTATAATTACCACAGCAGTAAATTGCCTATATCATTTAGATATTCTTCTATTAAATAAAGATCGGTAGCACTAGTAATCGGTAATGTAACTGGAAAGTCAACTGGGAGACTGAGAGGCAAGTCTGTACAAGAAGTTTGTCTAGCCTTTAATAATTTTATAATTTCTTTATTTTGGTGCTTAACATGTATCAATGTGGACAAGAGTTTATCAGCAATATCTAAAATAAAATACAATAAAGCAGTGTGTCATAGAATTTATAATAATTACCATTATCAATCTGCTTTGGAATATTTAGCGATGTAGATACACTCGACGAAGGTGTATTATATCGAGATACAGAAGAAGACACACGTTGAGCGAGACTAACACAAGATGAATTTAACATGGATATTCTTACCACAAAAATTATTAGCTATTTCTTGTGTTGCACTTGCATTACTTAAAAGTGTAGTAATTCCCTTTACTTTAGGCGGTAATACAAGATGAGTTGAGAGAACTTCTTCGTCACTACTATCTAGAATAATTCGTCTAGGTGGTTTAACTTTACGCTTCTTCAAAGGATTATCTGTTTCGGTTTGAACATCAGATTCAGATTCAGCCCGTTTAAGCTTCTGTCATGCCTTGGAATATTTATCTACAAGAAATAAACACATGATTTCTGACAATATTTACAAGACAATTTACCTTTTTCAAAATAAATTCTACAAATTGGATACACTTCCCAAGTCTTATTATCGTCTGCATTTGGTGCTTCGCCACGTTTTACCGCTCTGTCAAATCGGCTTTGTTGTTTGTAGGAAGGCCACCATACTTGTTTCTTTCGAGGGGTAAGCCAAGTTGAATGAATTAAAGCTAATTCTCCTCCACCAACACCATCTTCCATAAACTCCACTCCGATATATGCCATGTGTACAAATTAAATATTTTTCTACTTAAATATACACAGTCCGCTTTACAACGATACCACAACAGCAGCCATTATATACAAGTATCACGTGCCAACGTCTACGCTATTTAATTGGAAGATGTACAATATAGTCGAAACCATGAAAGAAGTCGTCTGCGTCATCACTTGTATTCCTAGGAATAAGTTGAAAATTTAATACCCAATAAATATTCCGAATCGTAAGTTTCCGCCAAGCTTCGCGCATCTGCAAACCGTAATGAAGCATGGTTGCCAATAATATTTTATTTTCATAGAGGTAGTTGCTTTAACTATTTTGAAATTCGCGTCCTCTTGTTTTACGAGTATAATGAATTCAGTTAAAATAAAACTAATTTTCATAAATTGAGTTACATATATTGATCTGAAAAGAAACGCACAATAACTGCAATATAAACTATTTACGGCAGCTGCATTGAAATCTTTCTTTGTACGATAACTTGGGCAACCGTGCTTTACGAAAAAACTAACATTTTGCTTGTTGACAAAGGTTCGTCTTTTAAGTGCAAAGTTCAAAACATACGGACACATACTCTTCTCTGTCGTTTTCCCAAATAAACGTGTTCACGTATGTCTTTACTTAGAACACGTACAAATCATATTACTATCTTTATCATATACATTAGTTAAGCTTTTAAATAATCTTAAACGTATGTTTTGAATTGAGTTAGGCACCTATGACATAGAGGACTTCTTTCGTGGTTTTTACTATAGTGACAATAACGACAAATTATACTCTAAGAGCACGGCGCATATATTGAAGAGTGAAAAATACACGAGCGTCTCGCGGCAGTAATGACGCGGCTGCAATGACAGTTGTAGACAGATTGAGGTTACGTAATTTTCTTTGTATACATAAATTAAATGAAGTCGGTGTTAATGTTAAATTTATTGTTTATTTCGTTATTTATATAGAAGGAGTAATAAATGAATATTTGCCAAGATTGTGGTTCTGAATTTACGTAAAATAAAACTTTGTATGGCCACTTAAGATGATTTCATGATTTGAATATAAGCGACCAGTTTCTATAAGCAACCAACTATGGATAAAAAAGAAGTTAAATTCAGTGCAATGAAGGAAACTAACTTTACACGAATGTTATCTATATATGTTAGCTCTTTTATGTAAACAACTTAGTATTTTGTACTAACTTGTTGCTATTCTTGGTATTATGTACTAACTTGTTGCTATTTTAGGTATCTTTCGTACTTGTGTCAATATGCAGTTTAAAGGTAGTTTGCTGGTATTTCTTTAATTTGATTTGTAAATTATTAATTACTTGAGTGAAATGTGTTTAATAATAGTAATAGAGGCTTGAGGTTTCAAAAATTGTATTTTTATTTTTTAAAAAGGTGACATGTTATGTACCCACATACATTTTCAATAAATACCTAAATTAATTAGGAAAGAAACTAATTTTATTTTGTCGATAATTTTGTTTGCACCGTCAGTCGACTAAAATATGTAAAAAAAACAAGGTAGAAAATTAAGATTATTTTGATACTCCGACTAAAAGTAACACTAAAACACTGCACTGTAAATTTAAGAACACTCAATCCGACAGAATTGACGAAATTACAATAACTTACCAGTGCTTGTAACACTGATGAAAACAAAGTGAGAACTGAGGATTAAATTAGATTAGTCGCGTATTTGTAGGTTTCCCATCAAAATCGATGGGATTGTAATAATTTCCAGTAATTTGTACATGTATTTCTGCGAGTGGTTTCCCCATTGGATTTTATTCCCAAACAAGAGAAAGAAGAACAAAATCCAACCTTATAAACTTTAGCGTTAATTAAACCTACTTTCTACTGAGGTAATACACCGTCTTATCTTAACATAAAATCAGGTGATGTATGATCAGAGCTTGTATAAACATTAACATTAATGTTTAAGTTGTTAATTAAACCATCCCTAATAAAGAATTTCTTCTGTTAGGGTAGGCTTTTTAAGATCATTATTCCTTGTTGTTTTCTTCTTTGTTGAAAAAAGCCGCACCTGATGTTCAACTTTTTTATTAATATTAATCTCCTCTGTAGTTTTTAGATCAATAGATTTTTCTTTATTTAATGTGTCAATGATTTTCTCAAATTGCCTCATTATACCCAGATGTTCGTCGTCAGTTAACGAAGCATTCTCACATAGGCCTATTATTAGCTCAGCTTTTTTTTTTAATAATATCATTTTTTGAAGATTTTGCTTCATGTAAAATATTACTGCTGCAAAGTTCATTAATGTTACTAATATGCAAAGGTGTGGCAATGTCAAGATTCGATTTGTAAAACTGTATCGCACAAGTATGTATGTGTTTGCAAATGTTAAGCTTTATCATGTTGTCAATACAGGTGCATTGAAATGTATGAACACATATGCTGCACTTTGTACAACTTAGGCATGAACCTTAACAGGCCTCATCTACCCTGGTAACTTGATACTGTTGAAAAGCACAAGTGGAAAACGTAACTAAAAATTCCTTATCATTTTCAACGTCTAATAAAATCTGATGTAATTATTAGATTTGCTTTATGACTTTGTTTAATTCTATTAATTTTGTCATTGGAAGTATTCTTTGCAAGTTTAATTATACGTTTAAACAAGCTATCTCGAGCAATTTTCATTACTGCATTAATGCTTTTGTCCAAACGTTTTACTTTCCGACCTTCCAAATACACATACTTCAAAACTTTGTGCATCGATTCAAGATACATGTTAGTGTTTATTCCTAAACCCAATCGATAGCAATATGCCCTAGGTGTTGGACGATTTGCATTATTATTATAAAAATATTTAGCAAATGTTCTTGTTTTAAAGCAGAATCAGGAACATCATCCAATATATGTTGAAATGTAACACCTTCCTTTAATTTTCCTGAAACTCATCAACTGTAAAATTTTAAACTAGAACTTTATGTTCGAATATACCTGCAATTTCTGCTTTACTCTCTTTACTTAAAAAAACTCGACCAAAATCGTTGGTATGTCCAACATGAGTTGTCCAGAAGTCTACTGCAACAGACCCATCGTTCTTTATCGTCGCTTCCATTCTTGAGGAACAAACACTTTTAATTTTCTTAGTGCCTGTGCTTTTAAGCTTCTAAAACCATTGCCTTTTGGAATGTAGTTGTACGATCGATGGCAATTATAGTATTCCTTTTTGGTGTCATCAGACAATAATTTAGCTGAAGTGTGAAGTATATACATTGTCAAAGATTTTTCCTGTTCTTGGTCTTTCCAGTTTTGAACTCTATTAAACAGAATAAAATTAGTATATAATTAACACTTTGCATAATAATCTTCAAACCTAATTGTAAATTAAAATGTAGTTGATCAAGTTTAGTTTCAATTTGATGTTCATATGCCAAATGTTGTCGAAGTTTTTTATATCCCTTTAGATGTGCTGTACAATTTCCATAAAAGCACTTGATTCTTGACGAGTTGAGAATTATTGGAATACTTTTATGAACAGTTCTGCAACGACGACTTAAAGTTGATTTACTGGTAAAGTATTTGCCACATGTATTACACAAAAATTTACTAAATAAAATTAAATAAAAACCCTTAACCACAAAAAATATTTAAATTGCTAGATACGTATTTTGACCACTATGTGGTCATCAGCAGTAGAAAAAAAAAAAATAAATAAATATAAATATATAGCTGTTGTTCTGGAACACTTCAGAGGATTTTCTCCTCACCACTTAGGCTGAAGTGAACCTTCCCAACCTATAATTTACTATATTGTTGCTTTAAACACTATCGAGGATATTCTCCTTACCCGCAGACTGGTGTTTTCAACAACAAACAAGTGAATTGTGACATTATAACTTAAATCTACTTAATTTATACTAATTCTAAATCTACTGAAGCGGAACCAGTTTAATCTTGCTTTCTCATTGGTTGTTAACCAATAGGGAAAGCAAAACAGATGACTCTATTGGCCCTTTATCGGTGTCTAAGAGGGGTCCTTTATGTTTAACAATTTTAATTGATTCATAGGCATTTAAGGAGGAAAACGTTGGTACCGCTTTTAACAATTTAACATTTTCTAGTTTAACGGGGTGGCTGGTTTCAAATATATGTTTGGCGACCTGAGACCTTTCATATTTACCATATTTGAAGTGAGCAATGTGTTCTTTAAATCTTGTTGTTATATTCCTCTTATTCTGACCAATATATTTTTGAAAACACCCTGGCCCTGCACAACTAATTTCATAAATCCCGACTTATGAAATTGGTTGTGCAGGGCCAGGTGTTTTCAAAAATATGGTCAGACCAAGAGGAATATAACAACAAGATTTAAAGAACACATTGCTCACTTCAAATATGGTAATATGAAAGGTCTCTGGTCGCCAAACATATTTGAAACCAGCCACGTTAAACTAGAAAATGTTAAATTGTTAAAAGCGGTACCAGGTTTTCCTCCAAATGCCTATGAATCAATTAAAATTGTTAAACATAAAGGACCCTTAAACACCGATAAAGGCAATAGATCATCTGTTTTGCTTTCCCTATTGGTTAACAACCAATGAAAAGCAAGATTAAATTGGTTCCGCTTCAGTAAATTGTGGTATAAATTAAGTAGATTGGTTACAATGTCAATTCACTTGTTTGTTGTTGAGAACACCAGCCTGCGGGCGAGAGAATATCCTCGATAGTGTTTAAAGCAACAATATAGTAAATTATGGGTTGGAAGGTTCACTTCAGCCTGGTGAGGAGAATATCCTCTGAAGTGTTCCAGAACAACAGCTATATATTTATATTTGTTATTTATTTTTTCTGCTGATGATGACCACATAGTGGTCGAAATACGTATCTAGCAATTTAAATATTTTTGTGGTTAATTTTAGTTATTAATTACTGTTAAATCGTTCCACAGTATTCTATAGATCATTAAAATCTTTAGTTAAATGGGCAAACAAATGGTCTTCTATATGTGTAAACTCATAAATCTTTCTTACAATCTGGGCAAGTATTCAAATTCTTTACTTCCTCGTGTTACAAATAACCCGATAAACCAAAATCTAATAGGCAAGTATTCATAGATTTCACTCCTCGTTTACTATATGTAACCCGATAAACAAAATTAAGTAACCTCAATCTGTCTACATTACATGTGATTTTCAATGCTCCACCCGAAGCTACTACATTGGCCAGGAAGCGAGTTTTTACCTGGAAAATTTGGAATTTTGCGAACCTCAATGCTGTCTACCATTAGCAAGGTAGGGATCTTTCAACGTGCGTCGACCCGAAGCTACTCACATTGGCCAGGGACCTCCAGTTTTACCTCTCATCCTGGAACGAGATTTGGAATTTTGCCGAACCCTTGCTCGTTCCTAAGCAAGGTAGGGATCTTTCAACGTGCGTGACAACACTCACAGTCGGGACCTACGATTTTACCTCGGGATCCTTGAACGAGAGTGTATTTGTGACACACATACTCGCCTAACATTTTGCAAGCGGACCGTGTCGGGATACGAACCCGGGACCTTGGGCGTAGTAGTCACACACATACCACTACGCTACGGAGCCGCCTTCAATCTGTCTACAACTGTCATTGCAGCCGCGTCATTTCTGCCGCGAGACGCTCGTCTAATAAAGAAGACTGTCTATCAAGTTGTGCGTTGCTCATCATGACAAGTACATTGTATAAATTATCTACAGCGGTATTGAAAGCACATGTTATTCTATTCAAGTAATAAATGTTTATAAATGGTAGCTATCGTAATTATTCCGTAATAGTTGTGTAATACATCAGTCGGTATTTCAAAAGCACTTGTACACACTTGAAACCTAGTCTCCCGGTTCTGGCTACTTGTAGGTATAACGGTTCACCTGTTAATCGTATTAGTGAACCTTAAACATATAGCCAGGACGTCGCACAGGATATAACAGACTGGAATGAGTTATAGGAATAGACGGATAGTACATAACTTGTACAAAGAGCAAACAGCAGTAATAGAATTAGGGCAGAAACATGGAGAAGTAAATAGGAATGGGGTGAAACAGAGGTGTGTGCTATCTACATTAATTTTTAACTCGTATATCGAAGAGACAATGAATACTGTCAAATGCAGAAAAATACTTGGAATGGTTATTCAAGGACAAACAATTGATATGCTTACATTTGCAGATGATATAGTGCTATTAGTATCTCGCAAGGAAAAGTTAGAAGTAGCTTGTAATGAAATGGAAACAGTATTAACTGAGAGATCATCATCATTAGGTCTTCAGTCCTAGAACTAGTTGGATGCGTGCCTCCATTGTTTCCTATTTTGAGCTAACCTACACATTTCACAGAAATTCACACAACCTACATCTCTCATAATCTGTGTGTAATAGACTTCTACCACTGCTTCTAATACATCCCACACTTAAAACATCTATCTTAAAACATGTCCTGTCATCCTATCTCTGATATTTTTTATTGTTTTTCATATATTTCTTTCTTCCTCTACCGTTTCTAGTACATCTTTGTTCTTAACTTTGTCTATCTATGTTCCGTCCAACCCTGTATATATTCATTTAGTTTCTTTATATTATTACTATAAAATTTAAGTTTATTTTTTTAATGGTAATATCTTCTCATTTATTTAAATTAATTTGATAAACCCTGTCACGTTTCACTTTCAATGTTCTATCTTGTTTGCCATATATGTTGGGTGACTGCGCGGTTTAACACAGTTCATTGTCACCACTTGAAGAATAAGTTTCTGTTTCGGAGGTCAGTCCCCGTATAGGACTATCGCACCGCTTTATATTAATTTTCAAGTGCAGTAATAAGTGTTCTGGATCCAAGAATCATTACCGCTCTAACTGGACATCAGGTAAGGATATTGAAGACCGCATTTGTTTAATATTTGTTTGGCGACACATCCGCCTTTCTCTCCTGAGTAGGTATCCTTTTATATAGTCAACAGTCCATGATATCTTCATCATACGACTGTAGCATAACATTTCAAAGGCTTCTATCTTTTTCCTATCCGCTTTACCTACTGTTCACTTTTCACAACCGTACAATGTTGTTCTTCACACATATACTTTCGGCAATTTTTTCTTTGTTTCCATGTTTGTTGATTATTATAAGCAACTACAAATATTGGTTGTGCAATACTGTCAACTAATGTTAATTGTGCTAAAGGATTTACTCAAAAACTATTAATTCGGCAAATGTCGAAGTGATAGGGGATCCTTAGTAGCCACAGGCTGCTTAACCCTCTTCACATATCCTACATGTAATTTTCCAATGCTCCACTCGAAGGTACTACATTGGCCAAGAAGCGAATGTTTTTTACCTGAAAAATTTGGAATTTTGCTTAACCCTTGCTGTTCCAAGCAAGGTAGGGATCTTTAACGTGCGTGACAATACCCACACACGGGACCTCATTATACCTCTCATCCCAACGAGGGCGTATTTTTGTGAAAAATCCTCGCCTAACATTTTTCAAGCGGCCCGTGTCGGGATTCGAACCCGAGACCTTGGGCGTAGTAGTCACACGCATAGAAACTACGCTACGGAGCCGCCGTATCTTTCACATACCACTGAATCTTGGTGAAATAAGGCATATACTTAGGAAACAACAGAAGGGGAACCGAGCTGTATCTAGGTTGTGGGAATTTCAGGGAACGGTGTAGGCTAGCTCAGAATAGAAATAAGTGAAGGTACGCGTCCGATCAGTTTCAAGAAAGAAAACCTAATGACAAAAAAAATAATTGCACTTAAATCTGATGATTATTATAAACAACTATAGGTGATGGTTTTGAAGAAGTATTTTTAACTAATGTTGATTGTGCGAAACGATATATTGGCAAACTATTAATTCAGCGAATGTTCAAGTGTTGTTGTTGTTGTTTAGAGTATGAGGATAACAGCATGGACAGACAAAGTTAACAACAAAGAGGTTATAGAAATAGTAGGAGAATAAAGATATCTGTGGAAAACAAAAAAAACAGGAAAAATAGATGGGCAAGAGGAGTTCTAAGGAATTTTGGGAAATAGTGCGAGATATATTACCAGCAGAGATAGGAAGAAAAGGAAGAAGTAGACCTAGATCAGATAATTTGCACGCAGATAGTGAAAATGCAGACTAAGGAAATTTCAGGGATATGCGTAGGTTAGCACAAAATAGGGAACAATGATAGTATGAGTCTAACCAGTTTCAGGACTGAAGAGCTATTGATGATGATAATACTTCCTATCCCATTCTCTACAGTTTTCTGAATTATTTAGAAAGGAGAAGACTACTTTATACATCTTGAAGCTAACTCGTTTTTTTTCGTTTGCATTGTTATCAGTTCGATCTTGAGAATAAAAATATGATGAGATTAATATTTCAAAAGTTTTAACAATTGATTCGTTTATAATATACAGGGTGCTTAAAAAGAATCGACATAAATGATAGGCCGATAGAGCTATAAAAAAAAAGTAGTTTGCTTGTTTCGTTTATATTATAATTATATTTAATTTACCGCTTGTATTTATTTTGGCATTTGGAATTTGTTAATTATTTACCTCCGCCCGATATAATCAAATGTCCTTGTATGTACCGTCATTACTTCAAACGCCGCGCCTGTTTGTAAATGTTGCGATAACGACAAACTTTGCCGTGTCCTTCACATGTGCAAGAACTTCTTATCACCTGCCATGGAGAAGACGAGAGTCGACAATCGCTTCCCGTCCTGCACGGTCGCATTAAAATTATTCGGTTTTTCGTACGTCCGCAGCCAATAATTGTGCTACGCTTCGCTATTTTTAAAAGGGTAAGTGTTTGAAGTAATTCTTTGTTTTTGTTTATTATCATTTATTTATTTTCGTATACATGTTTGATTTTTCTCTACTTCTGTTAGCTATCGAAATTATCGCAAAAAATTACACTGCTTAATAAACATATTTTTTACAAAACATTAATAGCTTACATATTTTTTTTTTTTTACATAACGAAAATTATTACATAAAATTCTTTTAAGATAAGTCTTGTATTAATAGTATTTAAAGGTTTAAATTCTATTGACGAAATGGCTAATCCACATAACCTTTCCCGCAACATGCCTGTACTTAAATAATTTTTGATCGATTTTTAGAAAATGAACGTTCATTTTATGCCATTGATTCCGTATTAGTAATGAAACTCTTTAAAGGAATTGTTATATCGGGAAAGTTTAGGTATTAAGTTATTTTCAATGATGTAAGTTATGAGAATAGAATAGCAAGCTATGCAAATAGAAAAAGCATTAGACAGGAAGCAATAAATAGAGGTAGCATAGACTTTAGTAGTCAGATCGTTACGCGCATTGCAAATTGTAAAACGTATCAACGTTCTCATGTGAATAAAAATTGTTTCAATCTTTTGTAAACTTTTTTTAAGAAGGCGTTTTCGAGAGAGGCCCACATAATTGGCGTAGTCGGTAGGATGGTTTTGGCAATTTTTGGAAACGAAAATTGATCCGTTTTTACGGTTTACAAAACAGAACGCGAAAGTATACGGGGTTATAGCGAATGTACATCGCTAGCACAGTAGTCTTTCGTATATTGTCTATAAAGTGATTCACAAATTAGACGAGCGAAAATCGTTTGAGGCCGTGATAGCTTTTGGATGATCAACAGGGAGTGTCTCTTAGAAACGAAAACGATTCACAGCAACAACAAACCTAAGCGAATATTAGGACATGAAGATACACATGGCATTAATGTAAGCAGATTTTTTAAAATTTCTTTTGATTTTCTTATTAAGATTATTGAATCTATATGTAATTATTGACGATTTATTGATTGATTATTGATTATGATTTATGAGTGATAATGAGATAGCTGATTTAATAAACCAATTTCAAGGTTTCAATTTAATAAATTCAGAATTAGAGACTGATAACAATTCAGATAGTATAAATAATCAATTAGAAACTCCACGTGATCGAGATATTTTAAGTAATTTAAGAGACTTTCAGAGTAACCTAAGCAATACAATTAATTTAAATATAGTAAGTAATCGTAAAAACCTAAAAATGACAAACGAGCACACGAATTATCAATTATTGAAACTCCATTTAGACGCTATACCATGTTATGATGGCAACCCGCACACGTTAACAATATCTAACTGCCAAGCTTTAATCAATAATTTTGCCAATCAACTGATGTTCAAATAAATAACTTTCTACTAAGAGCAATTATTGGCAAATTAATTAGTAGAGCACAAATATTAATCGGATCTCGGTGTGAACTAAAATCTTGGAACGAAATAAAAGACTCGCTAATTTTATCATTTGGTGATCAAAGAGATATTGATTGTCTAGTTCAAGATCTAATAAATTTACGCCCTAATAGAAACGAAAGCCCCTACAATTTTGGGATGCGATGTCAAGACTCTAGGAGCTTAATATTGTCAAAATTAAACTCACTAACTGTTTTAGCTGATGAACTTAAAATACGCCTAAAAAACTACGACGATCTCGCAATAAAAACTTACATCCGCGGCTTACCATTATCAATTCAAACAAACGTAAGATTAAGAAATCCGGATAGCTTAGAGAGAGCAATGGGTCTAGTTATTGAAGAAGAAAACTTTTTATATAGCACACAAAGAGTCAACAACCTAAATTCAAAGTCAAACTTTAGACCGGACACGAGAATCACTCCAAACAGAAATAATACGCACAGTAGTAATTATTTTCACAACAAACCCAATTTTATAAACCCAAATTTCAGAAACGTTCAGAATGAGTCCAATGATTGTGCACCGCAAGCGCACAATCAATTCTCCAACTCAAATAAGTTTTATACACGTAATACCCAAAATACATTTAATCCAAGCCCGCCTTTAAATTACAGATTCCCAGCACAAAATATTTCTCCACATATTCACACTCCACATATTTCAACACAACAGACCAAATTTTGGTAATACATCTCAAAGATTTAACCAAAGTCGAATAAGTCGTCCCCAAAATTTTGTTAGACCAGAGCCAATGGACACATCTTCAGGAGTTTCAACCTCAGTACAAAACAATTCACATAGAATGTTTTATCAGAACTTTTGTAATCCGAGCTTTAGACAAGCAGTCAGCAGAGATTATGTTGACCCCGGAAATAACACGGAAATGTTAAACTGTAATTACAATCCTGATGATATGCATCGTTACGATGAAGCTTTTCACGCGGATTCATTCGATCCTCCGCAAGCAGAGTGTTCAGATAACAATGGTGTGAATTTCAATAATACTTCTAACACTGATAGAACAACTGCAAACGTAAATTTTCAGGAAACCTCACACATAGACGTCATGAGATGATTGTTTTAAATGCAATCAGACACGACCTTCCGTATGTAATAATTAAAGAAATTAATGCGAAATTTCTGATAGACACCGGTAGTACACGTAGCTTAATGGATTCTGAAATAGCGAATAACTTTTACCCAAATTATATTTATCCTGAAATATTTAGCATTCAATCGGCGCACAACACCTCGCTGCATAACGAAATTGCCCACATACCATTATTTAAAATTTTTAAATCTAAAGATTTTCATAAGTTTTACTTATTTCAATTTAGCAATGAATTTCAAGGAATTATAGGCACTGATTTACTTGTACAACTGAACGCAACTATAAATTTGAGTAAAAATCAATTAATAACCCTTCATGCAATTATTCCCCTTAATTTAAGTGTACAATCTGACACAAACGAAATTCCTGCCCGTTGTAGGTAAGTGACGAAAATTTCTGTAAAATTAGCTAACGGACTCGGTATTTTAAACTACGAAAACCTTGGGAATGGGACAGACATGCCGAAAGCCTTGGTGAATGTTGTTAATTATTTTGCTACCACAATAATTACCAACGCGAATGAAAACTCTACGGAAATCACAATAACTGAACCTCTAGATATCGAACCCATACACGAAGTTGACGTAAATTTTATCCAAAAATTAGACGAGAATTTTGACTTACAAAACTCTTACTCATTTGACAACAAATTAAAGGAGAACCTGAAAAATCTTAGACTGGACCACTGTAATAAAGAAAAAAAAGACAAAATAAGGAAACTTTGTTTAGACTATCGTGACGTATTTTATTGTGAAGGAATCCCCCTCAGTTTTACGAGCGAAATTAAGCACAAAATTAATTTAAAAGACGAAACGCCTATTTTTACAAGATCATACCGTTTACCCGAAATTCACCGTGATGAAGCCAAACGACAAATAAACAAAATGTTAGATCAAGGGATAATCGAGGACAGCGTACCGCCTTGGTCATCACCTATTTGGATAGTACAAAAAAAGATGGACGCGTCCGGACAGAAAAAATGGAGACTTGTTCTTGACTATCAGAAGCTTAACGAAAAGACAATTCCCGACAAGTACCCTTTGCCAAATATCAACAAAATTTTGGACAAACTTGGTCGAGCAAACTATTTTAGCACCCTGGACCTCGCCAGCGGATTTTTCCAAATTGAGATGGACGCTCAAGACGTACAAAAGACAGCTTTTACAACTCCGCAAGGACATTTTCAATTTAAGCGTATGCCCATGGGAATGGCCAACAGCCCATCTACATTTCAATGAGTTATGGACCGTGTACTGAAAGGACTAGCCGACTAAATGTGCATAGTATATTTAGACGACTGTTTCGTATTTAGCTCATCCTTACAAGAACATTTGAAGAGACTAAAAGACGTTTTTGACAGATTCAGACAATATAATCTTAAAATACAATTGAACAAATCGGAATTTTTACAGAAAACGGTGGTATACTTAGGACACGTGATAACCCCTTCAGGAGTTAAACCAAACCCTGACAAAATTACAGCTGTAAAGAATTTTCCTATACCACGAACGCAAACCGAAATAAAAAGTTTTCTAGGACTAATAGGATATTATAGACGATTTATAAAAGATTTTGCCAAAATTACAAAACCCTTTACGAAATGTTTAAAGAAAAACGCAAAAGTACTACACGACAAAGATTTTGTTGACAGTTTTCAGACCTGCAGAAATATTTTGACAAACAATTCGATACTTCAATACCCAGATTTTTCTAAACCTTTCAATTTGACCACAGACGCTAGCAATTACGCGTTAGGAGCCGTATTATCTCAAGGAAACGTACCGAATGATAAACCCGTTGCATATGCATCGCGAACGTTAAATGAAACCGAAACAACTGAGGAAAATAGGATGAGACACCTTATATTTATAGCCAGATGATCGTAAATAGGCAAATTAGAGCGCATGCTCACAGGCATCCAATATAACATCACCCCAGGATTCCAATGTAATTTGCAAGCCCAAACACTAATAAAGTTAAACAGATAGGATTCTTAGTTTATCATAGCAGAATACTTGTATTTCAACCATATGTAAACTTTATAGCGCTTCCTTAAGTTTTATTATATTAAAAACGAGTTTTTGTGTGATGTTCTTTAAACCTTAAGCTGTAATTTAAATCCAAACATGAAATTTATATAACAATTATAAGAGCGTAAAAATCTATACATTGAATTGATTTATGAATTTTCAAAAATAATTGTCGTTCCGTTAGACATGAAAATCCCGGGGGCACGATTCGGGCGATCAAGAACCTTCTTGGACGTGTTTATGCCTGAATGAATGTGCGTGACGTCATAAATATCATAGCTCATAAATATTTCTAGGTTTGATATATAGCTTATTTTATAAAATAATTATTAATTAGATAACAATAAGAATGTTTAGTTTGGATCCAAAATTTATTATTAAAATTTTATATCACATTACTATTAAATTCCAGGCATACATAATACGTAATACAGTTCTTGAAAAAACAAATACAGTTTAATTTAGGAAATAAGTTTCTCCAATAATGCGGTTTTAAATAGAACAGACTGTTAGTTTAAATACAGGTTTTGTAATATAGTTAATTCATAAAATCGATTTCTTATGAAAATTATTTATTGTACCGTGCTATTTATAATAATATACCGTTTGGTTCTCTGCAAATTGCAGAAATGACTGCATTCCATACGATTTGATGACATATCTGTCTATAATTAACTACAAAATACTAAATTATAAAATGAGCTATATATTAAACCAGCACTCGTATTTCCAAAAAAATTACTTTTACCTGATGTTAAGATATTCAAAGCGGTTGATGACTAATCAATCTATAAAACCGAATACCTTTCAAATCGATCGATTTACATATATTTTAAATTCAGGCAATTAATTATTTTGTGATGCAACTATGTCATTACGTCTTGACTCATCTAAATTCTTCGACATGTTTATTTAATATATTCGCAGAGCAAAGTTTGGTAAATTTAAGCTCAGCACAGCTTTTATTAGAGCTCAAATATTTTCAGTGGATACTAAGATATTAACAAAAATCATTAAAATGTATTAGATACCAAAAATTATCTCGAAACTATACCGAATTTACGCAGCCTGTTTTGCCTACTCCATTGTAGCAGCGCTGTATCCTGCCGAGCATAACCCCCAACGTCTTAGCAAGTACCCCCATTACTCGAGCTGCTTAAATATGGGCGGTATAGAGTTTCCTATGGCCTTTGACAAGATTGCCAAGTTCGAGGCTTTGAACGATCTTAGTATCAACGTATTCGGAGTGGAAGGAAAGTCTATTGTTGGTCCTCTGCATTTTACTAAACGCAGGAGAGCCCGGCACGTTAACTTGCTCTACATCCAGGATGAAGAAAAATGTCACTTCTGTTGGATCAAGGATTTGGGACGTCTGGTCGGTAAACAGTTATCAAAAAAATGCTTACATAAATGGATCTGCAATGGATGTTTAATCTTTTTTCCAACTGAAACTGCCTTGACCAGGCATACTAAGCGGGACTGTAACCATGTCGTAAACCAAATGCCTCCCGTCTTCAACAACGTTTTGGAATTTTCGAGCATCCAAAAACAAATGTAGCTCCCATTCGTTATTTATGCTGACTTTGAATCGCTCCTACAGCCGTACAGTTTTGCAACGCCCGACCCCTCCACGTCATCTACAACACTGTTCCAACTGCATACCTCTTATAGCTGGGCATATTACATCAAATGCAGCTACGATGACTCCCTCAATAAATTTGAGATCTACCGGGGCCCAGACGCAGCACGTAAATTTGTTACCAAACTTAGAGAGGAAGCTAGACGTCTGGGTAAGATATTGACGGCGAATGTGCCCATATTCCTTTAGATGCCCAGAATGAACTTTTGTTCCACACTACCGAAGACTGTGGGATATGCAAGAAACCGCTTGGAACAGACCGTGTACGAGATGATAACCACATGAATGGTGCGTAACGCTTCCCTGCACACTCAAAGTGTAACATCCTCTATCGGGTTCCGCAGTTTATTCCAGTAGTGTTTCACAACCTTAGTGGATACGATGCTCATTTCATCATAAAAGAACTGGGGTATGATAACGAGAAGATTAGCGCTATACCGAACAATAAAGAGCGGTTTATCTCGTTTTCGAAAACTGTGCGGATGAAGAAAAAACTGTCGATAAGTCCTGTGTCCAACTTCGGTTTATCGACTCTCTCCGATTTATGGCATCCGGGTTGGATGCACTGGCGAAAAATTTAGCCCAGGACCAGTTTGTAGAGGTTAGACGTCACTTCCCCGAGGAATCCAAGTTCCAACTGGTTACCAAGAAAGGCGTGTTTCCATACACTTACACACAAAGTATGGAAGTATTGGAGGAAACGACCCTACCACCACAGGACGCCTTCTACAATGACCTCGCCTCTACATCCATTACCACCGACGAATACGAGAGGGCTCAGAAGGTATGGCGCGACTTTGGTCTTAACACGCTCGGAGAATATAGCGATCTCTATTTGAAGACGGATGTACTGTTGTTGGTAGACGTCTTCGAGAACTTACGCCGGGTGTGCATGTCGACCTATGAACTCGATCCGTGACAGTATGTGACAGCGCCCTATTAGCCTGGGACGCCATGTTAAAATACACCGGCGTGAAACTGGAGCTCCTCACGGATATTGACATGTACCATTTTATAAAGTCTGGGATCAGAGGGGGTCTAACCCAGTGTAGTGGACGCTACGCTGCTGCCAACAATAAGTACATGGAAGAGTACGATCCTGCGGCTCCGTCTAAGTATTTGGCCTACTACGATGCCAATAACTTGTATGGCTGGGCCATGAGCCAAGCTCTCCCACTTGGAGGATTTCGATGGCTGCCCTCTACCGAAGCAGCCGGTCTCCAGGCCACCATCTTAAATGTTCCCAAGGACTCTGCAAAAGGATTCAATCTGGAGCTCGACTTAGAGTACCCTCCACATTTACACGATCTCCACAACGACCTGCCATTCTGCCCGGAAATGAAGACGCCGCCTTATATCATCTAAGACTCCGAAGCTTCTCGCTACCTTAGAAGACAAAATACGCCGCTACATTATCCACTACAGGAATCTACAGCAGTGTATGAGGAACAGATTAGTGTTGATTTCCATCCACCGAGTTCTCGAGTTCGATCAGTCTCCATGGTTGAAACCTTATATCGAATTAAACACAGAGCTTCGCACTCGTGCCACTAACGCTTTTGAGAAGGACTTTTTCAAACTCATGAACAATGCCATCTTTGGTAAGACCATGGAAACCGTAGACAAGCGCTTCGACGTGAAGCTTGTGACTCGGTGGGAGTGTGACCGGAAGACCTTGTGCGCGAGTACCCAGATTGCCCGCCCGAACTTTAATTGTAATCTGGTACTAGGCGAAAATTTAGCACTCATATAGATGGACCGCGTTAGAGTCACCTATACTAAACCTATGTATGCAGGCTTTTCGATTTTAGATCTATCAAAAACCTTAATTTACGACTTTCACTATGTGGAACTGATGCCTCTGTATGGGTCTAAGCTTTCGCTTTTGTATACAGACACCGATTCGCTCGTGTATAGTATCGAAACAGAGGACCTGTACAGTGATATTCATGCCCGCTTGGATCTATTCGACACCAGTAACTACTACCCAGACAATAAATATAAGATCCCACTTGTAAACAAGAAAGTGCTCGGAAAGTTCAAGGATGAGTTTGGTGGTGAGTTAGTTTTAGAGTTTGTGGGTACTCGCGCCAAGAGTTACTGTATAGTTAGCGAAAGGGATGTAATAAAAAAAATTAAAGGGGTTAAGCGTAGTGTTCTGCAGCGTATAAGTGTTAATAGTTTTAAGGAAGTAGCACATAACAGTAACTTCCAAACCCTCGTGCATTCGATGCGGTCTATTAAAAGCAAAAAACATGATTTGTTTACGCTGTTACTTAGCAAGGTTAGTTTATCGGGCGCAAATGTCAAGCGTTTCGTCATCCCTAACACGGCCTTAACGTATGCATGGGGGCATAGGGAAATAGATGATAGATTTTATTTTACCTAGTTTATAAGTTGTATATATTGCTTAGATTTAAGTTGTATACATTACATGCCTGTTTAGGGATCACAATGTATATACATGTTTAGCTTAAAAACGTGTACAATGATAATATTATTGTAAATGTAGATATATACAAAGAATTTATTACTACTGTGTATAGATTGTCTAATAAATTTTTATTTGCCATATATATTGCAGCTTATTTTTGTTTCTGTGCTCAATCACCGATCCCAAAGAACTGAAACAATTACCCTTTACAATTCTGATTTCCCATACCAATGTTATGTTATTTTGAATTGATTTTTAATAACCCCAGGGCATATGTTAACTCTATTTGAAATTTTTTTAAAAATTTTCTAGTCCGAAAAATGCCGAATGGGCACCCACAAAGCTGATAAACATAATGAATAATTCAAATAAGTCATAAGAATTGTCATAAGGCACGCCCCCCTCAACAACCGCCAACTAGTAGGCCGGGTGGAAGGATCGAAGTGTGCCAGAAGGAGCAGGGTGGAGGGATCGATCAAATAAGGATGGAAGTGTGCCAGAAGGAGCAGGGAAGGGGGATCGAAAAGTGGTAGGGTAAATAGCGGAGTCATCAACCAATCAGGTGGTTGGGGCGGGGCTACAGACCAATCAGAAAACAGGGGTGGTGCTTGGGCGGACCCATCGACCAATCAGAAAACAAGGGGTGGGCGGAGCCATCGACCAATCAGATTGTTGGGGCGGGGCTAGGCAGGGCGGGGGATCGATCGGTGAGGATCAAAGTGGTCCAGAACATACCTATTCTATCTACTGCTGTCACTGTCCAATTCATTTTAAATTTTTCAGTTAATTTTAAATGTAAAGTTTTGCAATGGATTAAAAGCGCATTCTCGGGCAAATCGAAAATGTTACTAAAAAATCCAAAAATATCGTTAAATCTTCACACTAACTCAAATCTGTCTTGCAAGAAGAAGGTTTGGAGAATGCTTTTGTACAAAAAATTATTTTAAACTTTTGTTTTGGGTCCTCACTTCAAAGGTACATCGAAATGTTCATAATCAAAAAGCTTTGGTTGCATTTTTCTGCGACCTTTGTGAATACGAAAGTAGTTTTTTCCTACATTTAAAACTAGTTATGTTTCTTTAGTTAAAACTTTCTTAAAGTTGTTATCAATATGAAATTTAATAAAAATAGTCAAGTAAGTTGCAGTGGCTTATCTAGTATTTGAAGGCGGGTAAGGCAGGTCATTTCAAAAATATTGTAGTGTAACCGACCTAAAGGCTGACCCGAACGCCCTCTCTAAACGGCACACCGGGCTCCATGATCTAACACCTAGTGGCAGTGACTCGACGATACCTACATTGTGTTGTTATCATGTGACCCAAATTCACACTGGAAAGATGGCGTTAATGATTGAAATAAAACTACAGAATTTACCTATCTTTACTTTTAATCAAAACGATAACCACTAATAGGTCATTCGCATGAAAGCATAGAAAAATAACGTTCAAAGCAAACAGAGCCGTACTCAACCTGGACGATTGAGGAAAGAGCACGGCAAAGAAAACCTCAAACTGTCCTCACGCTTGCAACTGCATTTGGCACATCCCGGCAAGGACAGGTGACGTACAAGTACCCAGATAACCAACACGGAAATTGACAGCATGTCAACTGTTACCCAGACATACCACATATGACGACTGAAGAAACGTTAGCGTAGGCCAGCTAGTCTTCTTCTGGAAAGTACTGGGGCTTGGATAACCATTATTACCCAGCTATAGTTGAAAGAGGGGGCACAATAAAGGTAAACTCTGCTTGACTACCAATGTCCCTCCCCGTACGGACATAAAATGTTAGTAATATCAACAAAGGCTCAATCAGACGTGCCCACATACACGCATTAACAGTTTCCAGCCCGTATTACAAAATATTTCACAAAGACTAGCCGACTTCCTATTATTTGCAAAAGGGTATAACTACAAGTAGATTGACAAGATAACATGAATCGCTGAAATGAACTTATGGTATAATTGCGCATGGTTCAAAGGCGTTGGTTATTGAACAGACTATCTCCAACAAAGTCATAAATGCGAACGCAGGAGATGGTCGGTCATACCGGATGTTCGATTTAATTGCATCACAACAATTATCACAAACTTTAAATACTAGTTAATTATGTAGGAACATCGGCTAGATAATAGGATAAACACAAACAAACATATAATTAAGTTTAAACCAAGATGTGAGCGCCGTAGTTGTAAATATGGTTAATATGCTGAAATAAAACAATTATACATAATAAAAATGCCAAAGTGAGTCACAAATATCAAACAAATATTACAGAAATATAATACTGTTGCGAGCTACTATTAGGCAACCCATCAAACACCCGTAAACGCCGCAAGCACTGTATATTCTGCATGGACCGGGAAGCTTCTAGTAATTACTGGAGGATGAGTCATCTCTCTTTAATTCAAGGTATATATAAGACCGCTTATGAATGTAAGGGTTAGTCTATATCACAATGTCTAATATAAATTATATCGTTGTAAAGTAAAAGTAGTTGAGCTTTTGAAAGGCCAAGAGTATACATAAATGTTAAATGATGTGTCTAATGAACATGCAGCTTTAGTATACATAAATAGATAGAAGTGTAACAAAGACTAGCTGTGTTAGTGTTATTAATGGACCTATGGTAAAGAAGTTAGTTTAAGAAGATATTAGTGCTTGTAAATTCATTAGTGGGATAGTGCTTCGTTGTTAATTGGACTGAAAACATCTGTAAATAAGGCATATACTGTTAATTAGACTTGTGAACAGTGAGTAATAAAGACTCTTGTTATTACTTGTTTTTTAGAGAAACGTGGTAACAGTAACCCGCTTCAATACTGTTTATATTCAAACTTGATTAATAATTTGATTTAATATCTAACAAATGGTACTTTTCATTAATTGTCATGATATCACAGTAATGGTACATTTACTTTTACTCCAACTCGGTAATTTAGATACTAAATAAACATTAATTCAAATAAATAAATATAGTTGTCGGTTGTTAAACTAAACAACGCCCCTTGATACATCAAACATGTGCAATAAAATCGTAAATCCACATGAAAATTACATAATACACATCATAAACAAAACAACCGCCAAGATAGAAATGTATATATCAATTCAAAGACAAAAGCAGCAGGTAATCACAAAAATATTCTCTTGAATGTTTACATAAATAACGGTTTTACAATAAGTACCAACATCACATTCAAAAAAAGGTTGAAATTACAAGATGTAATCAGATTACCCCAAATAGCAAACTAAATTATAAACTTATAAAACATTACCTTTAAATAAAACCTCCAAATAAAGCTTTTCGATTTCCATTTTGAAATGCTGAAGTCAGGTTCTTTGACCTTGTCAACCAGATCGATCGCCCCTATCCTGCAGTAGCTGTACGCGACGCTCTAAGCGTCGTTATAGTGCCTTATAACTCCTAAGAGTTTTTTGGCATGTTGATGTTGATGTTGTCTGTTGTTGTGGTGCAGTTTGGAGTTGAACTTCTTGATAAATATAAATATGTTGGTCTGGACTCCACGAGGCCTGTTCCTGGAATCCTTTTGTTTTGATGCAGTGAGCAGTTTCCTGGATCTTTCCTTGGTCGCTCTCCAACTACACGATATCCGAATCCTGGGTCCACTGGCCTGTGGTTTTCGACCGACAGGATGGCTATTCGCCACAGGCCGCTCCATCGTCAGGTAGCTCGTCTAACAGGACTGACGGATGTGCATCCACAACGACTTCACTTGTGTACCCATTCCTTGGCGCCCCGCATAGCTGGAGAACTCCCTCGAGTCGTCACCGTTCCGCTGCTCACCTTTGATCGCCCGGAGGCGGTGGTAGATATATGTTCATCCTTCGAAATCTAGGCAGCAACTTCGCCCATATATTCTAAGCGCTTCTTATAACATAAATCTAGACGTCATTAAAGGCGTTCAGAAACCAGCAAGTGGTTACTGAGCTATTCAAACTAATACCAGCGAATATCGAAATGTACACAATAATATTTGCAATAATTATCAGCCAATGAGAATCGACTTAGGAAATACTGCGGTTCATTACAATATTATTATACTTAACTAAAAAAATATAATTCTTTTGCAAGAAAAACAACATAAAAATACAATACTGCAACAAATAGTTAAGTACTTACAACATCGTACGCCTGGTTTTAATTTACTTAAACTTATCTAAAATAACAGTAAAACCTATTTGGTTTGTATAATCAGATTTAATGCTTAAAATGGAAAAATTACTTAATCTTTCTTGTGACATAGTTGACCTAAGAAATGTCTTAACTTGTTTAAGGCGGCTGAAGTTTCTTTCAGCATTTGCGCTGTTTGTCCCTATAGTAAAAAATATTCCGTATAATTTTGAATTGGGAAACGCGGACTCTATATTATCCGATACAAGAAATGATAAGAGTTTGCACTATGCTCCTACAGAAAGGTCAGACCTTCCCGGAGGCGTGGACACGAGTGGATGCCCTGATGTCGGCCCGGACTAGCGGCACCCCTCGCATGCTGTATTGTCGTGATCCTTTTCGTTTTAGCTGTTACAACCTGTGAATATTTAATAATAACTCGTAGATGGATTTATGTAGTTTAATGACTTGTAACCAATATTACTGCATAGAAAACAAACAAAGAAATAATACTACGCTACTACTTAGCTGTAAGTACAATCCAACGGATCATTAACATTAGCATCCTCTCTTACGGATCACTTTACGATTTAATTTCAACGCAAAGTTCACAAATTAACTATAGGTTCTAAGCAACCGACACGCACCCCTTGCGCGCTTCAACTCGACTCCTCGCTACCTATCGGAATAACTTAACCCTTACGGCTGCTTCTCCCTCTTATTATAGGGGCGGCCTAGTACAAGTTCCTCAGTGGCAATGTTATCATCTTTTGTTATATATTTCAAAAATTAACAAAATGATTTATATTCGTCAATTGTGTCAGTAGTATTTAAATATTTTTCGTAAACAGTCAACGTTTTTATCTTCTTGAGCGTTTAAAATTTTTTGCTTTATCTGTTAAACAAGAGAATTTTTGAGAAATTTTAAAAATCTTCAAATCTGCTTGTTATAGTTTGTATAAATGTATCTAATGTTATAAAAAGACATTGATTTTGAATTTTTGACGTGGACTATTCTCTACATAATTAGTAGCTAACTCATCATGAAATCTTTCGAGGTCTAACAGTTTGGAAAACAATGGCAGTCCCTATGGTAGGGGACAAAGAATAATACTATAGTGGGCCTGCTTATCGTAAAAGGGGATTAAAGAGCGCAGCAAAGGGCAGCAGCCTTGCTGACTAAAAGATATTGGAGGAAAGTCGGTTGGTTTCGGGCGATCCTCAATAATTTACAAGGTTGTTGGGGGTCGACCGTGACAGATACGGCTTTTTGCTAAAATCATTAAAACTGCGTTGTGGAAAGATATGGGAACCTACCACAATATTTCCCAGTTATGCGTGGCCTAAAACACGAACTATGTATGATGGAGAACTCACAAGTAAAATGGTTTCCGGAGGTAAAATACCCCCTCATTCGGATCGCCGGGAGGGGGTACTTGGGGCTCATCATCGTAAGAATTTAAAACAACGGTTTGATTTAGTGATAGCAACTTGAAATGTAAGGTCATTACTTAGAGTAGATAAGTTAACGAATTTATTAGTCGAAATGAGAAAAGTAAAGCTGGACATTTTAGGTATTAGTGAGGTGAGATGGTCAGATAGTAATAATTTTTAGAAAGATAATTATAGAATAATTACAACTTCTTCAACTAATGGACAGGCAGGGGTAGTAATTGTGTTAGGTCAAAGATTAGGACGTAACGTTAAAGAGTACTTACAGTTTAGTGATAGAATAATTATGGTTAGATTGAGTACGAAACCCACAGATACTGTTTTAGTACAGGTTTACATGCCAACAACTCAGTACTAGGATGAGGAAGTAGAAAGGGTATACGAGGATATAAATAGTATAGTGAGAAAAGTACAGGAAGATAAGAATTTAATAGTTATGGGCGATTTTAATGCGTCAGTGGGGGAAGGTAGGGAGGGGAAAATGGTACGAAAATTTGGGTATGGTAGACGAAATGATAGAGGAGAAAGATTAGTTGAGTTTTGCCAGGAACATAGATTAGTAACTGTAAACACCCTATTCGAACAACATATTAGAAGAGGATATACCTGGAAAGCACCAGGTGATAGGGCTAGATACCAAATAGATTATATTTTAGTTAAACAAAGATTTAGAAATTAAGTTAGAAACTGTCGTAGTTATCCAGGGGCTGACATAGATGGCGATCATAACTTAGTTAAAATGAAGTGTAATCTAAAATTCAAAAAATTGAGAAAGGCTAAAAGAGAGGGATGTGATCTAGATAAGCGTAATGATAGTGAGGTAAAAGAGGAATATAAACAAGTATTAGATACTAAGATCAAAAAGATAGCTATAGGAGGGAACGTAGAAAATAGATGGAAAGAAATAAAAAGGACTGTACATGATACAGCAACACAGACTATAGGTAAGAAAAAAATAGAAGCGAGAAAACCCTGGGTAACAAAGGAGATATTAGATTTAATAGAGAATAGAAGAAAGCTTAAACCTTTCAGAGAATTGATTAGTAAAAGTAAACAAAAATATAATAGAGTTAGAAATAAGATAGTACATGAGTGTAGAAAAGCTAGAAATAAATGGATGGAGGAGAATTGTAAGGGAATACAAGATGATTTGAGAGTAGGTAAGACAGGTATGGCTTACAGGGCAGTTAAACAGTTTTTCAGGGAAGATTGGAAAAATATAATGGTATTAAAGATGAGAATAATGAGCTTCTAATAAATAAAGTTGAGGTAGCAGATAGATGGATAAGATATTTAGAAGATTTATATAAGGGAGACGATATGGATGAGTTAGAGAACGACCAAGAAGAGGATGTAGAAATAAGATTCTGAGAGGAATTTGATAGAGCTGTTAGGGATCTTAAACTAAATAAAGCGCCGGGGATAGACGATATACCCGCAGAGTTAATAAAATATGCAAGTCAGAAAACTTTAGACATATTATATGAACTAGTAAAAGTAATATATGACACAGGTGAGGTTCCAATAGATTTCGAAAAAATATTATTATCCCAATCCCAAAAAAGTCAGGAGCTGATAGGTGTGAGAATTTTAGAACGGTTAGTTTAACTTCTCATGCTTCCAAAATACTAACAATAATAATTAAAAATAGAGTAGAAGCTTGGACTGAAAATTATTTAGGCGAAGACCAATATGGTTTTCGTAAAAACAGAGGGACCAAAGAACCGATACTAATGATTAGGGTAATTATCAAAAAAGGTTACAAAAAAATAAAAAGACTCATTTCGCGTTTGTAGATTTAGAAAAAGCATTTGATAGGGTTAATTGGATTGTTATGTTCAGGGTTTTGCGAAAAATAAGAATCTCTCATAGAGATAGAAAAATTATTTACTGTCTATATAAAAACCAAAACGTAGTAATTAGATTTGATAAAATAGAAAAGGAAGCTAAAATTAGAAATGGTGTTAAACAGGGCTGTATATTATCTCCCTTAATTTTTAATGTTTATATTGAGGAAGCTTTAAACTTAGCTAGAGAGAGAAAAGAGATAGGTATTAGTGTACAGGGACAGAAAATAGACATGTTGCGTTTTCCAAATGTAACCATTATAGCAGAGTCTAGAAAAGAGTTAGGAGAGTTTTTAAATATTTTAGATGAGATACTACAGACTAACTATAGTATGAGAATTAACTCAGGAAAGACAAAGATAATGACAAGTGAGTTACAGCCTAGTTCTAAACCAAAATTAAAAATAGGTAATACCGAGTTAGAGGAGGTAGATGAATTTTGCTATTTAGGTAGCAGAAGGGATATAGTTGCTAGTATAGCTGAAGCTAGAAAAATGTTTTTAAAAAAGAAAGACTTACTAATAGCTAATAGTATTAGTTTAGATAATAAAAAAAGTTTTTTAAAGTCGTACGTGTGGAGCGTTCTATTGCACGGTAGTGAGACTTGGACAATTAAAGAGGTAGATAAGAAAAAAATAGAAGCTTTTGTAACTTGGTGTTATAGGAGAATGTTAACACGTTCAATGCGGGTGGCTCCCATCAGCGCCACATATCTCTTTAAGTGTTGTGCGGTTGGCGCCTTTATGAGCCCCTTGAATAGATCGTTTCATTGTTTTAGTATGCTTTCAGTTTGCTGGTAAAGGGTGCTATATCGGATGCCGCATATAGGTAGAGCTTTGATTTATACGTATATAGTTCAGTTTTGAGATTCTAACTTTATTTCGTGTTTTTTACGGGCGCTTAATATGGGCGATTCAGAGCCAGGATCGTCGCGTCCTAAACGTATGAAAATCAATGTAAAAAATCCTAATAATCTAACACACGAAGAATTAGAACAGTTTTTATTATATTCTTATTCAGAACAGAGCGACAATGATGACGATTCCTATATTGAAAATGAGGAAACATCATCAGATGATAGCTCAGGTATGCAAATATAAAGATATTAAACAGGAGTCCAAGATCGAAAGCCAGCACTGGTCACCACCACAACATGACGTACAATCTACTCCTAAAAGACGCCCTAAATTTCTCGATCGGGTCGCAGTTCCACACCAATCGCCGCACCACCAATAGAGGAGGCATGGGAACACAATCTTCATAGCCCAGTCTAGCCTGTGGAGTCCACCTTCGAAGAATCGGAGAGTAGCGGCAACACTCCAGAGACCCATTCAGAGTACGAACGGTACCTAAACAGCGAAGAACATCAGGCCTACTTACAAGATCGAAAGCCAGCACTAGTCACCACCACAACATGACGTACAATCTACTCCTAAAAGACGCCCTAAATTTCTCGATCGGGTCGCAGTTCCACACTAATCGCCGCACCACCAATAGAGGAGGCATGGGAACACAATCTTCATAGCCCAGTCTAGCCTGTGGAGTCCACCTTCGAAGAATCGGAGAGTAGCGGCAACACTCCAGAGACCCATTCAGAGTACGAACGGAATCCTAAACAGCGAAGAACATCAGGCCTACTTACAAGATCAAAAGCCAGCACTGGTCACCACCACAACATGACGTACAATCTACTCCTAAAAGACGCCCTAAATTTCTCGAACGGATGCGCAGTTCCACACTAATCGCCGCACCACCAGTAGAGGAGGCATGGGAACACAATCTTCATAGCCCAGTCTAGCCTGTGGAGTCCACCTTCGAAGAATCGGAGAGTAGCGGCAACACTCCAGAGACCCATTCAGAGTACGAACGGTACCTAAACAGCGAAGAACATCAGGCCTACTTACAAGATCAAAAGCCAGCACTGGTCACCACCACAACATGACGTACAATCTACTCCTAAAAGACGCCCTAAATTTCTCGAACGGATGCGCAGTTCCACACTAATCGCCGCACCACCAGTAGAGGAGGCATGGGAACACAATCCTCATAGCCCAGTCCATCCTGTGGAGTCCACCTTCGAAGAATCGGAGAGTAGCGGCAACACTCCAGAGACCCATGCAGAGTACGAACGGTACCTAAACAGCGAAGAACATCAGGCCTACTTACAACGATTCTTACGATCGGTAAGATACTATGTGGATAATCTGTTTTCCAACTTTACTGGTAATTATAACAATGACACGGAGCACTTGCGTAGGGATAAAGTACGTTTTAATCCGGATACAGTAAAATTAATGATTGGTGATTCGGACATTATCTGCGGGATTGGTGAAAAGGTGTGTGTAGAACGATTTTGCTACAACGGTAGCAAAGAGTTGTATGAGCAACTGTTCCTTCTCAATCCTTTGAGTAAATTCTCACTTAAAGAAATTAACGATTATGCGTACATTAAAAAAAGAAGTAATGCAATGTATAGCTTACGACGGCAAACTATGAACCCGAGTTGTCGTGGTCTACTCATGGATTATAACGAGAAGCCACTAGAGTATGTATACTTTGATGATCCCAACGAACTGTGTGAACGGCTCAAGCTTCTGGTCGCCTCGCAAGATGCAGGTAACACCGGTCACACCAACGAAATTACATCGATTATGGAAGAATTACGCGAATTGCGTATATTAGCGTAGATCGTGCGGCTTGTTATTCATTATCACGATGGTTATCGACAAGTTTGGACATGCGCCTGACTGTGCTTCATATATTTCTTATGATGATTACTACGATTTCGACAACATGAGATTAGCGCGCGTCGCTACACCACAAGAAGATGATGATGCAGTCACGAAAGCGTACTTGGAATCGCGGTTAGCAACGTATCACCAGCTGGAGGGCGAACCAACGCTTGGAAGTGGTTTCACTATTCAACAGTATATAGACACGCTTGTGAAGGAGACAACACACAGTATGATAACACAATTCTCGAGCGAATATGTTACAAGAGCAGACTTTAACCATTTTGAAGAGATGATGAGTAACCTTGTTCCAGTCACAGTGAACACTATTGTTGCACAAATCGTAACCAAACGGGTAGATGATTCTATGAATAGCATATATAAGACATTAGACGCTGCTATACAACAAGTGAAAGCACAATTTAGAATAGACATTGCACGAATACAAGCAGATATTCAACAGTTGCAAGAGAAACTTAAAAACGCACGTTTATAGCCGTCAGCCATACACACACACACACACACACACACACACACACACACACACACACACACACACTCATATTAGCAATATGTCTGTAAAGGAGCAAATCGTCCACATAAGTCTGCTTGCATTAACTTTTCTAGAAGACATGTAATCACAAAAGGATTAAACGAGCTATTTCAAGCTGATTTGGTGGAAATGATCCCATATGCAAAGATGAATAAAGGATTTAGATACATTCTAGTTGTTATCGATGTATTTTCTAAATACTTATGGGCCGTACCGGTTAAGCGCAAGACGGGTAAGGCTGTTTCAAACGCTTTTCAATCAATTTTCAACAAAGACCATCGTATTCCACGGTACATTCAAACGGATTTGAGAAAAGAATTTTATAATTCGACATTAAAGCTTTAATGAAAAAATATGAGATTATTCATTATAGTGTGTACAGCAATAAAAAAGCTTGCGTAGTAGAACGCGTCAATCGTACCTTAAAGTCAAAAATGTGGAAACAATTCAGTTTGAATGGTTCGTATCGATGACTGAATATACTATCCACACCAAACATCGAACAATCGGCATGCGACCTGTAGATGTGTCAAAACGCAAACTTTTCAATACAGTATACAGTACGATCAAAACAGTTAACTTAAAGGGTAAAAAATTTTATGTTGGGGAACAGGTTCGCATTAGTAAACACAGAGGTCAATTTACTAAGGAATACACCCCAAATTGGTCTAACGAAATTTTTACAGTGTACAAAGTGCATTTGACTAATCCTTTAACGTACCTATTGCGCGATAGTCGAGGACAACCGATATTAGGAGGCTTCTATGCAGAAGAACTTCAACGAACACACTTTCCGGACGTATATTTAGTGGAAAAAGTATTGAAGAGAGTTAAAAATCAAGTATATGTGAAATGGTTAAATTTAGATTCTAGCCATAATAGTTGGATATCCAAAAATCATATTTTGTAGATTTGCTGTTACGTGTTTGTCTACCATCATATGTCATTCATCAATAAAACATTTTTTACTTTTACATGCTTTATTATAGCCACACACACACACACACACACACACACACACACACACACACACACACACACAAATTGCATCTATGTACTACTAATTACTACACTAGTTCAACGTCAGGAAAGTTGTTTATAATTCCTCATGCCCGAAGCGCAAAACGTTGATGTAGGTTGATTTTCGCTGTTTTGGTTGAACTCGAGTATTTCGATGTCCGTGAATATGTGTAAATAACAAGCAGGTAGAAACACATTACCTTCTCAGCTAACAATTTTTCCCCGTACTTGACCAACACTCGAGGTATATATATATTTATTGTAAAAGATATGCGACACGTACAATAGCATCCTCCATTATATCTAATAAGTGCTATCTATAGCGCATCAGCTAAGACTACCAAGATGACATGATTTACATACAAAAAATAGTATTAAACTAAAACAATAACTTTAATAGCATATACAGTTTTTATAATCATCTATATTATTTGATAGCCATTTTCCCGAATCCGGACCACACGTCCATCCTGGTTGCTGTTTTGAGTCCTCCATTGCCAAATTCTTGAGGAGCCAGTTATACGTTGTTCTATAAGGGCCAACTACATTAGGTTGGTACTTATAATTTACCTTATACTTTAAAATTAACTTCAATACTTTTTCTAATACCATAGGTTGTGCAAAATATACATCTACAATCATTTCGTCAAACGCTGTTACCAGTGATTTATAGTTGTATTTTATATTCACGATAGGATATGCCTTCGTACTCAATACAGCTCGGTTGGTTAGTAATTCTTCAAGAAAATATACATCGCTCAAACTATAATTACTATATATTGCGTCTAGTACACCGCGCACCTGATGACATTTTAACTCTGTTCTGCTGTTGCAAGCATCAATGAAGTTTGATACAAATTGATCGCACCTACTCTGTTGATTAATCAGCATGTCCATTATTACATCAATGGATGTATCATTGGTCAGCGTTAGCCATTTGAAGGTTTTAAAGGAAACATGAACACCTACTCTGAACAGTACACGTTTGATTTTGTCCACATCATTCAATACTATGGCATGTTTCAGATGTTGGTGTAAAATGTGTTGTTCACCCTCGAACAAATCGTACAGTACATTGTACATGTTAACTTGAAAACTTCACACCACTATCGTCACTATCGTCGTTGTTCCACTCACTGCGAGAACTATCCAAGTACCTAGCTTTTATGGTACATTCATCAAAATAGGTAATGATAAAGAGTTGTGACACTGAGCATCAGCTAGTTATTCGTCTGATACCCCCTCCCCACCCCCACTAGTTTTTGTTACAGCATCAACAACATCAACAACCTCGAGATGATATCTGGCAAGGCAACTCTGTTGAATTTGACCAATATATTTAAGGAAAATCGAATCAAAGGTGTGTGTTGGTGATGATAGTTGTTATTTAAATTATCTATGGGCATATCCTTCATTTTTAACGAAGGATGCATACCCGGTAATTTGCAAATAAATCAAAAAAGCATAACGTTAATCATTACACTACATACAGCACTAAAGCTGTCATAGTCACGCGAGGAATATGCTGCCTGATGTCACTATATATATATATATATATATATATATATATATTGCTATGTTACCCTGTATTTGACTCGAGCCTCACGAATTGGGCGTCAGGAATGCTGTGAATCCTACAAAAAGCTATCCATTACCTTAACTGAACTGGTCCAATGACTTTCCTTCTGTTAATCGCCTCGGCTGCTCCTCTAGTTAAACCTTCATCCTCATTCATAAAAACAAAAACACATTCCTACCACAAACATCAACGTTAACTCTATTTACATCAATATTCACAATACATTAAAATTTCAAAACTAAAATTCAGCATAAATTTCAGTATCAGAAAATTTCAAGATTAAATTTGTTATCATTTTAAAGTGCATCCAGAATTAAAGTCCTTGTAGGATGCCTACTAATTACTATAACAATATATGCAGACCTGAGTCTGAGTACAAAGAGAGCATCTATCACCCCTTTACGTTAATTAACCAGGTTCGTCTAATTGAGCTCAAAGACATACCCAAATTTTCATCATAATCCAGAACATCAATACTAAATACCCCTTTCTACTTAAACAAGCAAATTTCACCTTAAAATTAAAATTTTATTGTTAGTACAATTTCACTACTGTCCATTTTAAGTAAATCAATTATAAAGTTATTCAACACACACGAAAACATCAAAGTTCAAACAAAATAGTATAATTTACCTGAAGGTTACTGCACTCGTAGCTTCAATGTACATCATCCCTTTTGTTAATCACACCATTCCAACTGGGTTATATTTACGGCTTCTGATTCTCAACGCTTTTAAACTTTTCTCCACCACCATTCATCTAAAGTAGTTTCAGTGCTTTTCCGGAACTCATTTGTGTATATCTGAAGCTTGTTTTGTGTATCCAGACACGTTTACGAACCATTTAATTATTAACACCCCCGAAAAATAACAAAGAAATTCATACTTCTTTCACCAATATACGCCAAAACTGCCTACTTTTGTGTATTCATTTGTCGTTGTAAATTTTACTAATAGGTACAGTGATACTAAACTTTATTACCTTGTATCTTCTTTTCTAAGTGCACTAAAGTACATTCATTGTAGCACGTAAAGAACCATCTGTTTTAAATCACCAAAATATACGAGCAAACTTTAAATTATTCTATCACACTCGGAAAACTAAAAAGCACTGTTTAACGCATTGAATCAAGTCGCAGATGTAAGAGAGCTTGTTCATATTAACCTGGGTATATATAGAGGTTAGCCTGTCTGTCGGTCGAGTCCCCAAAACGGACAATTCTAAAGAATTTTGCATGCTAGGTTCCCATTCCGCAGCCCGGCATGCGATTTTTACGAAATCTGCACTCGCACCAGTTAAATCTCAGAAATTTCGACACGGCTCGCAACGTCTGGAAATAACTAACTAAATTTTATACAGAAATGTTATTTTTACCTCTCAATTGTGCCTTTTATTTTCAACCAATCGCAACCCAATGACGTTGCTCCACTCACGCCTTTTACTATATGTGTCTCGGTCTTGCGCATATTATCTGTCTCTATCTACCCTGTTCTTATTAGTGCAAATTGATATTCTTTATTATCGATTATTTTCAGTCCACATGGACTGTTATCTGGGTTAAATAACCCCGTATCTAGTCTTCCCGTTAATATAAACGACGGTTTCTCCAACATTCTCTGAACCCATTTGTTATCTGCAAATTTTACGCGGAACAAGCTTTTTTAAAAATACGCAGGTGTTCAAACATACTATTAATTCTCAGAGCTTTATTTCATGGTATTTTATTGGGTTTTTACAAGTTTTTATAGATATTATCTGTTACTAACGGTTCAATTAACTCCAATTAAAATAATACCCTTTAATTTTAGTGACTCTAATCAAATATTCAATTATTATCAGTACATTTTGTTTAATACCGGTTACTTAAAATTGAGTTAATTAATATAAATTTTGCACGTAATTTCTATTTGTTTCTTACGTAGAGCTTTTTAATACTGCTTCCTTTTTTTTTATAGCAAGCGTCTTGTACATAATTTATCTCCCTTATTTTTAATGAAACGAATGAATTTTTATGCTTCACGCTTTTATTTAATAACGCGTACCTTCTCCCAAAGCTTCTACACGGTGATTAAAATTATTTGATGTGATTATTTAATTTTCTACCCTGGTCTAAATATGAGTAATATATATATATATATATATATATATATATTAGTGGTTTTTAAAGATCAAAAATAAATATAAGCGAAACAATTTCAAAACACCCTGTATAAACAACCCGAAATTACGTGCAAAAATTATATTAGTTAATTCATTTCTAAGTATCAGGTATTAACGAAATGTTATAAATAATTAATGAAATTTAAGTAGGTTTGCAAAGAACTTAAATGGTAAAAGCCAATGCCATTAATTTATTAATTAATTTGAATTTAATTGAACGATTATTGATGTATAATATGCATAAAAGCGTTTAAAAACCCAATAATACCAAAATGAAACGCGTTGCTAACTACAAATATATCAGTAAGGTTTGAAATACGTGGAAAATCTAGCTCGTAGAAGTGTTATTTAAAATGTTACGATTGAACACCTGCGTATTTTTAAATGTCACGTTCCAATAATTTCTGTAGATAACAAACAAAGATTCTACGTGAATTGTAAAACCGTCGCATGCATTCTATAGAAATACTAATGAAGGGGTTATTTAAATCACGTAGACAGTCCACGTGTGTAAACAGTGAACAAACAAGGATATCGATTTTTCAACCACTCAAGCAAGGTTAGACTGAGACGTAAAAAACGTAGAAGCATGAGACCACAATAGTATAGGAAGGATTTGAGAAACGTCATTAAGTCTACGATTGGTCAAGATGTTAGTTCGACTTGATATAGACACGAGAATAGTGTAGCGTGATATTCTTAAAATTTTATTTCGAGGTACGGAAATTCGCAGATTTGAAATTAGGGTTGAGTGCAAAATTGTGAGAATGTGTTGTTGTGAGCGGGATTTCGGATAACTGGGGGCCTGGAGAGGTTACAGTCGAAAGACATAAATACTCTAGGGAACTAGGACTCGCTCTCTTGTCTTTTAACTTCGTGCCTTATTATTTCGATCGTCCCAAAGGCACGTATAAAAATTGACACGAAGTTGCAAGTATTGACAAATCATTTTTAATTGTATTGCTTAGTGGTAGCTTCTAAATTAAATTAAAACGCGGTTAGTGTGCCGAGATTATTTTATTGAGGTATCACCTATAATTTTTAATCAACTCGTGTCGGGACATTAAGTAACGTAGATTACTGTGAAATGAAATTTGGAATTTGGTTACACCGAGAAGAAGGCGTTGGCGGATCAACTGAAATGAAAGTCGTCTAGTAATTGCGAAAAACGACCGGCCGATCAGATAGAAAATTACATGGCATCATCTACAGAGCGAAGATCTTCTAGAAATTCCAGGTAACGATTTAAAATTGTGATTTCTATAAACTGTAATATTTTGGGGTGGCGTATGAGAGTGTTTTTCAAGGTAGTGTGAATTATTTACGAATTGAACAGAATATGTGTAAATAATTTTATTACGGTATTCAACTAGAAATTGAAGGTGTCTAGAGAGCTTTTAAACGTTCCATCAGAACGTGAAATTTTGTGAAGAGTACATGGCTTTGTTTTTTTATTGTTTTAGAGTATGCAAAGTAGAAGGGCATACATTAATTGGGATATTATGAGCTTACTCTACCCCACAGTTTACTTAGAGTATTAAAATAAATAAATAAATTATAATGAAGGAATTTTAGAGAAGGTATTATTCAAGGTCCATTTACTCCGAGTACTTTTTATATGTTTGGTGATTTTAAAATTAAATACAGGACAATACAAAGTAAAATTTACTGAAGTGTAACGTGAACAATAAAATAATAATGAATTGCATTTGTAAATAGGAATAAATAAAAGATTGTATGTTTGTTGTATTTTGTGGTTTTATTGGGCGTGTGCGTGAATGATAGGATTAAGAATAAATATAGCTATCCAAAAGGAGGTCCTAATGAGCTAGCCGGAAGCAGTTGAAGACGGCCATTCAACCGAGGAAGAGAGGAAAACGGGTAAGCAATATTTTTTTTTGACCTATTTAAATTTTTCTATTTTCGAATTTGAAAATTTAATAAAATTTTCGAATATATTTTTGTTGGTGTGGATTTTACCCGAGTTCCACGGCAATATATATATATATATATATATATATATATATATTGTAATGTCAGTAGGAGCTTCAAGGGTTCTAAGGGTTGTTTTGAGTAGAAGGTAGTGTATGCCAAATAAAATAATCCATATATTAGATCCCGTAATTTAAAAATGTATGTTTGCCGTACTTTACATACGCTAAAGTATTTGAAATGTTAGTTGAAATGTAAGTGCCAAAATGTAAATTAAAATGACTTGATGACGTGATAAAATACACAGTGCTCAAGGTTTATACAGAGTTATAATTTAATAGGCCATTGAACGTACATTTGCCAACCGAAAACCGGATGCGTCTATGGTTGTCCACTATTAACCACGCAGATCCAGGTTCATATGTGAATTATTTTGGCTTTTATTTTACTAGAATCAACTTTTGGACAAACATGTAATCTCAAAATTATAAGTAATTGCAGTGTCAAATATGATTGAAGGGTTGTGAAATATTTAGGACCAATGATAGAATATTATGTATAAAATAGGAAAGTGCTAAAGACAAAACTTGAGGTATTTGTGACACGAACTCAATGATAAAATGTTATTGGATGGTTTTATTTGATATAATATGTAATAGAGTAGGCAGAAAATGTTGTAATTATCACCTAGGATAGTAAACAACGGGAGTTGATTTTGAATTATTTTTGTGTAAAGACGTATTTATGAAACTGCGCTAAATTGTTAAATATTTTTGGAAGAGTAAATAAATGTGTTTGAATTGAAAGAGTTTGATTTATATAAGAAGAGTAAAGAGAAGCATCAGTGTATAAAGAATTAATAGCGGCGACGAATAAAAGTAAATATTGGAATTAGTGCGACAGCGAACCGACGGAAAGTAAGATTGGATAGGAACGAGATCGATAAAGGCAGAAGGCATCGAGTGAGAAATATAAAAGTGAAGAATTGAATAGGGTTGATTTGGATATGGATTTACATGTAGACGAGCATTGAGTAGTAAACAGGAACGCAGATAGATTTGGATTGAGTGGTAAACAGGAACGAGAATAGATTTGGATTGAGTGGTAAACAGGAACGAGGATAGATTTGGAAAGAGCGGATTAAAAGCGGAAGTGTACGAGTCAACGAAGAAATTACTACGGAAGAATTAGCGCAGGGGAAGTAAATAAAAAGGGTATTCTAAATTCTAAAATTCGGGTCATTTATTTCAGATTTGGGCGCAACAAAATTAAAGAAAAATACCTAGAGGCTAGACGGCAGTTCAAAGTGATAGTGAAACCTTGTGAAGGCGCATACGGCGAAAAGGATTTTGAGCCAGCATTAAGAGAGACCAGTAACGACGTATAATCCAGGTGAGTTCTGTGTATTATAACGTCAGAGTCATAAATTTTGTGGTATTAATTAGTTTGGCACAAGGCAACGTTGATCATATAAAATTTGGCATATACAAAAGTAAATTCTAAAAAAAGTACTAAAACAAAAGACAGTGCAGTTTGGTTGGGCATTGCACATCTACTTACCATTGAACCCACGGTAAGTAGGTGGATACCCTGGGAAGAAAGGTTTCATATAGTCGAGGCATATTAAAAACAAGTTTGATTAAATAACCAACCAAACGTTGCATAAGTACTAGGCGGGCAATAGGTATTTGCACATCATATAAAATCATTAAATTAATAAGAAAAGGCGCACGAATAAAAAAAGTACGGGGAGAGTATATAAGAATATATATATATATATATATATATATATATATATATATATTTACCAATATTTAATACCTTGAAAGTAATAGGGAAAATAAAATTTAAAGTTGACAACCATGTTCGGGTGGTAATGTTGAATCGGTCATTGATACGTACTGCAAGTTATAACAAGTCGTATACAATGATGAAAAGTTTTTTGAAACCAACTAAATGTGATCGTGAATTCATGCTTTGTAAAAGTGATATAGTTCAGATTCTGCGACGATTCTTCAACAGACGGTGACAACAATAAAAAATCTGTGTGAATTATTTTTAATAACGACTTAACATTGCGTATTTCTATTAAAATGATTTAAAATATAACGGTATTATCCTTATTGTTTAGCATCAATTTAATAACATTTGTTGATATAAGATGAAGATTGTGAATTTTGGTAATTAACAATTATGCTAAAATGTTTTAAAGTTACGCAGTTGTCATATGTTCCATTTAACAGAATTAAAACTCAGATATATTATAGACTACATAGAACATCCTTGCAATTATTTACTATATGTGTATATATTTCTTTTGACAATAATTATTAATTAAGAATAACGTATTAAATTAAAGTAGATTATTTATAAACACTAAATTCTACAATAACTAAAACGAGTTTGAAAATAAAAATGTATTGACAATGTAGAACTACTTATAATTTATTCTGCAAAATAGTTGTTTTAGGTATAAACCAGAATTATATAATTTATATAATACGATATGTTGTTATAATTTGTACTATAAATATCACAACCCCGAGGTCATTATCTACCATGCACTTTACTGAACGTGGTTGTTAAAGGACGTTATATGAACGTCTTTTGCAAAGAAATAAGTAATATTTATCTCAGTTTGCGAAATGTTGAAACCTTTAGATTCGTAAGTTATGCATATCTTTTAGAAAACATATTTGCTTTTATAAACAAATTTCTGCTTTACATTCCTTAACTTTAATAATTTCATTAATCATGTTTACAGAGTCTTTTTAACTAATAATATTCCTTGAACATACTATCATCTGGAATACAAATTTTGTTATAACTACATCTAGTACTAATAATAATAATTGGTGTCTCTAGCAGTGTAAAATTTAACTAGAATAAGTAATCCACAATCTTTTTATTGTGTTTTATTAAATCGGTCTTTTAACAACAAAAAAAAAAGGTATTTTGCACATTGCAAATTATAATCACCATGCTTGTAGCAATAAAAATTACATAATAAATGGCTGGTTATTCACCTAACAATAAAATTTTACACTAAGAAGACATAATTGGTGTATGCTAAGTTGCCTGCAATAGATATGCATATATTTTTTAAAATTCAATTAAGTTAAAGTACAAGTCGGTTTATTGGTTTTTATGCTACATTGTCTGGTGCTTTTCCAACATTAATCCAACTTAAATGTCTCACAAAACCTCTTGCAAGAATTTTAGTTTTCTTGCATAAACATCACACTACATTCTTTAATTAAAATATGAACAAGAACCGCTTAAATAATATATATATATCGCTGTTATTTTAAATCTTAACTATAATTAATAAAATCCCCGTACATTTAACTAAGATGCATTTTTCTTAATGTGGAAGTCCTACCTATATTTTACTCAAATAAAAATCTGCTACCGCCACCCCACAAAAAGATAGAGACAATTAAAGAATGTAATTTTTTGTAAATACAACAGTAAAATTTTGTGTTTCTTTTTAACATAATATATTTAATACAAAAATAATTTTTTGAAATTCTTGGGGATTCTTCAGCACGTGCATGTTTTTGCTTAACCTAAAAGTCTCTGAAGTATTCAATCACCTAATGGGAGCAAAGCCCCCGTTTAAAACACCTTATGGAATCCCATTCCGCATTTGAGAATGATTACATCACCATCCAAATTCTTCACCACGTTTTAAATAACGACATGATTTGCATACATTTTAAGGTTATATTTTAGATCCGGGTACGGGTTTAGTTCTTTAATTTTTTAAAATATAATTTCCTTTTATAAAATTTCCGTAAGTTTGGTTGTAAGGCGTACATGCGTCTTAGATTTTTTTAATATTAATTTTGTGTACTGAAACACGTTTTGCTGTGAAAGTAAATATTTTCTATAAAATGCAACCCTTTTTGCATTAAAAATTAATTAAAGTTTAAATTAATTACCTTATAGATTACATAAACTTATTTTAAATAAGGATTTTTCTTGAATAGACGAGATTAAGAAGGAAGTTTCGGGAGAATTTTGTATGAACTTATTAATAAAGAAACGTTTATTCCAAAAAGCGTCCGGAACAATAAAAAAACCATAAAATGAAACAAAAATTGATAAAAGTTATTTATTACCTTTCGCAATTACTGGATTAGTGTTAAACGAGGACGAGCAACGCACGTCACTAATAACTGGAACGAGATTACTGTAATTTAATAATGTTACAATAAATAAGAAAGTAATGTTTTAAACGTAACCTGATGTTAAAAAAATGGAAATTATTAAATTTAATTATATACAATGAAGAGGAAAAATTCTTCAATATCACGCTATATTAAATAATTGAAAGGAAGATTTAAGCAAAATGTACTTTGGTAACTGCTGTTTGAAACAAGGATTAAATATGAAAAATCTGGTAAGCTAATTTGGACGTCAATTTAAAATAAGAAGATATTTAATTACGAGTTGAATAAAAAAACTATTTATACATAAATATCATCTGACGTAAGCAAAACAACTGTAAAAGAACTAGCATACAAAAATGTTATAATTGTATAGCGAATTGCTTTGGATGCAATTGTTAAAATCGCCTTTATTTACGTTTTGATTCAAGACGATTTTCAAGCTTGAATGGTTTAAATCTTAAAGAATATTCAGCAGAAAAATTAACACTGAATTTTTAATTTCCAACAAATCCAGTTTTAATAAGCAAAGTATCTGATTTCATTTTATTAACACTTGCATCGACACGACGACCTTGTATCATTTCATTCAGCATGTGTTTACGGAAAATATGCTTGCTTGCAGTACAGTAATAATATTCTTACACGACCTTTGATTAATGCTCGTGTTTACGGAAAATATGCTAGCATTACAGTGCTATTTTTATTTTATGGTTACATATAAAAATTTTTTAAAAAAATAAAGCAAATTTGAAATATCTCAGATTAAACTGTCAATGTTGTTTAATAATTTACACACTCCTGGCTATGTGCGAATGAAAGGTTAACAAAAGCGATCCTGTATCTATCATAAATAGAATGCCGTTTTCTGGTTGTGATAGGTACACACATTTTTTTTTAAAACCAGTATTAAAAAACATTCTGCAGTTTTATCATAATGCAATTAACGTCGTGTAATTTAATTTATTGTAAGCTATATAGCAGTACCTTGACAATTAAAGAATTTTATGATGTAGCATGACTCGTGCAAACGCTTTCAATGTAAACACAATTACAACATACCTATATATATATATATATATATATATATATATATATTACTCAAATTTAGACCAGGATAGAAAATTAATTAACGACATCAAATAATTTTAATCACCGTGTATAAGGAAGCTTTGGGAAAAAGTACGCGTAATTAAAGGCCTACTGTGAAGATTTAAATCATTCAATTAGAATGTAGGGTTTGTATAGAATTTTATTAGATACTACGCGTTATTAAAACCGTGGAGCATAAAAATTTATTCGTTTCATTAAAAATAAGGGATTTAAATTATTTACTAAACGCTTTCTATAAAAAGAAGCAGAATTAAAATGCTCAACGTGTATGTAATTTAATTGTTCCAAGTACTAAAACTAGAGAGAAATTACGTGCGAAATTTATATTAATTAATTCAATTTTTAAGTAACGGGTATTAAACAAAGTGTACAAATAATAATTAATATGTAATTAGTATTCGCTAAAAATTAAAGCGTAGAAGTCAATGCCATTCATTATTATTTTAATTGGAGTTAATTGAACGATTATTAAGGTATAATATGCATAAAAGCTTTTAAAAACCCAATAATACCAAATATGAGACGCGTTGCTAGCATACAAATATATCAAGAAGGTTAAAATACGTGGAATATACAAATCGTAGAAGTATTACGATTGAACACCTGCGTATTTTTAAATATCACGTTCTGTTTAATTTGTTTGGATAAACATGGAAATTCTGCGTATATTGCAAACGGTCGGATAAACCGTAGCTTATATTAACGGGAAGGTTAGTTGAGGGGTTATTTAACTCAAGTAAGAATCCACGTGGATTGAAATAACCGATAGTAAAGAATATCGATTTGTACCACTTAGACCAGGGTAGAAAGAGACGGATAAAATGCGCAAAGCAGAGATACGGATAATAAAAGGCGTGATTTGAGCAACGTCACTAGGTTTGCGATTGGTTGAAACAAGTTGCAAATATGAGAAGTAAAAACATAACAATTTCTATAGAAAATTCTTAGATTTTCAACTTGGACGTGTGCAAATTTTGTAGAATCGCTGTGCCAAACCGTCGAAAGGGAACATAGAATGCGAAATTCTAAAAATTGTCCGTTGCGGGACAAATTCGACTTGCAAGCGAGCCATTATATAAACCCCTGCTAATAGGTGTTTGGCTCTATTAGATTTTCGATTTTTATTCAATACTTTAAACAGTGCTCTCTTTATTTTTTTGATGTTATACGATACTGCAAGCAGAATATGTGCTACGATACAAGTTATTATGCATTAGTGCACTTAGAAAAGATAGATAAGGTAATAAAGTCTAGTTATATTTGCGAGTATTACTGTACCAATTATCTAAATTAGTAGCAATAAATAAATACATTTAAGTATGCAACTTTGTATAGCGTGAACGAATTATGAATTTCTTTGCTATTTTGTTCGGGAGTGAGTAATCGGGTGTTGTTCGTAAACGTGATTGGATCTACAAAACAAGATTTAGATATACGTAGTTGAGTTCCTGAGAAGCCCTGAAACAATTTAGATGAATGATAGTTTACAAAAATTTTAAAAGCGTTCAGAATCTAAAGCCGTAAACACAACCCAGTTAGGAATGGTGTGATTAACAAAGGACGATGTACATTGGAGTCACGAGTGCATTAACCTTCAGGTAACTTATGCTTTGTTGTTCAATCTTAGATGTTTTGGTGTGTGTTGAATATCTCTATAATTTGTTTGATAAAAATGGACAGTAGTTATTTGTATAAATCACAAAATTTTAATTTTAAGGTAAAATTTTCTTGTATAAGTAGAAAGGAGTATTTATCCGATTTATGTTTTTGATTATAATGAACATTTGGGTCTGTCTTTGAGCTCAATTAGACTAACCTGTTTAATTAACGTAAAGGGGTGGGAGATGCTCTCCTTTATTCAGACTTAGGTCTGCACATATTGTTAACTACATTAGTATGCATCCTACAAGGACTTTAATTCTGGATGCAAATTAAAATGATGACAAATTTAATCTTGAAATTTTATGATACTGAAATTTATGCTGAAGTTTAATTTTGAAATTGTAATGTATTATGAATATTGATGTAAATAGAGTTAACGTTGATGTTTGTGGTAGTAATGTGTTTTTTTTTTTTTATGAATGAGGATGAAAGTTTTAACTAGGTGAGCAGCCGAGGCGGAAAGAGTAAAGAGGCGATTATCAGAAGAGATTCAACAGGGCGAGAATCACAGCAAATCTTGGTGCCCAGTTCGAGAGGCTCGAATATTTTTTTTACTCTGGTGAGGCTTTTTTAGGTTTCACAGCAATATATATATATATATATATATATATATATATATATATATAAAAGTCAATTTTTTTCAGTTTCACTGAAAAATAAATTATGCCACCAGTAATCTAAAACTTATTCTATATTACTGTATTAGTTAAGGGCCATTTGCATTGCATTATTGCAAACGACATTTAACTAATTTAGGTTTTTTTATTTTACTCTGTGCCTTCGTTGCAATTTTTTTCATACAATGAATCCAATTCGTTATTTCTGATGAGGCATTATTATATTTGCTTACATACTGTTTTTTTATTCATTAGAATAGATTACAAAGCTGAATATATATATATATATATATATATATATACATTTTCATTTGCAATTTTTTCAGAAAACGATGCAAATTTTTAATTTTTTTTCTAACAGGCCAGTTTCTTATTTAATATAAATACTTCACAAAGATTTTACCAACAGTATTCAATCAGATCTCTTGTATAATTATTAGTTACTACTAGCAACTTTAAAAAAAATGAGTAACTTATCATCGATCAAAAATGGTAGCAGTACCAACGATAGTGTAAAAGTTCTAGAACAATTTATATTTCATTCTAACGAAGACTTGTTTAAAGAAGTTTTTGGTTCTTCACTTCAACTTGACACTGCTGCTATTTTTGATAGTGACGTAATAGATATATCACGGTAAGTGCTTTTTACATTTATACATGTGTTTTAATATTGATAGATTTGCGCGTTTTAGGAGCAATGAAATGTCCGAGTCTGCCTCTCGTGTTGTTGTTGTTCCACCGCAGCCAGTTCTTCTACCCGAAATTAGATGTACCAATGATCAACGTCATAGTAAAGCAGAACCATACATGTACGTTAGAATATATTTATGTTTATGCAAACACTACTAATTTATAAGTTACATTAGATTAGGATCTAAAAACCATTCTGGAAATTCTGAGGCTATCGTTGGATCGTTGGCACATTCTGATCCTCTCAGAAACATCAGGTAGTATACAAAAGAAAAGGGGAACCTACAATAATCTGTTATGTTATGCTCACAGATCCGGCAAAAACATGTTGGCTATGAAAAAGTTATGTGCAGGACCTAATATGGCTTTTTGCTGTGAAGATGAAAAATCCTACAAAGATGACACAGTAGAGTTGCTTAATGCATTTAAAAAGCGTGGAGAAAAGCTACTGCGTCGTCTAGATTTGGAACTAGAAATAATAAAGCAAAAAAGAGAGGAACTGGCTGCAAGGGAGCAGCAGATACTACAAGAACGGGAGTTAATAAATACTTTTTCATTTATAAATAGTTAAATTTTAACTGTAAATAGTTAGATCAAAATATTCAACAATTTGTAAATAAAAGTATTTTATAAAAGTTTCTTTTTTGAAACAAGACTTTCTCTAAACAAGGTAGTAACCTCAAAGTAAAACACACATAAATCAGAACCCACTTTAATTAAATATAGCATTTTTTACACAATCGACTTAGATGTGTTATAATAAAATAAACAGTAAAGAACAAGGTGTATATTATTATAATAAACTAATTTCTTAGAATAGTGACATATTATTCTGAAAATTCTATGTTGACAGTTAGACCGATCGATCTCTTACTAGTTATGTATACGTGTTTGTTCGAGCCAATACTTTCATTTAATTGTTTCACTTTATGTGCTTGAAGGTATTCAAAATATCTCAATGGCAATATACTTTTGAACTCTTCTGTTTCCACTAATACTCTTTCTCCATATTTTGTCTTGACAGTTTCCACTTTCAAAACTTCAAACCTCTTATTCACTAGAATATCTTTTGAATTTACATGAGGTTTGCGATATGTGGTTTTATTAAAAGTATTAAACTCCATATTGCATTTAATTACTTGCTTCTATTTTACACACAACACTCAGTTAACTAATTTATGTTGTTATGATTGCTAGTCGAAGATTTTTTACTTATATTAAATAGGATTGACCTTGATTACCACCGCTGCTTTTCCTACTGTTGGGCACACTTTGAAGTCAAACCGGCCTATGTGTATTTGCAGCCTCTAAACAAAAGTAAAAACATAAATCAGAATCCACTTTAATTAAACACAATTGACTTGAATGCGATATTTTGCATCTGGCATACTTTATAACTTCTTGCTAGAAAACCGAATTAAAAACAGCTCTACATTTTTTCTGCACTTATATCTTTCAACGTAGCATACGTGTGTTTTGAAGTCACACACGTATGTTCCATTGAAAGTAATATAAAGCCGGTCTGACTTTAAAACGTGTCCACACATATTTTACATTGGAAGTATATAAGGCCGGTCTGAATTTAAAACGGTGCACGCGTATGTTACATGGAAAAAACATACGCGTACAGCGTTTTGAAGTCAGACCGGCCTTACATCACTACTAATGTTTTATTTACAAAAATTATATCCTTTAATTGTTTTTATCGTTTTGTGGAGTGGCGGTAGCAGATTCTTCTTTATTCAATTTTTTTGCTTTAACGCTGTCATCACCGCTAGAATCCTATTAATTTCAGAAAAATTTGTTAGTAATAAATATTGTATATTATTTTCACTTACCGGCATACGTTCATTGCATCTTAATGAATTCATATTTTCATGTAGTTTGATTGATTTACTGCAGAAACAAAACATTTTTTTACTCAGCTGGCAATACTGTGTGCCGTTCATTTTAATATGATATCAGTAACTATCTACACCACAACTGAATACTGAATGTGACCTAGGCTTTTCTAATTATGGTTTGAATAAAATATAAATTTGTATGCAAATCCTGCAAAAACAGGTATGCCGTTATTTGTTCATGAGGAAAAACCAAGGTTGTATACAGTGTATTGGTTTAAAGAATTTACATAAATTAACTTTTATAGCTCAAAGGTGTAGCACCAGGTATTCTCCTACGTCACTCTCAAAAATGGAACTTAATCATACCTTTCATTAGCACCAATTACAAAATAACAATTAGAAAATATTAATTTTATTAGTATTTATTTCTAAGTAGTTAACAAATATTTCTGTTGGCAAAATACTCATCCAATAAATTTAGTCATTCTTGGTTGTTATTATCCAATGCAGGAGAGGGGGGTATTTTTATTACCGTGCTTTTTAAGACATTATTCTAGAGTTAGTAGTATTGCACAATATTTTCAAAAATTTTAGTTTTCTGGCATTAAAAACAGCACCATTATTCTTGAATGTATTTGCTTGTATAATTATACACGTTTGCGGTTGGCATTAAAAACAATATTTAAAAACCGTACCATTATTTCTGAATTTATATTCTTGTATAGCCATAAAAGTAATATTCTGCGCTTGTATTCCGCAATCTGACGTTCAAATATTCCAATGTAGTTATATAAAATTATACACGTTTTTTTAAGCAATAAACATTAAAAATTTTAATTTTGCTCTTATATCTGTAACTTTGTAACGTTTCCGTATAGGTGTATAAATTATAATTCATGCATTCTAAGTAAAAGTCACATTAAGGTTAAGCATTCTATATATACGAAGAGTTTAAATATAACTAAAAAAAAATGAAACCAACAGCAATCATACGATCAACAAATATCACTGGAATTCCGTGGTATGCGAAACCTCTGATTAAGAGGCGAATGATAAAACTCCTAAATCTGTAAGTAAAAAATATTTGCTTCTATAAACTAATTTTCCTTTACATTTATTATGGAAATTTGTTACTATTTAATAAAACTTAACGTCATTTTTTTATTGTTACAGTAACATGCGATATACACAAGGAGCGGCGTCCCATCCGCCGCCGCCACGATCTCCTGCAGTAACTAATAACCAAAAATTACTAAAAGTATTAAATGAATATTTTACTAACGATAATGATATTTTTTATTATTTACTTTTAGATTAAATATTAATAAAACATATTTCTAATTGTTATTTAATAATTGTGATTGATGCTAATAAAAGTTATTATTAAGTTCTATATTTTGGAGAGTGCTACACCTTTTACACCTTTGAGCTATAAAAGTTAATACATGATGAATACATCAATTATTCATTTTAATTCTTCACATTAATACACTGCATACAATCTTGATCTTTCCTCATGAACAAATAACAACTTCACCTGTTTTTGCATGATTTACATACATATCTATATTTTATTCAAACCATAATTAGAAAAACCAAGAACGCTTCAGTATTTGGCTGTGGTGTAGATAGTTACTAGTATTATATTGAAATGTACGGCACACAGTGTTGCCAGCTGTGTAAAAAAGTTTTGTTTTTGCAGTGAATCAATTAAACTGCATGAAGATATTAACTCAGAACCATGTAATTAGAATATGCCGGAAAGTAAAAATAATATATATAATTTACTACTAACGAATTTTTTCTGAAATTAATAGGACTCTACAGGTGATGATAACGCTAAAACAAAAAAATTGAATAAAGAAGAATCTGCTACCTCCACTCCGCAAAAAGATAAAGACAATTAAAGAATGTAATTTTTTGAAAAAAGCATTAAAGTTTGTGTATCTTTTTTAAAAGTTATATGATATTTACTACAAAAATAATTCTTGAAACCTCGGGCAAAGCTCTAGTACTGCTAAATTCTTCACCACGTGCACGTTTTAGCTTAAACTAAAATCTCCGTTCTAAAGTATTCAATTACCTAATGGGGCACAGCCCCGTTTAGAACACGCTATGGAGCCCCATTTTACATTTATTATTTTGAGAATGATTACATCATCATCCAAGTTCCTTACCACGTTTTATTTTCTAAATTTGCAAAGTCCTAGGGAGTCCCGTTCCGCATTTATCATTTGAGAATGATTACGTTTATTTTCGCTTAACCTAAAAATCTCTCAAGTATTCAATTAACTAGTGGGTCACTGCGACAAAAGTAAAATCGAAGGGGAAGCTCTAGGGAGCCCCGTTGCTCATCAAGTAATAAACCTACCAACAAAGACACGATCCCGAGTACCCAAGAGGACAAAGCCCCACTAAACATTAAGCAAACTATCGACCAACAAAAACACCTGCCACCGGAGCTGTGGCGCTGTGCCTCCACAACCTCCTAATACCACCAAAACGTTCGCAAAACTGGTCGGTTTCAGAAACCGCCTTGTAATACTACTTATAGATTTATCGACAGCTTCCGCATTATGAGTTCATCCCTAGAAACATTGGGATCTTATCTGAACAAATATCCTCTACTAAAAAGTGAATTTATTGATTTAAGTGAAGATCAGTTTAAATTATTAGCCATAAAAGGTTTCTATCCATATGAGTTCGTCAATTCTCTTGAAAAACTCGATTGCATTTTATTACCTAGTCATTAGGACTTTTACAACAAGTTGGAAGATAAAGCAAGTACAAAGAATCAGTATTCCCAGAAAGTGTGGGAGGCATTCAGTATTTAGAATTTGGGACAATATTCTGATTTATACCTTAAAGCAGATGTGATGTTACTAGCAGAGGTTTTTGAACAATTCCGTACAATCTGTCATATGACGTATGGACTAGACCCTGCTCATTATTACACGCTACTAGGTTACACGTGGAACGCAATGATGAATGATACGGGACAGGAGCTAGAGTTACTGACAGATATAGATCAGCTCTTGTTTATAGAAACAGGTGTACGAGATAGGCTCAGTTAAGTGTGTTCGGAACGTCGTGCTTCTGGAAACAATAAATATTTACCAACGTATGACCCACTGAAACCTGATGTATACATTATGTACTACGATGTCAATAATCAGTACGGATGGGCGATGAGCCAACCTTTGCCCTATGGAAGCTTTGAATAACATCAGTTGCCGATGATGCTTTTGAAGATTATATCCTGGAAACGGATTTGGAGTATCTCGAACAAATACATAAATGCACTCCCTTTTGTCCTGAGCATATAGATCCGAAGACTGAACAACCGCCTGTATCAAAAACTCAAAGCATAAAGTTAATGGCTATATTAAATTCTAAACAAAGATATGTTATCCACTATAGAAATCTAAAACAGGCTTTAACAAATGAACTTAAATTAACAAAAATCTACCGAGTGCTAAAATTTAAACATAGCTGCTGGTTAACATCTTACATTGATTTAAATACTGAACTTCGAAAACGCGCAAGGAATAAATTTGAGAAAAATTTATTCAAGTTGATGAATAATGCCGTCTTTGGAAAATAATACAGAATATACGCAAACATTGTAATGTGAAACTTGTGCGAAACTGAGAAGGTAGATATGGCGCTGAAGCTATAATATCTAACCCTCTATTCAAAAATGTTACCATCTTCGATGAAAATCTAGTGACAGTAGAACTTCTGAAATCTGAGCATTTTTTAATAAACCTATATATGTTGGAATGTGCATCTTTGATATGGCCAAGCAAACCATCTATAATTTTTACTATGAGTATATGCAAGCAGCTTTTGGGAATGAATGTTGTATTCTCTACACGGATACAGATAGTCTAATATACAAAGTTATGAATCATGATCCTTATGAGACAATGAGGCGGGACTGCAATATATATTTGGATACATCGGATTACCCTTCCAATAACATTTATCGAATTCCTTTGGTTAACAAGAAAATGTTGAGGATGATGAAGGATGAAAATAATGAACAGATTATGACTTATTTTATTAAATTGCGATCGAAGATGTATGTGACGAAGATTTATAAAACAAGTGAAGAAGAGGAAGCTGAACTCTCACGATTAATGGACGAGGATGATTCACAATCACATGCACTCCAAGATTTCGGCATCATAAAGAAGATCAAGAGAGTTAAGAAATCTGTAGTAAAGAATAGAATCAGGTTCGTTGATTATGTTAGCTGCATAGAAGATTTTAAGCAAGTATTTGTTACTCAGAACTTAATTCAATCGTCCAAGCATCATGTTCACACTATTGCTTTAACTCAACACGATGACAAACATTATTTGATTCTCGGTTCGTATACAACATTACCCCTCGGGCATTATTCAATTATGAACGTCAATTAGACTGCTATAGAATATCTATTGTTTGGATATAAATTGTATATATAAAATTGTTAATATGTTAGCTATTATTGACTATTAAATAGATATATTGTTATATGTTAGTTTCCATATAAATTATATTGTAGACGTGTAAATTTTATGTTTAATTATTACTGTATTTAAATAAAAGTGTACCTGTAAAATATGTATAAGGTGGTACTATTATTAGAAGACAAATATTGATTACTACTATGTATATATTTTTAATAAATTTTTATCTTTATACTATGGTTTATTTCTATTTCTGTGCTAGTAGGTAAATAAGGCCGGTCCTAATTCAAAACGCGACAGACGTATTTTCCATGTGTAAAATACGTCTGTCACGTTTTGAATTAGGATCAACCTATATATTTCAATGTAAAATAGTTGTGAAAACATTTCAATGTAAAATAGTTGTGAAAACATGAATTCTTATATACTTTCAATGTAAAATACTTGTGGGCACGTTTTGAATTAGGATCGGCTTTATATTACTTTCAATGAAACACACACGTATGTTGAAAAATGTAAGTGCAGAGAAAATGTGTGTAGATGTTTTGAATTTGGTTTTCTAGCGAGACAGTATGACAGATGCAAAATATCGCATTCAAGTCAATTGTGTTTTAATTAAAGTGGATTCTGATTTATGTTTAGAGACTGCAAATACACATGGACCGGTTTCAATTCAAAATGAGTTCACTCTTGTGATAGGTTGAAAAGTGGGTTGGCAAAGTACGCAGATGGTGGTAATCTGCTATATAAGGAGATTGCTCCTAATATTAATTTAATTAGTCAAAGAAAAGCAATATGGATTTTAATACTCTTAATAAAACCACATATCGCAAACCTTATGTAAATTCAAAAGATCTTGTAGTGAATAAGAGGTTTGAAGTTTTAAAAGTGGAAACAATCAAGACAAAATATGGAGAAAGAGTATTAGTGGAAACAGAAGAGTTCAAGAGTATATTGCCATTGAGATATTTTGAATACCTTCAAGCACATGGAGTGAAACAATTAAATGAAAGTATTGGCTCGAACAAACACGTATACATAACTAGTAAGGGATCGATCGGTCTAACTGTCAACATAGAATTTTCAGAATAATATGTCACTAATTTAAGAAATTAGTTTATTATTATAACACATCTAAGTCGATTGTATAAAGAATGATGTATCAAATTAAAGTGGGTTCTGATTTATGTGCGTTTTACTTTGAGTTTACTACCTTGTTTAGAGAAAGTCTTGTTTCAAAGAGAAACTTTTATAAAATACTTTTTATTTTACAAATTGTTGAATATTTTGATCTAACTATTTATAAATGAAAAGTATTTATTAACTCCGTTCTTGAAGTATCTGCTGCTCCCTCGCTGTTAGTTCCTCTCTTTTTTGCTTTATTATTTCTAGTTCCAAATCTATACGACGCAGTAGCTTCTCTCCACGCTTTTTAAATGCGTTAAGCAACTCTACTGTGTCATCTTCGTAGGATTTGTCATCTTCACAGCAAACAGCCATATTAGATTCTGTACATAACTTTTTCATAGTCGACATGTTTTTGCCTGATCTGTGAGCATAACATAAAAGATTATTGTGCCACGGTAAAATTCGATAACTAATCGATATAATGGGTTCCTTAACGTTACGATGACAAATAGTGCTCCGGAATAGCTCAGAAAAGACTCATCAGGGCGGTGGGTAAAGAATCGCATTCATGGACCATAAGGAACCACTAGAAAGGTCCAATAAGTCAAAACTAACTATTTTATTAATGGGCGCCAGGAACAGGAGCAAGCAGAATCAACGAGAAACGTTCCACTATTCTCGGGCGAAACCCAAGGTAACTCACTATATCAATAAATTAACAGGGCACAGAATTAAACCTGAATTTATTGAAGTAACTACAATGCCAAACATGAAATCAAACATATAAATATAAATTTCACTAGAACAAATAATTCTACAAATAATCATACATACAAGATTCAAACCTAAATGATGCAAGAGAAAATTAACCAAGCTAAGTGCTCACAATAAGCAAATATATGTTTACTCCAGGTGATTGTATAAATAATATTTAACAGTAATAACGCAATGGTGTTAAGAATATCCGGGCACGAGCCCGTACGCAAAAATAATTCGTACTAAGTAATAATCGGATACGCAGACTTGGTGGCCACTAAGTAAGCTGTAACAGCATAACTCAAGTGAGTAATAATTTAACCAAGGGTCTAAGCTCGTGACTAGATTTACAATCAATATGTATAAATCACTGGAACGCATTAACGAGTTGTTAACAACAATCATAAGAACATAGCACTTGCTACGGAAGCATTCAATCATTAATACCTAAATAATTTTATCATACATACAGATTTTACGTTAATTATCGCAACCCACCTTACACACAGGTGTAAGTATGGTTGCATGTAAAGCAAAATAATAAAAGGGGAATATAAGGTTGCATATACAAAAATATTAATGCAATAATCTCAACGGAACATACACAGCACACTTAAATAAGAAAGTATACGACCTCAAGAAGTAATTCCAATGCACCAGTAGCAGTCAAGGATTCCAAATCCAACTTAACAGGATTACAGCACTTAAAGGTAGTCACACAAAATCGCTTCAGGTGTAATATTCATCCACAGATAACTCCAACAGGTTTCGATTAATATTTCGGTAGTCCAGCTTATGGAACTTATTGCATCAATAATTAGTTCTTCGTCGGGAGCTTCAATACCATCTATTTCAGTAAGTTGTCGAGGTTGGGTAATCGTAATACCACCAGAACGATTACTTAAACGAATCTTCACAAATGTGCATCTACTTAAATTGGAACTGCTAAACCTAAAATATGTAATTTCTCTTGGACTCGCACGCAGACGTAGACATAGACTTAAATTTGAAGTTAAATTTGAACTTAGATTTGGAGTTAAATTTGAACTAAACTCTGGAGTTAAATTTGAAGTTAAATCTGGAGTTAAATTTGAAGTTAGATTTGAATCCTAAAATTCATGTAATACATAGAACAAGAAGTGCTATAACGCTATTACTTACCACATAACAATGTGGGTAGAATATAACAAATATCACAAAAATGTGCTTCACGAACTGAGTGAAAGCCAACCCAATAGTATTAATCAAAACGACATGAAATCCGCCAAAGGCGTAATAATTAACTTTCGTACTCACAAACATCAGAAAGATTAATTTTATCCAAGGTAGTAAGCAAGAATCCGCTAAAACAAGCGATATAAAGTTTGCTTACGCACCAAGTTCGTCGTTTCGGTTCGAAGGCTGGATCAAGAAGAAAGAGCCACCACATGGGCTCGTTATCGCCTTTAGGTGAGATAACATTTTCCCACAATTAAACCACTTTTTATGAACAAAAACAAATTAATGTGCAACACTTTAATACAGTATTACAATAACAACTTGACAAATGTCAATTCAGTGAAATATCTAACCAAAGGAGAAATTCAAAGGCTTCTAACCACAGAGCATTATGTTAAAAAGATACTAAAAATTGCAATGAGTTATAAAACTTAAAACGGGACGTTCCACTTGTAGGTTCACCTTTTTTTTTTGTATACTACCTGATGTTTCTGAGAGGATCAGAGTGTGTCAACGATCCTACGATAGCCTCAGAATTTCCAGAATGGTTTTTTGATCTAATGTAACTTATAAATTAGTACTGTTTTAAAAACACATGTATAAATGTGAAAAAAATCACTTACCGTGATATATCTATTACGTCACTATCAAAAATAGCAGCAGTGTTGAATTGAGGCGAAGAACAACCAAAAACTTCTTTAATCACGTCTTCGTCAGAATGTAATATAAATTGCTCTAGAACTTTTACGTTGGTACTACAATTTTTGATTGATGACAAGTTACTCATTTTTTAAAAGTTGCTAGTAATAGTAACTAATAATTATACAAGAGATCTGATTGAATACTGTTGGTAAAATCTACGTGAAGTATTTATATTAAATAATAAACTGATCTGTTAGAAAAAATTAAAAATTTGCATCGTTTTCTGAAAAAAAATTCAGCTCTGTAATCTATTCTAATGAACAAAACAGTATGTAAGCGAATATAATTATACCTCAGCAGAAATAATGAATTAGTTTCATTGTCTGAAAAAGAAATTGAAATGAATGCACATAATAAAACCCTAAATTAGATTAATTTCGTTTTAGATTACCGCTGACATAATTTATATGCAAATATATAGGTAATTGTGTGTTTATGCGATTTTATGCTGTATAAGAAATTTCTTTAAAGGTACTGCACAGCAGAAATAATGAATTACATTCATTGACTGAAACAGAAATTGCAAGAAGGCGCATAATAAAACCTAAATTAGATTAATTTCGTTTTATATTACTGCTAGCATAATTTATTTTCCATAAAAAATTAACAAAAAATTGACTTTATATGCATATATAGGATATAGTAATTTGTGCTGAATAAGAAAAATTCTTTAGTACTATCAACGTACTGGAAAATGTTTTTTCTTAATAACGGGTTTTAAAAAAAAAACCATGAGTGCGTGTAAATTATGATATTTTTCTTCATATTAATTTTTCATTTAAAAATAGTGCAATACAAATAAATCCCTTTAAGTAGTAATATTTATAGAATAAGTTTTTTTTAGATTACCGCTGACACAATTTACATGCATATATATATATATATATATATATATATATATATATATATATATAGGTAATTTGTGTGAAAATTCTTTAAAGGTACTGTTATATAATAAAACTGCAGAATGTTTTTTTAATACTGGGTTTTTTAAACACCATGAGTGCGTGTAAATTATTAAACAAGACGGTTTAATCTGAGACATTTTTTTTCAAATTTGCTTTGTTTTTATTTAAAAATATTTCAATGTAATCATAAAAAAATAGCGCTGTAATGATAATGTATTTTCTGTACACATAATAAATCAAAGGTCGTATAAAACATTTTTGTAGTAAACGCATACGGAACGAAAATGATGTTGAATGCATTCCTTTTGCAGTTGTTTTGCTCAGAGTTGCATTCAGTATGTAAATATTGGAAATGCTTGCATAGCGAATTATTTGTCATAGACACGTACTGAAGGCAACTCTGCAATTTTTTAGACCGCATGCACGACTCAAGCTTGAAAATCGTTTTGAATAAAAAACGTAATTAAAGGCGATTTTTTTAACAATTGCATTCAAGCAGTTCGCTATGCAAATATTTCGATTTGTATGCTATTTTCTTTTACAGTTGTTTTGCTTACGCGTTTTCCGTAAACTCAGATGAATGAACCTTTTTTGCAGTTGTTTTGCTTACGTCAGATGATATTTGGTATAAATAGTAAATAGAGAAAATACTTGTATTATTAAGTAGTGTATTTTGATTTTCTATAGAATCATGAATGCTGAAACCGTATCCAAGATTAGTAGCGCAATTTTGAGATTAACTGTAAAATGCGTGAATCTAATTAAATCAGTGAATGAAATAACGAAACACATTTTAATTATCAAAGCAAATATTAGTATATTGAAGCTTGCTATTAGAAATAAGGTATACGAAGACAATCAACAAGAAAATCCTAGTAGGCTGGAATCTAATTTAGCACATCTTAAAAGCTACCTTGTACGATTGAGGCACTTGAAACGCACTTTGGAATATCGTGGTAAAGGTGTTGATGCAACGCTTTCTAGAGGTCATACTCGAAAAAATTTGATTTGGCATGATGTACAATCATGTTTTGGAAGTTGAATAATTACGGGACTTATTATCAATTTAAATTATAGAAATCCTCTAGTGTTCTTAAACAAGGCGTTCGCTAGTTTTAAACGCAAGATTGTTGCTTGCTTAAAAAAGTCAATGTTGAAAGTTAATGTAATATTTACCGCTAACTTTGTTAAGCCTACAACTGGCGAAATAGATTTGAAAACGTTTCCTACTGCAAATCGTCACATCGATATAAATACCAATCTCAAGCTGTGGTATAAGGAGAACGTATTGAACAAGATTTCGAAGCGATTAGAAGAATTTTGCGAGAAAGATTCTGGTTGGGCAATCCAAGAAGTTTTACACTTGAAGGTAAATATAAACAATCATGATCCACTTAAAGGAGGGTGTTCAACGTTTGTACCGGTTCCGGACTTTATATAAAAAAAAAAGCTGTGGTAAATGTAATAAATAACGATCAACATTGCATTCTTTGGAGCTTGGTTTCCGCTTTATATCCTGCTAAACAAAATAGTCAGAGAATATCTAGCTATCCACATTTTGATACAGTATTACGCTACAATTCAATTCAGTTTCCAATCGCATTAAAAGACATAAAAAATTGAGAAGCTTAACAATCTCGCAATTAACCTATATTGTATAGAAAATACTAAAATACTGCTATTTTGTTTAAGTGAAAATTTTAAAAAATTGAACCTATTAATCTGTTAGTTTTAAATAATGATTCCTTACAATATTCTCGTCCGACAAATGCTAATGAGAATCACTTTCATTTTACTTGGATTAAGGATATGTCAAAATTATTTGCAAAACAGTTGTCTTCACATGAACATAGAAAATTTTTGTTATAGATGTTTAAATAATTTTAGTACAGCAGCATTACTTAAGCGTCATTCGAATTATTGCGAAAAACAGAATACTTGCTCAATAAGATTACCCGAAGAATCCGAAAAGTATCTAACGTTTAAACATTTCCGCTATCAAGAAAAAGTATCATTTGTAGTTTATGCAGATCTCGAATGTATATTAGAACCATGCAATGAGTCGGAGGTAATACTAAACACAGTCTCTTACCAAAGGCATATACCCTTTAGTGTAGCGTATTATTTGAAATGCTCGTATGATAATAAATATTCCAAATTTCAATTGTATCGCGGAAAGGATTGTATAGAATGGTTTGTTGCTCAATTGAAACTGATTTCAGAAACGACTAATAAAATTTTCTGTAACCCAAAACCTATGAATCCTTTAACGGAAGAACAAAAGTCAACATTTAAATTTGCCCTTCACTGTCACATTTGCAATAAACCTTTTAGTATAGATGATATTAGAGTTCGCGGTCACTGCCACTTTACAGGTGAATTTCGAGGAGCCGCTCATCAAGATTGCAACATCAATTATCATAATTTTTATATGATACCGGTAGTTTTTCATAACTTTTCAGGCTACGATTCGCATTTCATTATTAAAAAAATTGCGTTAGGGTTTTCAGGTTTGGTAAGTATTCTACCAATAAATAAGGAAAAATACATATCTTTTACAAAATATGTAAATGGTACGAAAGTTACTTTTAGATTTATCGATTCATTCAGGTTTATGGCATCTAGCATCGAAAAATTAGCTTCATACTTAGATGATAATAAAAAATCCATCACCAGGGAAAATTGTAACACCGATAATGAGTTTCAGTTACTTACGCGTAAAGGTATATTTCCCTATGATTACATTAACTCTTGGGATAGGCTCAATGAAACCGATTTACCCTGTAAAACAGCATTCTTTAATCGTTTGCGCAATGAAGTAATCTCAGATGAAGACTACAATCATGCTAAACACGTTTGGCAAACATTTAATATAAAAACACTAGGGGACTATTCAGACCTATATTTAAAAACAGATGTACTGCTCTTGACTGATATATTTGAAAACTTTAGAAAAACTTGTATGTTCACGTATAAGTTAGATCCGCTTCACTACTTTACGGCTCCTGGTTTAGCTCTAGATGCGATGTTAAAAGCGACGAACGTTAAACTCGAGCTGCTTACTGATATTGAAAAAATAATGTTTTTAGAACGGGGAATTCGTGGCGGTGTTTCTCAATGTTCGAATAGATATGCTAAAGCAAATAACAAATATATGAATGCAGATTATGATCCAAATTTCGATTCTAAATATTTAATGTATTTTGATGTTAATAATCTATATGGGGCTGCAATGTCTGAATATCTTCCATATGGAGAATTTGAATTTTAGATGGTACCAGTCCAAATATAGTACGTTTAGACATACTTAATATTCCCGATGATTCTGATATAGGATATATTTTGAATGCGATTTACACTACCCAGTATCTTTACATGAAATTCACAGTGACTTACCTTTGGCGCCTGAACATATGATACCACCAGTACCTTCTAATAAATCAAACTTAAAGAAATTACTTACAACTTTATATCCAAAACTCAACTATATTATTCACTACAAGAATTTAAAATGTATTTAAGCTACGGTTTAGAACTGAAAAGATTCATAAGGTTCTTCGGTTTAAACAAGCTCCTTGGTTAAAAGAATACATTGATTTGAATACGAAATAAAGACAACAGTCAAAAAACAGTTTCGATATATGCTTTTATAAAAATATGATAAATTCGGTTTATGGAAAGATGATGGAAAACGTACGGAAAAGGAAAGATGTGAAATTAGTGACCAAATGGGAAGGACGGTTTGGAGTTCGTAGTTACATAGCGAAGCCTAATTTTCATAGTTGCACTGTGTTAGACAAAGATCTAGTCTTAATAGAAATGAATAAATTAGAGGTTTACTTAAACAAACCCATTTATGTAGGTTTCTCTATTCTAGATATTTCAAAAACCTATTTATATGAATTTCACTATAGTTATATAAAATCGCAATTTGCTAATAAAGCAAAGCTGCTGTACACAGATACGAATAGTTTGATATACGAGTTTAGCGTTGAAATTATTTACTCTTATATCAAACAAGATATTCATAGATTTGATACTTCCGATTACGACCCTCATAACAAATATCATATTCCATTATCAAATAAAAAAGTTCCTGGTATTATGAAGGATGAAAACAATGGTGACATCATGCTAGAGTTTGTAGGACTTAGATCTAAAATGTACACTTACAGAGTTCAGGATAGTATAATAAAAAAGTCAAAGGGATCTTCCTTAGCAAGTATTAAGCAAATTTCTTTTGATGATTATAAGAATGCTTTGTTTTATAAACAGACTGTACAGAAACAGCAATGTTTAATTAGATCAGTCAAACATGATGTCTGTACTATTAAACAAAACAAAATTGTTCTTAATCCAAGTGATGATAAAAGAATTCTTAGTACCTTAACCACAGATACTAAACCTTGGGGGTATAACTATACATACAGAAATGACTTGTAAAGCTTCAACCACTGGCTCAAATAAAGAATGCAATTTATTTTATCTAGATTAACATATAATATTTTTTAGTTATAAAACTTCAGTGTTATGTTTATACCTGCACAAGTACGCCGATTTTCGTTTTTGGATGTATCTAAAAATAGGATACCTTTCAATCTGCCCGAGTTTTGAACTATATATTAGTATAAATGTATTGTAGAGAAAAATAGTAGTAGTAGTAACCGTTCTGTTTAAAAAAATCCAGTTTGTTACTAACATACCAGTTAGTTTATTTGAGAAATGTATAACAAAACTTTTATTTAAAATTGTCAATGTTTATGGCTGTTTACATGTAAAAATATTAATAAATAGACTGTGATTGCTAAATGATTTATTGTTTTTTTTTTTCATAATTTGTAAAGGTACAGTAATAATAATAATAATAATAAAGTAATTATAATATTCTTATGCTGTTTGAGAGTGGATTGTATTTGACTATCTTATCATGAAGTATAAGGCAATGACAAGATGTATTTGGTAAAACGTTTCTGATAGTTTCAAATTCTAATCTAATATCGACAGTACCAGATTTTAACGCTTCGTTTTGTCTAGAACAATCTATGACTACTAATGGTGCAATACTTCGTAAATCTTCAGGATTAAAAAGTGGCTCATTTTCCTTTTCGTAGTGTGATTGCTGAAACTGAGCATACATCTCATATAACAACGCAGTCTGTTTATTCTCGAACCTCAAATTTAAGTTATCGTACGGGAAAATTTCTGAATTTAAATATAGTTTCATGTTGGTTAAATAGCAATGATCAAAATGACTGTAGTTGCTCATGTATCTATTTTTTCGGTTGGTTTGGAAACCAACAATCACAAATCTTGGTTTTTCTAATTGTGTTGTTGTTTTAATGTTCCATGTATGACGTTGCGTTTCTTGTAGAAGTTGATATTCATGCAACTCCCATCCTCTAAACGGAATATGCAAATCCTGATTTTGTGCAACGCATTCTATTAAATTAATTCGTTGAGTATCATCAACGGCTACATGCGGCATTTTCCATAAAACTTTGTTTAAAACAACTTTTATTTCTTCATCGGGTGTAGGATTAATTATAGCATTAGTATCAAAACTAGAACGTAGTAAGACTAACTCATGACGGAGGTTTAAAATAATTTTTTTAAAATCTTTGCATAATCCGAGAACCATTGAAAGGTTTATTGCAACATTAAAATTCCCATTGACATCAACTATTTGTGAATCATCCATAGGAAACCACCCAACGTTTTGTAAATGTTTACTTTGATTGCTATTATATGAAACATATCCCTTCATTATAGACGTTAATCCAGGATTCCGAACACGATCTACAATAATACCACCAATCTCATATCTAATTTCATCAAAAAGCAGCAAAATTCCATTATTTACAAACTCTGCTGTCTGAGACGGCGTTCCATCTGTTCTAATTAATTTGCCTTCTATGTACAGCATGCTCTTCGATGGTAAGGTGTATACATCTTGTTGTTGTATAGGGATTCGAATTTCATCATTATTGTTTAAAGATGTGTTAGCATAAGGTTGATGAGTATGTTTTCAATATTAACAATTGCATTGTCGAAGTAAACTTTTCACGCACGTTCAGTATTTCACTATTCATTCTACTTTTTTTTAATTAAATGCAGTCCTAACGATTGTAGAAACTGCCGGTTTTGTGTTGTTAGCGGTCTTGAAACAATCAATCGAGTGTCGATTGCTTTGAAATTTCCAGCATTTATATCAATTCTTGACATGTTGCGTGCATTATACTTAATACCCATGGCTATTGCAGATTTTTTAAATGCAACCTTACAGTTAACAGTTCTCCTCTGAAATTAACTAAATTTCCATCTTGATCTAACACTTTAACTATTATTTCATTTATTATACGTGACCTGATTGGTAGATATATAATCGTAGGTGGACACTCGACAATTTTAAAACCTGCAGGTACTTGAGGAAAAAATTCGTGTATTACATGGGCTGGTTTACTATTTAAATAGGATCCACTTGCAATATTACAATGGATTAAAACTGCATTCACTTTACAAATGTTGATCGCGTAGTCTGCTTGATGCGTGACAAATGCTAGCAACTTTCGCGGATTGAAACCAAGTAGAGAACCAATTGAATCCTTTTGGTAAAATCCACATCTAGACTACATTTAATACTACATTTAAGTGTATTATTGTCAGCTGTAATTTCTATATACACTGGCGTCTTTCTAGCGCTTCGTGATTGATCCATACGACCACGCCATCTTTTATCACCTAAAGCTTTTGAAGATATTTATTAATTTCTCTAATCTCATAAGCACCTTCAGGTATTTCTATGAATTCTCCGTTAGATCCATAATAAAATTTATTATTTATTCCTTTTTCTATGTTTGGAATTGTGTTATAAGACTCAAAATTTGTTAATCCTAATACGTACTCCGAATCATTATCCAAGTTTATAGGCGGATTAAAATTGCTTGTTAAAACTGAAGTGTTTCCCGTTAGAGTAAAAGTGTACGACATAACAACTTCGTACGCAGTTCTATGCACTACTTAGAAATTGTAAGCATAAATGACCGCAAAACACAGTACCGTACGATTGTTCTTGGTTAATGTTATAAAGAATTTTACATTTACCCCGCTATTCAAATAACTTATCAACTCTGTTGGCGGTCGCAGGTTTCCGTAGCTGTCATAGTAAATAGCGCTACTACCGTACTTTTGTAAGAGGTCCAATGCGTGCCTAAACCTTCTATTCCATCTAAATAAATTATACCACATTCTTTTAAATTAACTTTCTTGGGAAGATTGTTTCTCATGAACACTCCACGGAAATATGGTACTTCTAATTGCTTAACAAACTCTATTAATTCTACATTTCTTAGTGCTCGATTAGGTAAAATCAAGTTGCGTTCCTTTGAGGTTTTGCAGGGGCTAAAAAAAGACCAAAACCTTTTTTATAAGGTTTGATGTACATGCCGTTTCCGACTGCAATGTCCTCCATTGCCTTGTTATGACGTTGTTTTTCCGCTAGTTGTTCCTTAGCTATTTTAGTATCTGAAACTGCTTTTGCAACAGCAGCTGCACCTCCAGTAAGAGTACCAAGAGCGCTTAGGCCTGCAAAATTGGTATTAGTGGTAGAAAACCTCCTGTTTTAGGAATTGATATAATACGAGCTGATTTAATATGCTTCTTTTGTTTTGCTGTATTGGCGGCCTTAATTGCTATGTTGATTGCATCCATAATATTAGATCCTTTAGTCTTTTTTAAAGCTGTACGTGCTTGTTTGATAATACTTTTAATACTTAGCGTACTTCTTATTTTACGTCTCTTTATCAGTTTTCTTATTTTATTGATATTTTTTGTTCTCAGTGATGCACAGGCACCCATTCCAAGTTTTACTTTAGCTTTCATTGCGGTAGCTACTCCAAATGCTGCTACTTTTTCACCTAAAGACGAGAACCAGAATTTAGTCTTTCTGTAGCTAACTGAGCTAACTTCGAATCTGCTTGATGACGTTTAGATAGATCCTTTTCTTTGGTGTATGCAATATCGTGCTCCTTACAAGCCTCGTCTAACTTGTTTATTCCCTTGTCTCCCCGAGCTAACCGTTCGATTAGTTTTGTACCCGGACCGCAAAATTTGTAACCCGGAATATGCGCTTCAAATGGTAAATTGTTAATTACAGTATTTAATAGTCCGTTCCCAGTAGTTTTAGAATTATTATTATATGTAATCATTAGCGGACAACTATCCTCTCAAGCTGTGCAGTAAATAAATAAAATATTATGAATTAATGATTCTTTATATACTCGCCGTTTCTTATATATATATATATATATATATATATATAATTCCACTTTTTTTTACAAATCGAATTTAGTACTTGCAAACATGCGTGTTGTGAAACAATCAACACCTTTAACCATAAACAATAATGACATTGGTGTGCAATCCTTAGCTAAAAAGAAAAAACATAGCGTTCTTCTGCCTTCATCTATTCGATGTCTAGTTGTTGGTCCATCAAATTGCGGTAAAACCAACGTTATGATTGGGCTGATAGAACATCCTAATGGTTTAAAGTTTGAAAACTTATATGTTTATTCTAAATCACTTTATCAACCAAAGTATCAATACCTTGAAAGTCTACTGCAACCAATAAAAGGGATCAAATATTATACATTTTCCAGTTCTGATAATATTATATCACCATCTGATGCTCGAAATAATTCTATATTTGTTTTTGATGATGTAGCTTGCGATAAACAAGGTATCATTAGGGAATACTTTAGTATGGGGCGTCATAAACAAGTAGACAGTTTTTACCTTTGTCAAAGTTATACTCGTATACCTAAGCACTTACTACGTGATAATGCTAATCTTTTAGTTTTATTTAAACAAGATGATTTAAACTTAAAACACATATATGACGATCACGTCAATACTGACATGAAGTATGATAAATTCCGTGAAATATGTGCTGCTTGTTGGCAAGACAAATACGGTTTCTTAGTTGTAGACAAAGATAGTGATCCAGATCAAGGAAGGTACCGAATAGGTTTTGATCACTTCATACATATTTAAACCTTGAGAGACGCAAGTATCGTTAGTATCGAAGAATTTTTTACTACAATAAACTTTTACGCAATGAACAAGGAGGCGATAAAACTTAAAAGAATTTTAATTAAGAAAAGAAACATTGTAAAAAACAAATTGCGTCAGTTAAAAGATCATGAAGTCGTCCAAGTGGAATCAATCTTACCCATAACATCACGATTAGAAACTATTGCTAATAAACTGGATGGGGAAAGTGCGGTAAAGAAAGAAAAATTTAAAGAAGAAGAAGAACTGCCTCATAGCAGTGTAAAAAAAATTAAACCTAAATTGCTAGAAAGGAACGTTGACTATATTGATTCCCCGGTTATTGCTCAGCATATACCAAATATAAAAAATGATGCCATAGAGGTAGATGATGATGATGATGACGATGTTGAGAATGAATACGAAGCAGAAATTAATCGAAATGCACAAGAAGCCCAGGAATATATTCAAAGCTTTGCCGATTCACCTGGTATGACACATTATCTCGAACAGCTACATCCGCTACCTCGAGAATATATTTACAATATGTTTAAAGATGTTAAGAACGAATTTGATCATAAATATGGTAAAAGGTTTAACCCTGATTCAAATGGTCTTATGATAGGCAATTCGAATTTCGCGTTGGATGATGAAAATGTTCTAATAAATGATTTGAAATATAAAGGTACTCCTGGATTATACGAACTACTGTTTAAAAAATATCCTGTCGGGTACAGTCATCAAGATCTAAAGTCGTATCTTGATATTGTAAAAAGAACAAATGCTAATAGAAGATATTATTCTGAAACAGAACAAATTCAGGGTAATACTTCATATAAGTACAAAAATATAATTTCTACATTAAACATACTTCCCCAAACACCCCGTAGACCTAGAACATTACCCTATAGAAAGCGTCTTGGAGACGGTATGACAATGGAAGTATCAAATAACGCTATAGATTATTTATATTGGAATGATCCCAATGAACTTGTTGATAGATTACGACTTTTAGTTTCATCTCAGACTGCTAGACACACAGGTCACGGCAACGAAATAAATTCGATCATTGAAGAATTGCGTGAGGCGAAAGTAATTAGATGATAAATACTCCCTGTATGTTTGTTGTGGTTTGTTTAGTATTCTTCTTAATCTTCTTTGGGGATTAAACCACTCATAGTTTTTAAAATTATCTTAAATAAAGATAATTTTAAAAACTATGAGTGGTTTAATCCCCAAAGAAGATTAAGAAGAATAATTAGATGATATGACAATTGACAAATTTGGAAGGCACTTACATAACCGTAAAATAGATATAAGTGAACAGGAATATGAAAACAAAAGTGAAGGTTTTGAAACCTTGATTGAGTACAAGTTACATATGCTACATTACACGGTAGTAGCAACGTTTTACTCTAATACATTCCTCGACGGTGACAAGACATTCCTTATTTTCAACATTAAACATAATTATGAATTTCCTTATGAGGAAGCAGTCATTGAGAATATTAAAGGATACCCGCAAGACATTGAAATTCTTATAAACGAAAAAAGTTATGTAATTGCACAGTTACAAGGATTTTTGCTTAAACGTATGGATGTAATCAGCTTTCGTGACAGCGGTGCTATTATAAACAATACCACAATGTTTCTTGATTTTATATTAAAAGTTCCTTTCAAAGCAAGTGGAGCCCACGACATTCAAACATAGAAGTATTTCATTAATTGTATTTAATAAATCCTGATTATAAAAAGTATTATGATAGTTGCTCAATCAAAAGTGAAAAGTATATAGTAAATGAACTTCATAAACCAGCAAGAATAAATTTCAAGAGACGCAAAGTGATAGTAAAAGGTTTAAATGACCTTCTTCAGACCGATTTGATTGAAATGCTACCATATTCGCAAACAAACAAAGGATTTAAATACATTTTAGTAGTTATTGATTGTTTCTCCAAATACGTATGGGCTGTACCACTTAAAAGTAAAACGGGTATTGATGTTACTGCTGCAATGAAAACAATTTTAAATAAATTTAAAAATCCGCCAAGAAATTTGCAGTCTGATTTTGGCAAAGAATATTATAACAAACACTTTCAATCCTTAATGCAGACATATGGCATAAACCATTATAGTGTTTTTTCTACAAAGAAAGCATGCATTGTGGAACGTGTAATTAGAACTTTAAAGGGAAAAATGTGGCGCTTGTTTAACCTGAACGGTTCTTACAATTGGATAAAAAATTTAAGCGATATTGTGAAACAATACAACAATACAGTTCACAATACTATCGGAGTCAAACCTGTAAAAGTTGATAAATCAAATGAAAAAACTATTTTTAAATCATCATTTACCCACATCAAACTTGCAACCAAAATACCAAAATATTCAATAAAAGACAGTGTGAGGATTAGTAAACACAGGGAAGCATTTACGAAAGGTTACACGCCAAACTGGTCAAATGAAATTTTTAAAATTAAAAAGGTAAACGTATCCAATCCGACAACATATATATTAGAAGATCAAGATGAGAAAGAAATCAAAGGTGCATTTTATGAAACGGAGTTGCAAAAGGTTAAACATCCAGGAATTTACCTGGTAGAAAAAGTCCTAAGAAAGAGTGGAAATAAAGTATTTGTAAAATGGTTAGGCTTCTCTAACGTACACAATAGCTGGATCGATAAAAATAATGTTTGCTAGAAGTTGTTATAATAATAGTTAATAAGGCTAACATTGTAAAATTATATTAAAATAAATAATACAGACAAAATTTTTCTATTGTTTTTATTATTATTATTATCAAGCCATTCTTTTAATAAAAGATATTTTGTTTTGCGCATTGCAAATTATTATTGCTGTGTCTACAACAATGGATGTTATATTTTAAACGATTGTTGATTTTAACTCCGATAGCTTAGGACAACCTAGTGCAAGCATATCAGTTACAAAGTTTTGCATTATATATGTTTCAATCAATTTCTTCTTTTCTAGACCCTTCACAAATACTTCTTCACCGGGTCGGATAATTTGCTTCAAATAAAGCGCTATATATGATGACACCATTCCAGCCGTTGAAGATTCATCCCAAGAAATACCATGAATATTCCTTGTCACCCAGTCGTTATGTTTTATATGATCTTGACTCAAACAACTGGACTGCATTGGCAGTTTAAAAATTTGATGCCAAACATCACCTTTCAACAAGTCCAAAACCGCAATTTCTTTACACACAAACTCGTTTTTCTTGTATTTAAATCCCTGAATATCAATTATATACATGTTTGTATGTAAGTATATGCAGTAAACTTCGACTAATTAAATTAATATTAGGAGCAATCTCCTTATATAGCAGATTACCACCATCTGCGTACTTTGCCAACCCACTTTTCAACCTATCACAAGAGTGAACTCATTTTGAATTGAAACCGGCCCATGTGTGTTTGCAGCCTCTAAACATAAATCAGAATCCACTTTAATTAAAACACAATTGACTTGAATGCGATATTTTGCATCTGTCATACTGTCTCGCTAGAAAACCAAATTCAAAACATCTACACACATTTTCTCTGCACTTACATTTTTCAACATACGTGTGTTTTGAAATATGTTCCATTGAAAGTAATATAAAGCCAATCCTAATTCAAAACGTGCCCACAAGTATTTTACATTTGAAAAGAATTCAGGTTTTCACATTTTACATTAAAAGTATATAACGCCGATCCTAATTCAAAACGGTGCACGTGTAACTTCTCGCTAGAAAACCGAATTCAAAACAGCTACACACATTCTTCTCTGCACTTACATTTTTCAACATACGTGTGTTTCATTGAAAGTAATATAAAGCCGATCCTAATTCAAAACGTGCCCACAAGTATTTTACATTGAAAGTATAGAAGAATTCATGTTTTCACAACTATTTTACATTGAAATGTTTTCACAACTATTTTACATTGAAATTATATAGGGCCGATCCTAATTCAAAACGTGACAGACGTATTTTACACATGGAAAATACGTCTGTCGCGTTTTGAATTAGGACCGGCCTTATTTACCTACTTGTGCTCAATTACCGACCCCAGAGAACGGAAACAACAACACATTACAAATTTGATACCTTATACCTACGTTATGTAATTGTACTAACTTTGGTCTAATTTTCTGTTTTATTAATACTCGTATCGATTTGTTATTTTTTTTAGGTAGAACTTTTTACCTGTACTTCTCATCGACCTATGGGGTCCAATGGTTAAGCTACTCACCTAGCATGCCGGCGGCCAAGATTCGAATCCCGGCGCTTTAGAATTTTTCAACACCACGAATACGGAGTGGTGGTCTAACTAGGGTGCCAACTCCGAGAACATTAAATAGACGTATTTAAGAATTCAGATCAGTCACGTGGATCGAGTGAAGATTGATATGCGTCAGGAGAAAGGTATTTACACGTCTTGGTGACGTCACTCTGTCCTGGTACGAATGACCTTGAAAGGTATAAAAATGACCAGAATGAACCTATGGGAAACAACATGTAAAAATGATCGATTTTGAGACCGTACGCGCTTAGCCTACCTACTCTTGTATTTATATAGATTTTATTTTCGATATTTTAAAATGTTTAGATTTATACTGTACTATATGTTAAGTGACGCTTTATGCACAACACGTTGTAACGAACGATTACGTAAATGTGTTTTAACTTTAGTAAATATTCCTTTGGGACTGTATGTTTTACTTACAGGTTGTAATATAGTTTTTTACTGAGGTTTCCAATTCTTTTCTTTCTATAGCACCCACCCCACTCTACGACGTTTTTGAGCTACTCCGTCTAATCCCTTTGGAGTTCGATTCTACTATTATGTCGCTGTTTTTATTGCGGTATCCGGTGCAAGCGATTTTCTCTACTTACTTTGCTGCTTTCTTTCTTGTCTTCACGGAATGGCGTAACAGCGTATTGCAGAAACTGAAGATTTTCGACAGGTATAATTTTCAAATTGATGTCATGTTGTAAAATGTTAAAAATTTAGACAATATTTCGGTTGTCTCACTTGAAGGTAAGTCAAATTTAAGAAATAATTTGAATTTTGTATTAAATTTGACATAGGCCTCGTAACGTTTTTCAATTTCAACATTCAGTGAGTCGTAAATCACAATAAAAGTGTTTACTCTAATATGTTGATGCCCCTTTAAAGAAAGCTTCATCGTCTTCGTTTCCATCAAAAAATACTTTTTACTTATGGCTTCGTCGTAGCTCATACTGATAGTTACATCAATTTTTCCTCAATTATAAATTTGAAATCATTTTCGATTTTTCAAAGTTGTTACGATTTTTAATACTGATAAACTGATGTAAAAGTTTTAATAAAGAAATTGAGAATGACAAAAACAAATTAGGCTGTCATATGGGCTACTTTACATGATTCCAATTTTTTGCTTCAAGAGCTTTTGCATTATTTCTTACAGACATTTTCTGTTTTGTATTTGAGCTTATTTCCATCAATAATTGTTTAATAGAAATATAAAATTTATATAAAGCCGGCCGCGTCTGCACAAGCTAACTAGCTAGTTTCTGAGACTTTCTTAACTCTAGAGTTTATACCAGTGTTGTTTTTATGTTACTCAACCTGGAACTTGATGCTGAAAACGAAATGTATATATTTTAAACTGAGTCGAAATATATAGCTGCGCCGTGACACAATTCTGCTGTTGTATTTCAAACCAGGTTCAAACCATGACTGGCGCACGATACACATAATACGTGATTACAAGCCCGCAAATTTTCCAAACATTTTCCAGGCATTGTCAAAGCGCTGTTTACGACAATTTTTAATTTCTATACTCCATGCAATGAAAGTCTTGAGCAAAACATTTCTGAAGCTTTCTGATGTGTGGAATTAAATATCAACAAAGAAAGACACCTTGTTGCGGTATTTTGTGCGAGGCGGCTCCGTGGCGTAGAAGTATATGTGTGACTACTACGCCCAAGGTCTTGGGTTCGAATCCCGACACGGTCCGCTTAAAAATGTTAGGCTAGCATTTTGCACAAAAATACACTCTCGTTCGGATGCGAGGTAAAATGGAGGTCCCGTGTGTGAGTGTTGTCACGCACGTTAAAAATCCCTACCTTGCTTGAAACAGCAAGGGTTCGACAAAATTCCAAATTTTCTCGGTAAAAATACTCGTTTCCTGGCCAATGTAGTACCTTCAGGTGGAGCATTGGAAAATCACATGTAAGGTATTTTGTGCGGGGCGGTTCAATGGCGTAGTTGGTATGTGTGTGTTTACTACGCCCAAGGTTCCGGGTTCGAATCCCGACACGGTCCGCTTGAAAAATGTTAGGCGAGCATTTTTTACAAAAATACGCCTTCGTTCGGATGAGAAGTAAAGTGGAAGTCCAGTGTGTGAGTGTTGTCACGCACGTTAAAAATTCAAAATTTATCAGGTAAAAAAAACTAGCTTCCTGGCCAAAGTAGTACCTTTAAGTAGAGCATTGGAAAATCACATGTAGGGATATTCTGTGCGGACAAGAAAAAACCCAGCACAGTAAGTAGTAGAAAATTGCCTACACCGAATACCGCAACAAAACACAGGGACAGAATAGTAGAATCGAACTCCAAAGGGATCAGAGTTTGGGCTAGCTCAAACACGCCATAGAGTAGGGTGGGGAGCCTAGAAAGAATAGAATTACGCACATATAGGAAAACATACAATCCCAAAAGACTATTCACAAACGTCAAAAACACGTTTGTGTAATCGTTCGTTACAACATGATGTACACAAAGCGTCAATTTACATATATTACAGGATAACCTAAACACTGAAAAATATCAAGCATAAAATCTTATTATCTAAATACAAGCATACTTACAATATTCCCCAACCCTAAATATGTACAAGAAATATCGAAATAATAATATACTAAGTAAAAAGTTGTTGTAGGAAACGCATCTCGTAACATTAAAGTTTTAAACAGTCCGTTGTTGACGTTCACATTAATTTATACAGTAAAAAGCAACCAGTAGAAGAGCCCTCTAATGCATTAAAATTTTTGAATAGGTACGCAACATAGAATCATTTCCAGCAATAGAATGTTAAAAATTCTACAAAAGTAAGCAAAAATATATATTTCAGACGACAACGGCGAAAACATTGGTAGAATGTAAGCAATAAATAAGGTATGATACTATAACTAATTCCGTTGAATTTTGTTGTTTGTATGGGAAAGGAAAATATATTTTAGAACATCCGAGTGAGTTATGTAACCATGCACATAGCCAAAGACGGCCAATTACCTACCTTTTAGGAAAGAATAGAGGTTTGTATTATTATCGATTCACCCTACGCGGATACCCGGAATGACTTAATTATGAGGAACGGTTTTATTACCCATAAAACTTGAGCGAGCTCGAACGCCTGCAAATATAACAAAGCTTTTATATAAAGCAGTTGTTTTCGAACATGTTTTCATAGAATACACTATTGGAAATAACAAGCACGTATTTCAAAGAAGGAGAAGCAAATGCTTGCTTATTTTAACGAATTTACTATTGGAAATAATAAGCAGCAGTTAGAATGTATTACAGGGAATTGATAAGCCGAGCTTCTAGCTTTTAGAAGTGGTTTTACGACCAGCTAACATTTCAATGAATTTATAAATGGTTATAGGATATATTCCATATACTGAGGGAAATTTTATACAGGACGCTTTATTGAACTTGTTAGCTTGTATAATTTGAGAATAACATAAAAAGGGTTTAGTTTAGCGTTTATAATTAAGGTAGCCGTAAATTAATGCAGAATCACGCCATTTCAAAAGTTACCATTAACAAATTGCAGGTGATAAAGACGCTATCAAAATAAAGATGTTATTTACACTTCAATATTAACGTTATTGGAATTTTATATATAGGAAGGATGTCGAACTAGCAATGTTCAATGCACTAAACAAATAGACTTTTATACTTTTAAAATGCAGATCGCTCATTGGACATGCAGCACATACATTTCCCTAAGTTTAACACGAGGCGTGGCATGAAAATTTTCTGTAAACAAATGCTTCGTCGTGATCTAATATTATAAATAACAGTAAATGTACTTAAAGAGCATGATTATCGACTTTTCAGTGAGACAATAAAAAGTGACAATACATAGTGTTACAATAAAGTAACAATTAAAAATTATTTAATGTTGTAATGTAGAATTAAGTGTAATTTGACTTAGTCAATTGAAATCATAGATATAATATGATGTTTGGTTGGTTTTGGTAAAGGAGTTACTTTAGGGCTTTTAGAATACTACCCTTAATACTTTTAGAATACCGCCTTTAGTGTTTTACACACCTGAAGTAATTTTAAGCACATTCATAAATATTTTGAGTTTCATTCTATGTGGCTTTAATCACCTCAATAGAAAATTTTAAATAATACTGTAAACAATTCAAAAACTACTGCATTCACTGAGAATATTTTATACAAATTTTGGATCTGCTGCAATAAAATTTGTGGCAATTTGAGTTTAAACTGGATGTTGATTACTGTAATTTTGTACATCAATTCTTGAGAAAAATGTCTGTTGGAAAAAGATTTAACGGAATATAATATAAGACTACTATAATCAAGGTCAGATTAGTTTTAAGTTTTATATTTTCTATAAAAGACAATTGCAAATGTGCATTGTGTATTTAATAATCTTAGGGTAAAATTCTGTAGTTGTAAGATATTATTAATTCAATATTTATTTGGGAAATAACCTATAACGAAGAGCAATTTATACAAGTTTTGGGTTCACAAGTATTCTTTTAAGTAAAACTTGCAGGTCAGAGTACTTAACCCTGAGAGGTCATTAAGGGCGCGATCGGATGTATGGTTGGCTGCCTAAAATCCATCAAAAAACAGGTTATTCTGTTTGGTAAATAACTTTTGTTGGATTGAAAATATGCAAAATGTAACTTTACCATTAGACTCACAAAACTTTGTACTTTCTAACGAAGGTTTGTTTTTTTTTCTAAAGTGGAGTAACACGCAAGAAATAGCTGTTAAAAGTAATGGTAAAAATTCACTTACTTTATTTTAGTTACTACATCTAACAGAATCGATTTGTATATAAAAAAAAGCATTCGTTGGATAGCAGAATACATATATAATCGTTCTGTTAAAAAAATTTTCAAAAATATTGATCATGATAGCCGTAGTGTACTGAATGGATTTTATTGAATTATTACATCAATTGTACGCCATTTTAATAGAAGTTGTTCACGACTTTTTCCGAAGATGGCACTGTTAATGATGTGTAGAATAAGGTTTAAAACCAGAATATTTCAAATTAAATTATTTTGGACTTTGTTTTTGTCGCATTGAAATACCATTTGATAAGTGTAATATAATAATGATTGGATTAATTGCGAATATTTATGAAGCCAAAAATGATATAACCTCAACATCCATGGTTGTTTATAACAGTTTATAAACTTCCATGTTTATGTTTACAAGCGTTACAGCAGTGTACTTTGGGAAACTTATACTATGTTATAATAGCTTTTAAAAAAAGGGTAGTGTGCCGTATCTCAAAACGTGACTAGAAATTCTACAATATTCAATGTAAGAAAAATATTGCTTCAGTTAGCAAAAGTGAAGTTTATTAAAATATCTTAGTGGAACCATCACACGGAATTAGAATACATATTGTTACAAATTAGGCTACACCTTTGCTACTCAGCAAAATGATTTACAAATTTGAACGATCTGGGGGGGGAGGACGTTCTCAAAAAACAATAATTATTCCTACATCATTTTACACTTCACTTTGGGGAAGTTCATTGTCTTGTGTATCTTACCAGGGGTCTGCAATGGTAATTATATTTTCGATTTGAAAAGTGTCAAAATCAGCTTTAAATACATAGACAACTTATTAGTCTTTCCATTCTTTACCCCCACATAGCAGGCTTCAAAACTCCCACTAATCATGAAATATATATTAAGCTAAATTAAAAATAAAAGCGTAAAAGTTTGTTTAGGATTAAATGAATTACAAAACTAGACCTATCTTTAGGTGATTAGAAATAAACCATAAAAGAATTCCTTTTTGGTTTATTCTGTCAAAAAATAGCTATTTTGTTACATTAAATTGCTTTGTCAAAAACGAGTAAACATTTATTTCAATAAATATTTCATAACTAATAAAATATTTGGGGTCTTTGGTTTAATATCTTTCATCAAATGCTAATATCGAAGAAAGTATTTCCAATACAAAAAAACTTTGACTTGTTACCTGTAAAGTGTGCTTTATTAAAACAAAGTTATTACAAATGTTTTATTTTTAATGAATAACTAACAAAATAAAAATAGGTTCAATTGTTGTAATATTTACACTAATGTGTATATAGGTATTTTTAACCGTTAAATCATTACCAAATGAAATTAAATAAAAACCCTGGTTAAGGGTTTTTATTTAATTTCATTTAAATCGTGCCACAGTGTTCCTATAGATTATTAAATCATTACCAACCAAAAATTTAAAAGGAACACTGTTTTACACCATACGTAGCAATGTAAATGATATAAAACTATCCGTAAGAAGAGGGAATAACAGGCATTTCTAAATATTTGTTAAACACCATATTTTAAGGTCAATACATAAATGTTTAATAATAAATATACTAACAGCTTTCGAATTGAAATTGACTTTATTGTTTTTAATATTACATTCAATATTAGTATATAAGACATATTTGCAGGTCCATGCAGGCGAAGTTTAGTCATAGACTACTTTTACACCACTACATATTTCTACAAGAAAAATTAGTGTTCCTGCTTATCCAAATGATTTGTTTACAAGAGTAACACATTCACACGTCTTACTGCTTTGACATACTCGCGATATTGCAAAACGAGTCATTTAATATCTTCCAACCACAAATGCATTAGTTTCAGAATTAATAATATATTGTGTATTTGAACGATAGTATTATCGTTCATCATAAAGTACGAGTCAGAATACAATATGAACAAATAATGAATGTATAGCCTTTGCAAATAATTTTTTGAATTGGGAGCAGGTAGACCACTCACGTAGTAATGGACCAGAATAATGAATTGTGAATGATCATCAGATGAACAGTTGGTAGTACTTGCAGTATTAATTTCTTCTACAGAACACCTGTTGTAATGGCTTATGTGGACATGTTACTAATTTTTTGTAGACTGAATATTGATCTAATGGATCATACTTTACTACATCTTTACTCAAATGACACAATGTGTGGATATTGTACGCAAAACATTCTTTGCCATAAAAATTTCACAATGTTTCACAAAATCTGTAAGAAGTGAATTATTAGCTAATTGGGAACCAAATATTTGAATGTGAGAACTTGGAAATAAGGGTATGCCATCAATATTGAAACTCGATTTGATTTCTTTATCAGGAAATACGCTATTTAATGAGATGTGCGGCAATAAATTTACTACTCCTAATTGACCACTATCCTTATTTATTGAGTAGTATGAGTTTTTAACAAAGTTTTGCAGTCCAGAGGTGGGATAAATGGTATGCAGACACAATTCGCAGCAACTTGGTAGTAGCTGAGTGGGATTTGTTACGATCAGTTACCCAATTGCTTAATTTCATCGATAAATTAGTTTCAGAGACATTAAGAGTATATTAGCAATCCTGGGTAAGGCTATTTGGGAAACTAGATTCATCGTTCGACTCACTATTATATACAAACTCTTGTAGTGTAACCGACCTGAAGGCTGACCCAAACGCTCTCTATAAACCGTACACCGAACATCTAGTGGCAGTGGCGGGAAGGTTTGAAATAAAACTACAGTATTTTCCTAACTTTACGTTTAATCAAAAGAATAACCACTAAATAGGCCATTCGCATGGAAAAAAATGACATACAAAGCAAACAGTGCCGTACTCAACCTGGGTGATTGGGGAAAGAGCACGGCAGAGAAACCCCAAACTGCCCTCACACTTCCAACTGCATTTAGCACATCTCGACAAGGACGGGTAACGTACAAGTACCCAGATCACCAACATTGAATTTAATGGGATGTCAACTGTTACCCAGACATACCACACATGACAACTGAAGAAACGTTACTGTAAACCAGCTAGTCTTTTCTGGTAGGTACCGAGGTTGGATAACCAATACTACCCCAGCTAAAGTTGAAGAGGGGGGACACCAGGAAGATAAAATCAGAGGTTCAATTCAATTACATCACAACAATTATCACAAATGTTAAATACTAGTTAATTATATAGGAACATCGACTAAATAATAGGATATACAAAACAACAAACAATATAATTAACTTTAAACCGAGATATGAGCGATGCAGTGGGATATGTGGTTAATAAGCTGAAATAAAACAATTACACATGATAAAATGACAAATGAAACATAAAATATCAAACATTATTAAATAAGTTGACATCAAATACATGCCAAAATTCTATAGCACAAATACAGTCCCAGAGTCAGACACTAAATGTTTATATAAATGCATGTTAGTTAAATATATGAAACCTAGTAAGCGAACGTTAAAAAATATTCATTCTGATAGCATCAGTTAAAACGTACCTTTTAAAATTTAAACACATCCTAGCATTACAAGTTCTAACTAAAAAAATACACAACAATTTTGTGGTGAATTCAAGTTCTATCTTAAAACCAAAATAAATATAACATAGAAATATAACACTGTTCATATTCAAACTTGCCTAATAATTTGATTCAATACAATGTCAGTATTTATCATTAATTGTCGTAAAATTACAGTAATTATTATTATTTATTATTATTACGTACTCAACAGGAATAATCCAATTATAGAGTAACGATACATACAGATATTTTATAATAAATATCTATAGTACTAACTAGAATATTACAACAAGTTCATTAACATGCTACTTAACTCCTTGTAAGACAGCCCAAAAATATCACACTGATTTGCTATATTATTGTACAACCTACACATTGTGTATAGTGGTGAATTAATCAAAAGATTTGTCCTAGGGGTTTCTGCTAGATAAAAGGTACTAGGTAACCGAGTGGGGCAAGTCGGAACATATATGCTAATGTACTGCAAAACATGTGAGTTATCTACCTTCCCATGTACTAGTTTATGCAGGTAAAATACGGCGTTTACATTTTCTCTGGATTCCAATGTTTGTAAGTTAAACAATCCCAGTAAGTTCTTTTTTGACATATTCCAGTCATAATGCCCTGTTGATTTATAGTAAACAAAAGTACCTCTGCAATAAGTGCAATGCAATTGTAGTTTCAACTCTAAATCTAAAATCACACTCATTTATACATAAAACAACCGGCATCAAATTCTAAGCCAAAAGCAACAGGTAACACATAAGTTTTCTGTTCAATGATTAAATAACTAATGGTTTTACAACAAATACCAACATCATATTCAAAACAATGCTCCGACTGTCGACTCGATCGACCGTCTCGACACATGCACCTTCTGATACTGTAAATTCTGACGTCATGGAATGCATTCAGAAGCCTGCAAGTGATTACTAAGCTACTCTAACAAATACCTTCGAATATCGAAATGTACACTAAAATATTTGTAATAATTATCGACCAATGAGAAATCACTTAGAAACAGTACAGATTACTTCATTCGCCACTTTGAAAAAGTTTCGAACGAAAATCATGAGGCTGGACATCTTCAGCACTCCTTTAAATAGAAATATATTAGCATGCCCTTAACGTCAAACCAACCAATAGCTAACTGGGAGTTCTCTATAAAACCCAGGACACAACGAAGTTATAACTGACAGTGTAAGGATATCAGAATTGAAACACCAAGATCTATCATAGGCAGATCTCCTTCCAATGTGGCAACCAAGAGTCGGTATGATAGCTACCGTACCTTTCACTAACTGTCAATAATGGTAACAGGTTCAAGTATTGAAATAAATTAGCAACCCACAAAAGACGTTAGGATACCGCAACCTAATTGCGCGATGTACGCTTCGGTGTAGAGACGTATTGGTGTTGCTCTGTGCTAATATCAATTTTAATACCTTGCAATAATTTTATGTGTGTATTATTACCGTTATCTTACTATGCCTTTTACTCGAGAACAGGTGAATGATATTACTGATAACATTAAACAATCCATAACTAACTTAATGCAAGATGTCAAATTCATGGAGGTTAACACTGAAAAAGTGCCCGATAGAATAATGCAACCGTTAGAAGATAAGTTGGCTGGTTTACACAAAATTATAAATGAACTTAAAAAAAAAGTCGATTTAAAAATAAAGCTAGATGCCCTAGAAAACTACACTCATCGAAATAATATAAGAATTTTTGGTATGGAAGAAAAGGTTGATTAGGAACTGTTAACTATGATTCCTAAATTGTATACGGAGAAGTTAGGTATTAGAATTACAGAAGCTAATATAGATGTGTGTCACAGGGTTGGAAAAATAATCAGTGGAAAGGCACGGGCTGTTATTGTGAAGTTCACGGCTCACAGAAGTAAATATAAGGTTTTAAGTAATAAAAAATTGTTAAAGGGTTCCAGTATTCGAATAGTAGAAGATTTATCTAGGCATAAATATTTGCTTTACCAGGAATGCTTAAAAGATATCAAAAATGTGAGGTATGGTCAATGAATGGAAATATATGTTATCAAAATGGTCAACGAACTAAGGTCACTGATATCACACAAATAAACTAGAATAGATTTACGTCCAGTTTGTGTGTTCCTTGTTTATTGGTTTTATATAGTAATTTAGTTTGTAATGTTTAAGAAAAATCATTGTTTATTACTGGTGTAGGGTAGGCAGGTTATATAGTGTAATCAATTTATTTAGCATGTGATTGACGGCAAGTAGTTTTACAGCAATCCCAATTATAGCAAGTGATTATTCCTGTTGTTCAGTATTTACACTCAATTAACAAATTTAATTTAAGCAGTTACTGTAATTATGCAACAACTTAAGTTAGCACATTTAAACGTTCGCTCATTGCAGCCACATTTTCAGCAAGTTAAAGAGGTGATTTTGTTGAATGATTTTGACATATTCGGAACTAGCGCAACTTGGCTTCAGCAACATATTACATCTGGACAAAGTTAGTATTGTGAAATATAATATTGTTCGTAAAGATAGACATACTTGGGGAGGGGGAATTGCAATATATGTTAAGAATACCATTAAATATGATATTATACAAACAAGTGGCAAAATAATCCCCATAGGAGGTATTATAAGGAACTTTTATGTATTAGAAGATAGTATGAGATACTTTACTCGAGGTTGATACAGTATTTTGCATGGGTGATACGAATGTAGATTTGTTGTATTTTGGTAGTGTGGAAAGTAAATGTGCTTTTTGAAGATATAGGGTTTACACAGATGGTCAATCAAGCTACTAGGGTAACGCTTAACTCGGCAACATCGATTGACTATAGATTAGAATTGCTTGGTAACAAAGATGTTGTGCAGCTTTTAATATTTGCTTTTATTTGTGGAGAGACTTATCTTGTTGCTTTGCCTGTGCTTGTAATATATAAGCAGGATCAACGCATTTCTTTCCAGCAGGAACATTTTTTTCAATAATCTCTGGCAATATGCAATTTAAATAAAACCGGTCCAATTTTGGAACCATAATAGTTTCCCAAAAGGTAATATTTCTGTATATTTTTTCCACAAGCAGTGGATTGTTATCACCGCTGTACACTACAAAGTAACAGACGTCTTTTGTTGAGATGTTCAATTGCCCTTGAATCTACAACAATAATCATTACAAAATTAGTGCATACACACATACACACACACGTGCACACACACACACACACACACACACACACACACACACACACACACACACACACACAGTTCGCCCACAAAATGTACTTCATATTTGCATACCTGATAATAATAGTTGTGAGTCCTTTTAAGTTTTATTTCGCCATTGACTAGCTGGAGGCATGTTGTCTTATATTTAGCAATTCCTTCAATTAAAGATAAATGTTCTTGCGCAATTTTGTACATACACTTAATTTCCATTATGGCATTACTGCCTATAAGTCCTAGAAAAGAATATCTGTATATCTATACTGAAAGCAATGCATACCATCTGGTGTTGCTCCCAAATATCCTCTTGCTAAGTCTACAAATAGGCCACATTCTCTTACCAAAATTTTCCTCTCCATCGAAAATCTTTCCTTGACCATTGGTTCCTTCATTTTACCATATTCTATAGCCCGACTATTGGAAAAGTTTTCATATAGAATAGTTTTGACAAGGCCATGGCAAGTGGTATGGTCCAGTCTTTTAACAACTGACCCAAAGTGAGACGCCGTCAGCCTATTTCTTCTATTTAATAAAAAAATTGGATTTTCAAATTGCCCAATTGTTTTACACTGTATTTCTTCCTGCATTGTTTTTGTTATCTGTAAAAGCAATGATACTTACACAATACATGTTTTTCAAAAATGCTTACCTGCATGGCGTTTAATAATCTTTTTCTTCTGACTCCATTTCTGTCGATGATAACTCTGCTTGCTCTGCTTTTGGTCCATATGAATTGTTTACAATTTTTGGTAACTTGATCTTTGTTTTTTTCTCGGTCATTTGTGTTACAATATGTCTTCTTGCAGCAATCAACTGCGCTTTATGTGTTTGTTCAGCTAGATACTTTTTAAAATAGTGACCCGGACTTACATTGAGAGCAGTCTTCCATGGTGTAGAATGCCAATCGAAGCCCTTGTCATATCGCAATCCTGTTAGATGTGATCTACTCTCAAAGGATCCTCTTTGGGTAAGATTAAGCCTCTTCCCAGCATTAAATCGTGCTAAGATACCCATAAACAGTTCTGCTCGATTATTTGTTTCAACGTCCAACAACTTATGTGCTTTTGTACAACTGAATCGAGTACCCTAAAAATGACACAATTTAGGATTAATCATTCAAAATCTGTAATAATATACCATTTATATGCAATAACAGACCAGTGGCTTGAATATTTGTGACTTGGCTCTGTGTGCTTTCGCCAACATTGACACAATATGAATCTTTGCAGTTCAATGATCATTAAAAACATGGTTGGGTGTATTTAAAATATCTTCTTTAGCACCTCCACATCCCCATTTGCATTACTGTAAATCACACTTTGAACAGAATTTTCCAGCTCTGCAATTATGTTGTTTGTCAATTGGTTTCTAGCAGGCAAATTTACACTAGTATCCTTTTGATGCACCTTAATGCTTTTCCATAATTTTTAAAACATGGTTAACACATTCTATTTTTGTACGGCCGTACCATATTCCACATTTCGTCTAATACTAGCAAACACGTTAGAATCTCCATCGGCAATGAAGGTTTTGTATCGAAGTCCATGCATTTCGATTGATGTTTTAAAACCTTCGGTTATTATGTCAGCTTCCATTGCTGATGAACTTTCAGACCAGTTTCGATAACAAATGTGTTTACTTGGAGGAAGTTTTTTGTTGGTGGCTCTAGCACAAATCGAACAATATTTGTTACGAACTCCTAAAAACAATAACTTTTTGATGCGCCTTCCAATGATAGCAGCCTAAAAAATATAAAACATTACTGCAATATTTGAACAACACAATGGAAATTTTTATATGTAATTATTATATTTGTAAATAGAGTTTTATATCTGTTATGTTATTACTTGTATTATTAATTAAATGTAATTAATACTAAAACACAGTTTGTAATAACCTTTATTTTGATAAAGGTTATTACAAATTGTGTTTATGTAGTGAACAACTGCTCAACAGAGCAAAACCGTTTTGGCCAAACTCTGGCATAAGACTTCCTAATGCTCTCCCTCCACTTTATACATAACAACATCAATCACTTGAAAGTTCATAATGTACATGCAAAGACACCTTATACAACAAAATATAAACACTTGATATACAGGGTGCATATAACATTTTGTTCTAGCAATATTAAGTTTTATGTTTATTATTTATTTAATAGCTAAATTAATAGAAGTCATAATAATTATGCATACATAAATCTGTGATATAATGATCTTTATAAGTGTTTGCTAATTAATTCTCTAATGTCCAGATATACATAAAATGTTGTTATAGTACAAATACTGTAAAGTATTTCAAAATATAGTAGAAAATATTATTTTATTATAATTGCATTAAAGGTTATAGTAACGATACTCACCACTCCCGAAGCAGCATCATAACTATGGCCATATGACCTTTTGCTCCAACCTCCATCCAGATATACTGTAATATATGGAATTCCATCTGCATCAACATCAAGGTTTTGTCTCGCCAACTCTAACTCTACTTTTCCATTTTCTTCCATATCTTTCATAAGATTGTCCTTCCATACCTAAACAAACTGTCAAGTAAGATATTAAACAATTTGATTTTCTTACAGCGCCTAATTCGGCTTCAATTTTTTTAAATTGGTAGAGTGTCATGGGAGGTACATCCATAACTGCAAATAGTTCCTGAGAATGGCCATATGTACTGCCAGTTGCCAGAGTACCCCAAACAAATCCATAATTAATTTTTGATTTTTGTGAAATATCTTCAGTGTAATGCTTGTATATTTTATCACACATTGTACATGCAAACATAAGGCAGCTTACTAGACCTAATCCTCTGTTACATTCCTCTTTCAAATATAGTTTTCCACCAGTACAAATTTGGGAATGTCGGTATTGCAGATCTATGGACCAACTTAATACATATTGCAAATCCACAATGCGGTTTCCACTAACAGTTGGTTCTTTAGGAGAGTGATTTATCTCGAAATATAATTTATGAGCCTCTATTCTAAAAACAAAACAAAATATTAGATTTTTAGAAACCCAAAATTTAGCATATTCACAGGACGACTCACTAGTGTGACAAAGTTTAATATACCGGTTATTTATTGTAGAAATTATAAAAAAAAGCAATTTACACAAATTGTAGCCTGTATTATTTTAAAAATTGTTTCATATCTACAGGGTGTTCATAATTATATCAATATAAATATATATATATATATATATATATATATTATAAGTAGTTTTTTACACAAGGTGAGTTTATATATATTGCTGTGTTTCCCTATTATTAGAATCGAGCCTTCACGAATTGGGCGTCAAGAATGCTGTGAATCCTACAAAAGCTATTCATTAACTTAACTGTTTCGTTGACTTTCTTCTGTTAATCGCCTCTTTACTCTTTTCCGCCTCGGCTGCTCACCTAGTTAAAACTTTCATCCTCAATCATAAAAACAAACACATTCCTATCACAAACACCAACGTTAACTCTATTTACATCAATATTTACAATACATTAAAATTTCAAAATTAAAATTCAGCATAAATTCCAGTATCAGAAAATTTCAAGATTAAATTTATTATCATTTTAATGTGCATCCAGAATTAAAGTCCTTGTAGATGCCTACTAATTAATATAACAATCTATGCAGACCTGAGTCTGAGTACAAAGGGAGCATCTCCCACCCCTTTACGTTAATTAACCAGCTTCGTCTAATGGAGCTCAAAGACATACCCAAATTTTCATCATAATCCAGAACATCAATACTAAATACCAATTTCTACTTAAACAAGCAAATTTCACCTTAAAATTAAAAATTTGTTGTTAGTACAATTTCACTACTGTCCATTTTAAGTAAATCAATTATAAAGTTATTCAACACACACCAAAACATCAAAAATGGAACAACAAAGCATAAGTTACCTGAAGGTTAATACACTCGTGGCCCCAATGTATATCGTCCTTTGTTAATCACACCAATCCAACTGGGTTATGTTTAGGTCCTCGTATTGCTGGTCGCCTTTAAAATTTTCTACACCACCATTCATCTAAAGTTGTTTCAGTGCTTTTCCGGAACTCATTTGTGTATGGTACTGTACACGATTTAAATTTGTAAATTTCCCAATTATAGCCATCGGCCTCGGTACCGTAATTGGTAAACGCACAGTTCCAGCAAAACTGAGATGCAGGTTCAAATCCTGTCCAAGGCCTTATATTTTCCATCTTTCAATTACTAGCTCGATTTGAAATGATCATTTGGGCTTTACTTATAAAAGTCTAAGTTATTATTTCATCTTATTAATTGAATATATATATATATATATATATATATATATAAATATTTTAGATAGTTAACACACACACGCACACACACACAGATATATATATATATATATATATATATATATATTTTGGTATAGATTTCGAGGAAGCAGTCAGACTTGTCAAATTCATTAAACACTCTTTTAATCATTCGAGCTGATAAATTTATTATCTTCTTCAGGAATGTTTATGTGAGTTTATAAAAGAATACAACTATGGAAGTTGGACATTACTTCATTTAAGATTAAAAACAAACATCTCAAAAGTGACAGACAATTACATAATCTTCATAGGGTTATGTAATAGTCTGTCACTTTGGGTTTTATATGAAGTAATGTCCAAATTCCGTAGTTGTATGCTTCTATAAACTCACATAAACATTCCTGAAGAAGATAAAAAGTTTATCGAAAGCTCGAAAGATTAAAAGAGTGTTTGATTAATTTGACAAGTCTGAGGAAATCTATACCAAAATATATTTCAAACAGTCGATATATCTTATTCGTATATATATATATATATATATATATATATATATATATATAAATATATATCTACTTTTGACATACTAAATGTATCACCCTGTAGATGAATTTCCTACCTATACATAGTTTCCGACATGGATATGAAATACAAATAACAATGTCTTACCTATTATAGTCTGCTTCTGGTATAAATGACCAATTATCTGGAGGTGTATGTGACCTTTCCTCGGTTGATTTTTCACATAGTTCTCTGAATATGAAATACAATGATATAATAATTTGGATTATTTATACAAATTTGCTTACTTTGTCCCAGTCTGCAAATTCATTATTTCTGGGTCGGAAGTTTCTTCAGATAAAGTAGTTGGATTACTAACTACCTCGGTAATCTTTGCAAACCTGAAGGGCCAGGCTTGTCAAAATTATCTGATATGGATTTCAACCTGAAAAGTTTGGATTTTAGTAGGACATCTAATTAATATGTATATGGAAAGTCAGATAATTTGTGGTTTTCTATGTTCAAGGCATCTGAAGAATGTATAATTTTGTGGGTGGATATGCGACATTTAAATAGATATATTTTAATTGTTTTTGGATTTTATATTTCAAAACAAACAGCCTCATAAAGATATCCTAGCTACACTACTGAATGTGTTATAACTTACAGCGGTAATTGTTGCATTTTCTGCCATCTTAAGCGAGCTGCTTTAGACTTAAACGATCGCTTTCTGGTACCACTGGGATTTTGGCTATATACCTGCTTATGTTTACCCATCTGTAAAATGTAAATAAAAGAAACTTTACACCAGGCGACAACAGAAAGTAAGTATACTGTAACTTTTTCCGTATTTAAAATATACTCACTTCCAAACTTAAATACACCCACACTAAATAAAGCTCTAAATGTTTATAATAATAACGAAATGTCACTCTATGAACAATAAACTACACATTCAAAAATAACAATTAGCGAATACAATATATGTACATAAATGAAATAATACAATAAATACTATACAAATTTGTTTCGGAAAACGACCTTGGCTATTATTAGAATGCACTATTCTACCTGGACGCTTTGCTTGCGTTCGAGTTTGCCGAAGGTCATTTACGACAAATACATACAGGAATGAGAATTGATAAAATAGCATCCTGCCGTATTTACTAAAGTTAAAATAAAGTAGTTCCCTCTATCATGCGATGGCTATACCACAAACGCGGCTATTTTAAAATTAGTTCGTGTTATGAAAATAGAGGGATGCGATCGCGCCCTTAACAGTATATACGGTAGTGTAAATTGATACTTTGGAAAATTTTGAATATTTTATGTGACTTGCTTTGCTCTGATTACTAATTTTGCTTGATTATTGGTATTTATTGTGGAAAGTCATTATCCATTACTTCTTATATCTAGCATAATATAAAAAAAGTATGTGAGGTTATATAATTATAGTATCTTGCATAAAAGCCGAATTTAATTAAACAAAGTTTCGGTCTCTATGGAAAATTTACCAGTTTGAACATATTATTTGCCACCATTTTACTATGGTTAGGTTCTTGGCTTGCAATAGGGTGGTAGGGGTTCAAGTCTCATTTGGAAGCAATCTCTTTTTTTATAGTGCTCGCAATTTCTAAATAGACTCGTCATCCGCGACGTCACACAAGTACTAACTATTTATGTAGATGTTTGTCAACTTAATACCGTACAATATTCATTGAAATAGTTTTAGTTTGAATAATAGCAATTTACGACGTTGCCAATAATTTTAAAGTCAAATATTAAATATTGACGTTTAAATTTTAGGTTATATGCCATTCCTTGTTTAGTTGGTGTCAACGACCTCATTAATTTTTCTGTTTTTATATATTGATATTTGGTTGGTTTTTACTGCAAACAGTGCTATTCAGAACACATATTAGTATTAAACTAAACTTTAATAACCAAAGACGATGAACGAGATTCATTTAGACCCAGAACTAAGATACTTGCTAGTTTGATCACCTTTATAGGCTGTGTAAAAATCGTTAGTATTCGTTTTTCAGTTAAATTTATAGTGCAACATGTAATCATTTTAGATTTATCACGTTTCTGTTGATACTTGATGGTCGAACTTAAAACATGATGAGTTTTTTAATGATATAGTGAACGATCCCGAATACAGTCTTGGATTTAAATGGCTGAAAGATAATCCAAGAAGAGGTTTAATGGAACTGCTAAATATTATGAATAAATGGAATTTGATTCTGGATATATTATCCAGAATCCAAAATAAAAGAAGAGAATCTGTAGCATTTCTGTGTTTTTAGACGAGACATGGCTTTTTCAGAATGGTGCCGTAAGCCGTACCTAGCAAAGGAACATAGTATTACATGCCCGAAATGTTAATGAATTACTAAATGGGACTGAAATTGATTTTTCCTCTTTTTCCACAAGAAACATAAATTACTGCAGAGAAGTGAATGAGCAAAATTTGAAAATTAATTATTAAAGAATTTGGAAAAATTATTTGCAATAATTTTAGACAACATGTCGTATTATTATACTTGTTAATACAACATCTAACAGTTTCTAGAAAAAAAGTAACATTATAAAGCAACTTACTAAATGCAATTTCTTACGGAACTAATGATTTTAAGCAAAGTTTATTTAACTTGCTACGATGTAAGTCAAAATTATGTGCTTTATAACATATCAGTATTTATTAAAAATTTTAGGCATAAACGCCAAAGATTTTTAAAGCAGATTTGCTGGTCGAACAGACATAGGGTGTTAAGATTGCCACCGCATCACTGCATATTCAATGCAATTGAAAATGTATGGGGTGTTAGTAAGAGCTACTACAACCGACATGCTGGAAGAAATGGGAGGTCTGTTGAAAACTGTTTACAGATGTGGAAAGAAGCATTAAAAAAAATAACACCAAAGATTTGGGCACATTCGATAGAACATGCAGAAAAAATTATCAGATTGGTGGAACGTGAGATCAGATTTGATCAAGAAGATAAGGCACCTCTAATTATTAACATTGGTGATGGTGATGACAGCGATTTAGATTTTCAATCAAATTGAACTAGTCAACCAATCGCATGGTTACTTAGAATTAAAAAACTTTTTACACGATGTACTTCTAAGTTAATTATAACTATCTTAAACTTTATGTATAATAAACAAGTACAACCATATATATTTTATTGTTAAATTACAAGCTTTTAATACTCATTAAATTCTTGAGTGACTTGTTTTTAAAATATGGGTTGCAAATTCATCTTCAGGATATTGAATTTTTGGCATCCTAACAGCTTCTACAGCTTTCAATTTTAATGGATGTAAGAAACACGCTGGCGACAAACTGGTCAATACTACACTAGCTTAAACTTTGGAAGTGCTAAATACAAGTAAGGTCAAAGTCTTTATATTACACCAATCTACAAAAAATGGTAAATTGTATATTGAATTATTTGTTTCAAACTACTCAATTACCTGCAACAATTATATGGTCTTGAAGAGTACTACAGCAAATGCCTATTTTTTGGAAGATTTGTGCCTCTTCATGCTTTTGTATATTTAACAAACTGCTGTTTATATCTTTAAGAATTCCATCGAAATGATTAGTCGTTGAACCTTTTGGTTCTAAAGTTTTTATTTTTAGCTTACGACACTGACTGGAGATAACTTGCAATTTTGGATTTTTACTGGGAACAGTAATAATCCTGTAACAGTTATTCTTTTCTTGAATAATGGCATACTTCAACAACAGAATTCAAAGTTGGTCATATAAAGTCTTTATCCGTATGCATTGTTTTAGTTGTTGGAAATTCTTTCAAACATGCCGTATTCAATCCAGTTGCATACTAATAAACAGAAGTAAAAGGATCACCACAAATTTTAGGATGATTTGAAAGTGTTAAATCCTTCGTTTGCATTGTACATAACATAACTTTAGTCTTTGTAGATGGTTTCAGGAAAATCTAAAAGATTATTTTAAAGTGACATATCTTAATTATTCAAAGTTAATGAGAATTATACTTACAAATGGAATTGTAATTTTGTTCCTTTTCTTTTTCGATTTGTGTAATCAAAACGTTTAAATTATAATATCAATGACATAACCTCTTGAATAACTGTGGTTATTATTGCGTCTTTGGTATAATATACTAATGGCCATAAAATTAGGAGCATTAGAAATACGCAACTATATTTAAAATACGCTCAGTAGTAAAAATATAGAAGTAAATAAAATATATTATTAATTAATGACTTTAATCTGTAATATTGTCGATAAAAATTTATCCTAAAAAATACTTTTTTAAAAACTAACAAATCACATTCATCATCTGCTATTAAATACTCCCTGTATGTTTGTTGTGGTTTGTTTAGCATTCTTCTTAATCTTTTTTGGGAATTAAACCACTCATAGTTTTTAAAATCATCTTTATTTACGTTTCGAACCATGACCTAGGATCGTTGTCAAAATAATAAAAACTTCAAGTTTGACATTTAAGACATAAATTGAAGGTGACTTTAATTTATTGATGTTTGAAATATTTGGTTTGAGTACATTATACAAAAATTTTTAAAGTTTAAAAGAATGATTGCCTTCAATTTGTGTTGCGGCCTGGGACCGGCTTTTTTAGATAGCCAATACGCCTAACGTGAAATCAGCTGATTAATTTTTATTGGTAAATTTTATATAAATTCAATAATTTGGGAAACATTTGTTAACATGTTTCTATTTATACAATTGAGAGGATTGTTATTAAAGAAGTGTACGATTGCGTTATCGTAGGTTTAAGCAGTCGTTTTATTTTAGGGGGAAAAAATCATTATGATTTAGGCTACCTCTTTGGTAGATTTTAACATGGTTCTGAGGCGACCCTATGGCGGGTTTACACTTGTCAGATACCAATACTGTTCAGCGGAGAAAACAGCAAACCAACTCGAAGAAGATCAAGCAAACGAATTTAGAGTATAATGCAATATCGAAATAGAAAAGAATCACAAAATAAAGCCAAATGTAAGTAATAACGAAATAAAAGCAATTCGCAATCTAAAAAACGATAACTCAATTATAATTCTACCTGCTGACAAAGGCAATGCAACAGTAATAATGAATAAAAACGATTACAACACAAAAGTCAACGAACTGTTGAACACTGAGAATTACACCAGTTTAGAAACGGACTCAACAAAATCAATTGAAAATAAAATATACAAAACTCTATTTAAATTTAAAATGAATTCGAAGACAAAGAAAGAAGTAAACTGGTCCCACATTACAGTAAACCACCCCACTTTTACGGTCTACCAAAAATTTATAAAAAAGTAATTCCTTTAAGACCTGTCGTAAGCTCCATAGATTCACCAGGCTATAATTTAGCAAAATTTCTCCTAAAAATTATAAATCCATTAGCAGGCAAAACGGATTCTTTCATAAAAATCAACCAACACTTTTTATAGAAAAAGTAATGAATAAAAACCCTAAAAATAAGGAAAAAGAAAACAAAAACAACAATACACACCAAAAAATACTCTCAATACCACACATAAAAGGATTCTCCAAAAAAATCCATAAAATAGGAAACAAATTTAGAATTAAAACAGTATTTAGAACCAACAATACACTAAGAGCACAATTAACAAAAACAAAACCCAAAAACGCAATACAAAGTTCAAAAAACTGCATCTACAAAATAATGTGCGAATGTAACAAGTTTTATATAGGGGAAAGTTCCAGACCATTTGAAGTTCGACTAAAAGAACATAAATCATATATAAAAAATAGAAAATTTGAAAAATTTATGATTTGCCAACATGCATGGGACTCCAGTCATAAAATAAAATGGGAGGACGCAGAAATTATCGACAAAGAAGAAAACCACCAAAAACGCAAAATCAAAGAAGCTGCTTATATAACCCTACATAAAAATAACTGCGTTGCAAACGAATCCGTGACTTTCAGTAAACAATGGATTCCAATACTAAAAAAAAACAAAAGAAATAACAAATGAAAATCAAATACCCACAATATCTAGGTAGCATTGCAAGTTTTTCCTGGGTATTCCTTGCGATATTAACATGAAATACAGCCTACGTACATGATTTCTGTTTATACATACAATAACTAATTACATAACAATAAGGATATCAACAACCCTTGTAAAACAGCATTGGTATCTGACAAGTGTAAACCCGCAATAGGGTTGCATCAAAACCATACACAATCTCCGTTGAACAGTATTGGTATCTGACAAGTGTAAACTTGTCTTAGGGTCGCTTCAGAACCATATACAATCTTCATAGAACAACATTGGTATCTGACAAATGTAGATCCGCCATAGGGTCGCCTCAAAACCATGTTAAAATCTACCAAAGAGGTAGCCTAAATCATAATGATTTTTTTCCCCCTAAAAAAAAACGACTGGTTAAACCTTACGGTAACGCAATCGCACACTTCTTTAATAACCATCCTCTCAATTGTATAAATAGAAACATATTAAAAAATGTTTCCCAAATTATTGAATTTATATAAAATTTACCAATAAAAATTAATCAGCTGATTTCACGTTAAGCGTATTGGCTATCTAAAAAAGCCGGTCCCAGGCCGCAACACAAATTGAAGGCAATCATTCTTTTAAACTTTAAAAATTTTTATATAATGTACTCAAACCAAATATTTCAAATGAAATAATGAGGTTCCTCTTTTTTTTTGTTTTGTTTTTCTAAAGCTTCATTAAACAGAGCGTACTGTAAGTCAAACCATTGTCCTTTGTGCTTATGAAAAAACCAGCTGCACATTTGAAGCTTAAATTAAAATAAAAGAAAACAACTGAAATATGCTGCAAATTCCATTAACAATTTATCTTAGATATATTTTAGATATATTATTAAATCGCCAAATGGTTAAGTGTTGGGGGAACTTGGCAGCCACAGACTGCTTACCTCCCTTCACAACCATTGAAGGTCGGAGAAATAGGGCATATAACTGTAAAACAATAGAAAGTGATCGAACTGCATCTAACAAGAAAGAACATCGCCTATGAGAAAAGACAACAAACATAGAATAAGAAGAAAATTGTTGAAAGCATATGTGTGGAGCACAGCACAGTATGCCTATGAAATACGGGAAGTCTGAAACGCAGACAGAAAAACGGTAGCAGTCTTTTGAAATGATGTGCTTCAGATGTAGGAGGACGATAGCATGAACAGACAAATATAATAACAAATAATTTACAGAAATAGTAGGGGAACAAGGATATCTGGGGAAAAAGAGAAATAGTAGGGCGGAATACGTTCTAAGGCATTTTTGGGGAATAGTATGTGATATATTACAAGCAGAGATAGGAAAAAAGAGGTAGATGTAGACCTAGATCAGACAGTTATAGATGCAAACTGTGCATATTTTAGGGAAATCTGTAGGTTAGTTCAGAATAGGGAACAATGATGGTATGCGTCTAACCAGTTCTAGGACTGAAGACCTAATGATGATGATATTTTTAAAAATAAACACCATTTTCTATGAAATATCGTTTTGTACTACAATAATTTAGTATGCTTTATAAAATCAGTTTTAAACCTCATAGGGCTAAGTAGCCCAGTTTTAGTTAAAACACAACATTATAAATGTTTGTGTTGACAAGATAATAAAACTTAAACATTCTAAAATCCTATATATTAAATTAATTCAACTTAGGAATAGTTATGCAGTATACAAATTTAGCACTAAAGATTTCCAAAACTGTATCTATCCATATCATTGTATAATCCACTCATTCTGGTATTTGATTTAACATTTTATCAAAATATGATTAAACCAAAACCAATACATAAATTTGTAATTAAATTAGGAACACAACTTTTGAAGAAATTTGTAAAACTGCATTTCAGCACGAGAAACAAGTAACGGCAACGACTGGATATGGGTGCATTAGGAACTAAATATTATTGTAGATGAATGTATTCGTTTATAAGAAAATACATGTTTATTACTATAGGTACTACAAAACCATGAAATTGAACGAGAAATCAGATTTATACACTGCTGTTCGCATACTTTCAGACTCAAGTTTAAAATCTAAGACAGACATTTTAGACGCAAAATGGTCACCATATTGGTAAAATGATAGTCAAACAGAAATGTATGCAAAACCTGAATGCATATAACTTGTTGCTTATATTGGTTATATCTTGAAAATGAAGACAGAATAAAACTATTTTCAATGCTACAAAACACATAAAGTACTTTGTAAGTAATTTTTGGCACTTGTAACCATAGATATCGCCTAAGAAGTTGGTCTGAAAATTCGTCTGTAGTGATAAACTGTCAAAGGAAATCGCTTGTGAAGATGTAGAAAAATCCATGCAATTTATTATCAGGAAGCAATTCTAATTATGCAGTAATCATCTTTCATTCAAGTTCTGCTGTAATAAGACAAGGAAGCAATTTTCATTATTGCAAGTCTTTTTATGCACGCATTTATAATAATGTCTAGTAAGAATTAATAAGGTTGGCATTTATTCTTTGTCCAAAGTAAGCGATAGTCAGATAAGGTTGCACGTTTAACCTTTTGTTTGCGAGCTAAATGCTTCTTCACTGTAGTTGAAAAACAAAAACCTGTTTCATACACTTTCAGTCTTGGTAGAAAATTAAATATTAATGGCTTATAAAGTATTTTGTCTAAACATGTTTTTTGATTTTCATACCATAACTTTTCATTTAAATTTTGTAAGAACTTTCTTAAAATGCTGCTTATATCAGTATTCATTTAAAAATTAAAAGGACGTTAATATTCTAACAAGATTAATTCTGGAAATATTTTAATGAACATGAGAATGTTACTTTTTGTGAAATATGTATTCAGAAAATCTCTTTTAAATTAATTGATCTTGTATAAAAAGTAAACAATTATGTTGTAGTTCAGTCTAGATAATTATGAAGTATGAATTCTGACATTTGAATAGAAGGCTATATAAATTTTCTTCAGTATAAAATAACATTAAATTTATTAATTTCTGATAAATGATTGTAAACTGTAAATTAAAACAGATCTAATTTAAACACAATATCAATGAATTTTAGTACAATAAAATTTTAATTAAAGTATAAATGAATTGATAAATCTCTAATAATTTTTTTATGTACCATTTTTATGGAAGATATTTACACAAAAAGGATTTCAGTTTAAATTAAATCTCTGTGCACATTTATACTACTGCTTTATTTTGGACAGATAAGTTCAAACCTGAATAATTTAAAGTTTTGATGCGTGTTTGAGTGCTCCTACAAGCAGAAAATGTAACAACCCGGCCATCACACTTGTTACACCCCCACTCCCACCCCCACTTCTATAGGTGCATCGCCAGTAAAATTTTTAATGATCCTAAACAAGTATTTTTAAATAGGGTAGGTGAATTAGCTGAGGTCTGTAAAGTGTCAAAAGTGGAACTATTTCATAGTGAGGTAGAGTTACTTTTGGGAAATGAATTAATTTGATATTGGGGTGTTAAAGATTTATTATGGGATCAAGACTTTTTGGTGAATTGTTTAAAGGGAGATTTTTGTCACAATATTCTAAGGATGACACTTGGGAAACTATTAACAACTATGGGCAAAAGTAGGATGAAAGTATAGTTCTTTTTGTAACACAAATGCAAAGTCGTTTCAAAAAGTTACCTCAAGTTCCAGCTGAAATTACTAAGGTAAAATGTGTAAGAAAAAATTTATTAACTGAATACATCTCGCACCTCACTCTGTTTGATATAGATGATATAAATACTTTGTTAAAGTTACGAAAGAAATTAGAGCAAGCAGCGTTATTAAAAAACAAATCAAGTATAGCCTTGTCAACTGACAATTATAAATTTCATAGTCACAAATAGATGGAAATTCCAAGTTTCATTTGAAAGTGCATCTACATCAGGACATTGTGTAAGGGAAAAAATTGCCTTCTCATCAAGTTCAAGTTCTTAGTAATAACAAAGCTGTGTCATTAGTAGTGAACCTTTAGAATACTGTTGGAAAAAGTAAGTTTATGTGTTGAAACTGTTCATGTCCTGGTCATGCCTTTAAGTATAATTGAACTCTCAGAAGAGTATTTTGTTTTGGGTGTGGTCATAAAGGTATTACTCAACCATCCTGTCAAAAGTGTTCAAAAAACAAGTATGGAAGTAAATGTCACATAGTCTGCAGACTGTTTTCTTTTCAAAATGCTACAATAATGTTAAGGAACAGAAGAAATTTTTTTGTAAACAAGAATAATCTGATTGACTTCAAATTGTTAAAGAATTTTATCAATCTTTTAGTATATTAAAAATAAATTAATTGTTTGTAAAATAATCATATGATAACCGACTGTATTTCATGATAAAACATTTTAAAATTTTGTTGTAAATGGCTGGTATGTGAAGCACAAAATTCATCAAATGGAATTTTGTTGTGAGTGTCTGGTGTGTGGAGCACAAAATTCATCAAATGTTGCACCATTTGGATTTATGGATAAAAAAAAAAGTTAGATTTATGTTTCAAATTGTTGCTTTAGCTTTGATAGGTCCTTTTTCTTGTTCAAAGGAAGGTTATAAATGGCTATTAGTTGTGGGAAATTGGTTTTCAAAGTGTACCCTATTACAGTCATTTGGTAGTGCCAAAACACAATTTATAGAACATTATTTAAAGGAGGAAGTTTTTCTTGTTTTTGGTGTACCTCAATTCATCATATGTGATAACAGATTGCAGTTGACAGGTTGCATTTTTAAAGGCATGTGGGAAATATAAGATTCAAAAGATTTGGTATAATACTGTATATTACCCACGTGCAATTTTGTAGAAAAGATCAACAAAACCATGTACCGCTACATGTTCTTATGTTGATAAACACGACTCGAGATGTTGGGTTACCACAATTACAGTATTCCATTAATTCTGCGAAACAAGAATCTACTAGCTACACTTACAATTTTTTGGTTTTTGACCGACATGTGCCGAATAGTGGAAAATTTTATGGTGTTGGTTTTGAACCTCAAGAGGATGTTGCAATTATTTCTGGCAGTTAATCACTATATGTAGAAGATCGCCAAGGTTTGCTGGATATTTTTACAGATGTTCGTGAAAGGTTACATTTGGCTTATGAACTGTCATGCTATTTGTATATTTTGAAGACAAAAAAATTGTTTTTGAAGGAAGTGATAAGGTGTGGAAAACAATAAATCATTTCTAGTGCAGATGACAAATATGCTGCAAAGCTTGCTCCTAAGTGTGTGTTAAGTAAAGTCAGAAAAAAAATTTCAAGTTTAGTGTGAGTTGGAGAAGTAAGATGGATCTAAATCAGGAAAATAGCATGTGAAGGATTTGAAGCCCTTTTCTGCTCTGGATCAAGATGATGATGTCTCTAAAGATTAAAATTATATGTTGTACAATATATTGGAGATAAACTATTCATCTTTGTTTGTATGCTTTTAATTAGGTTGCTTATTAATTTTGGTGTGATGCTATGGTGAAAATTACATTTTTTGTAACTAAGTGTAGAATTTTTGTGTACATGGCATTTTTAAGGTATGTTAAAGCACGTTAACTAACATACATCGATGATTAAGTAGAAAAGTGACTACCAGTGGGTTTGGTCGTGTTCTCTGTTTAATGAGGCATAAAGTATCTGTGTACCTTTCCTTTTGATATAAAAATTTGTAAAGCGAATAATGTTTTATTAGTTTCGGTTGGATCTTCTAAAGCAGAAGAATGCCTTTTAGGTTTGTAGTTTTTGTTATGTATATGTTTACGTATGAATTGTGTAGCTTTATCTGATGTTTGTTAAAAGGAGAGTGATAAACGTTTATTGAGTGCTTATTAAGCGTTGAAGAAACAGAAGTTGTTCCGTATGTATTCATGATATTACATAATTAATAGAGATGACCATGAAGTACTATTATTTGATAGTATTGATGGATTCGGGCCGACGCAGAAAAGTGATCGGTCCGGCCCGAGGCCCGACCCGAAATGAAAACTGACGGCCCGACTTTGATTCAGTGAATGAGAAGACATTTTTTCAGTTGTGTTCAACAAGTAACTATCACTCTTGTGTTTTATTTAAGAGTTTAATGATTTTGAGTTACGATCAAGATACTTGTCGAACATACCGTAGTATATCATTTGATTTTTGAATCTTTGAAAAATCCTAGAAATATGTAACAAAAGTACAAAATATTTAGCAATTTCCAATATTTATGAAATTGTCACAGACGGATTTTTATAGCCTTTTTTTTACATTGAGAAACTGAAACTTTTGGAATTGAACTTTGATCGATAATATGACGTTTTTTGTTCTAGTTCTTTTAAATTTTTATTTGACCGACTGACAAATCGTGCCAAAGTTAAAGATTTAACACTTTTGGCGAATTACTGAATGCTAAAAATTATATAAATTGGTTATAGGTCATAGTATAAACGATACCAAACTTCTTCAGTTAATATCTCAAGCGATTGAAAATTGGTACCTAATGTTATTAGAGCTTAAGGAACCTGAAAGTCAAATAATATACCGAATGTTTGCTTAAAAAAATTGGATTTTCAAATTGTGGTATGTAGAGGATACCTTATTCTTTACAAATACATATTATCTGATAGAATAGAAGTAAAATGAAGTAATTGTTTAAGGTTGAAAAGTTTTTTAAAAAATGATTACCAAAAGATATAAATCAGTACATAGATCCCTTTATATACCAATAAAATTTTATTTACTTTATCCTTTTTTTATGGCATGAGTTCGATAATGGCATTATTAAACATTTTTCCGCAAGAAATAGAAAACTATATCTGCAGTCAAATTCTACTATTCAACAATAAATTAAATGATAATCATGCACTTAGCTAGGGGGTAGGATACTTAGAAGGCTAACAGTCCCTCCCCCCATATTCTAGCCCTCCCCAAAGAGGGTGTTCAGAAAAAGCTAAACATAAAGTTGTTACTGGTGATAATATCAAAGTATTCAAAAAATGAAATTCAAAATTTCATGTACCCTAGAAGTGTCTGTCCTAACAGTCTACGAATAGACGATTAACGTATTGTTTTCGAAAGTTTTATTGAAATCCTTATTTTAAAATACATGCAGCAGCATGGTAGCGTTTAAATAGTTATTTGTATATCAAAGCCGCGAAATTGTTTTTTAGCGCACCGAGAGAAAGTTTATCGCATAGATCGCTTGCGACGGAAGCAATATAATCTCGAAGTCGCTAAAATAATTTCGTGGTCTAGGTGCAACCGTATATGGTTTTATTGCAAAATTTTAGCACGTAACTGATTAAGCTATAGCTAGAATTTATATATTTATATAGCGGCTTTACATCACACATTATTATGGAAATAATATATTTAAAACACCGACAGTATTCTTAAAAAAATTCTGAAAAATGTCAGGCTGCGCTATTACTACATAGTTCAATTTCCTACACTATTTCAGAGCAAGTGTTTTTTCCTTTACTCTTTATTTTAATATATATGTTTAGTATTCTATATCTATAGGTTTTGTTTTAAAAATAAATAAAGAATTAATTTCTTTTGCGATTAGGTGACCTATAATACATTGTTTAACTATATTGGAAAAGATCAAAAAAGTTCTATTCACACAAATGTGAACCTTTTTTTATTATTTGAATCTTTCATTTCCCACTGATTTGATACATTTGTATGTGTTGTCAAAGTGTTTTCACGGAATACTCTTTGAGTTTACTTCAAAACACTGTTTTTTACTTCTTCCTACGCCTATAGCATATCTGTTTTCAAAAGGATTTTTACACCTTACTTCTAGGAAAAGCATTACAAAACAGAAACCTTGTATTTAGACCGTTGACGTTTTACGAGGGCCATTTTGTTTTCAACCTCCGATCGCTCCGTGCAGACGCTACGCGGGTAGCAGAAAGCGGGCATGCGCTGTAGGTGACTGCGCAGCTCTTGCACTACACACTCCCCCATTGTTGACATTCAGGCGTCAGTCCGCGTTGTGCTACAGCCACGTAAACATGTCCGCTATTATTGATGCTCCCGCCAAGTGTGAAGTGCGAAGTGTGATTCGTTTTCTACAGGCTGAAGGCCATAGTGCTGCAGAAATCCATCGAAGAATGAGTCGTGTGTATGGGGAAAACTTCATGAGTGATGGTGTTGTGCGTGAATGGTGTCGAAAGTTTAAAGATGGCCGTAATGATGTGCATGATGAAGGGGGCCAAAGGCGCAAATCTGTCGTTTCAGATGACCTGGTTCAACGTGTTGACAAAATGGTTAAAGAAAACCGCAGATTCACCATTACTGCTTTGTCTACAGAATTTCCAGAAGTTTCAAGGTCTGTTTTGTACTCTATTGTTACTGAACGGTTAAGCTACAAAAAACTTTGTGCACGTTGGGTCCCAAAAATGCTGACAGACGGCCACAAATCTCGACGAATGGCGTCAGCGTTGGAGTTCCTTGAGCATTATCATGATGAAGGAGACAACTTTTCGAAATCAATCGTGACTGGGGATGAAACCTGGATTCAATACGACACACCGGAAACAAAACAACAATCACAACAATGGATGCATTCAACTTCACTAAACAAATCAAAGAAATTCAAACAAACCATCAACAACAGAAGGACCATGGCTACTGTGTTTTGGGACCAACAAGGTGTGTTGCTTGTGGAGTTTATGAAGCCCGGAACCACAATCACTGCAGCTGTTTATTGTGAAACTTTACGACGGTTGCGTAGAGCCATTCAGAACAAATGAAGAGGAAAGCCGACCGCTGGAGTTGTTCTGATCCGCGACAATGCCCAACCACACACTGCTGGTGCAACTTAACGGCTTCTCGAACAATTTGGATAGGATTTTTTCAATCATCCGCCATACAGTCCTGACTTAGCACCAAGCGATTTTCATCTTTTTCCTGACCTGAAAACGTGGCTTGGTGGGAAGCGCTTTCAAACCAATGAGGACCTTCAAACCAACGTCAAGGACTACTTGAATTCATTGGCGGCAACTTTCTTTGAACAGGGTATTGAAAAGCTTGTCCACAGATATGACAAATGTCTTGATCTCTTCGGTGATTATGTCAAAAAGTAACCGTAAGTGTACCAATCTTTTGGTAATAAAATTATTGTTTTATATAAACTTGTCTTTTATTTATAGCCTATCGAAGGTTGAAAAAAAAAATGGCCCTCGTATATCTTTTTCGTGTTATAAACTTGGACATTATATCTCTAAATTTAATTACGGAAACAACACTACAAAAAACCATTTAATTTCACAATATCTATACAGAAAGCAGACAATTAAAATGTAAGTTTGTACGTTAGGCATTCGGTATATGTCAAAATTAAGGCGCCTTAAATAAAAGCATTCCGTGCTTGTATTTAAATTAAATAAAGATGTCCTGTATTTTAATACAGTACAAACATTAAAGGCGTGTTAATTGAGCATGTGTAAATGTCAAATAAGGGAAAACTTTATTAAAAAATTTGGTAAAATGAACTCTCTGGTGTTTTATGCAGTATACATAAAGTATACTCGCGATTGATAATATCGACGTTCGCCGCATGATTGAAATTTGAAGTATATACATATACATAATATAAATCGTGCAAACTTTTGAATTATGAATAAATCACCTAGTTCGATGTTCCTGGGTATTTTTAACTTGCCTTAAGTACAACATGAGAGGAATTAAATAGGACTAGAAAAAATATTCGGGATAGGAAGTGAGTTATAACATCACGTCTCCTTTACACTAAACAAGACGAAAAACTGATTATTAAGGGGTTCATAAAGACACTACGTGAAAATATAATTAAGAACGTTTACTTACTCAATGTGAGATAGAAGTGAAAGGACAGTGGAGTGGGTATCTACTCATGCGTCTTTCGACCCGAAAAATTCGGGCCGGCTCGAATCGTTTGGTTCGGCCCGGCCCGAAAAAAGATAGGCCCGGCCCGAATAAAATAGCCAACGGCCCGGCCCGGATTCGAGCCCGAGCCCGAGTCCACCCCTATTTGATAGCGAGTGCTTAAATAAAACTTTCAATTTGGTATTGAGAGTTTTATAGTAGTTTTATGTTATTCTCAAATTATACAAGCTAACAAGTTCAATAAAGCGTCCTGTATAAAATTTCCCTCAGTATATGGAATATATCCTATAACCATTTATAAATTCATTGAAATGTTAGCTGGTCGTAAAACCACTTCTAAAAGCTAGGAGCTCGCTTTATGAATTCCCTGTAATACATTCTAACTGCTGCTTATTATTTCCAATAGTAAATTTGTTAAAATAAGCAAGAATTTGCTTCTCCTTCTTTAACATACGTGCTTGTTATTTCCAATAGTGTGTTCTATGAAAACATGTTCGAAAACAACTGCTTTGTATAAAAGCTTCGTTATATTTGCAGGCGTTCGAGCTCGCTCAAGTTTTATGAGTAATAATTAAGTCATTCCAGGTATCCGCGTAGCGTGAAACGATAATAATACAAACCTCTATTCTTTCCTAAAAGTTAGGTAATTGGCCATCTTTGGCTATGTGCATGGTTGCATAACTCACTAGGATGTTTTAAAATATATTTTCCTTTCCCATACGAACAACGAAATTCAACGGAATTAGTTATCGTATCTTACCTTCTTTATTGCTTGCATTCTACCAATGTTTTCGCCGTTGTCGTCTGAAATATATATTTTTGCTTACTTTTGTAGAATTTTTAACATTCTATAGCTGGGAATGTTTTTATGTTGCGTACCCCGTCGTCCTCGAAATTGTATAAATATAAGTTCAACTTTTGAAAAGTTTTCTTACTTATTTGGTCCTCTTACTATTCGATTCTTCTGTAAAGCTACGATTTTAAAATGCGTTTTGTGTTAGTATAGTTAAGTTGGTGATTCCAGCACCCAGTCATAGACAAATGCAGTCGCATTTCCTCAGCCTAAGATGGTACCAGAAAAAAGCTGATAGCTCAAGGTACAGTAAATTGTTCTATTTGCTTTATTTGTGTTGCTGTTTGGGAAGATAGATACTTCTTTTTTTGGTTGATTCCACAATAAATTGCAGACTATTCGTTACCAAATGCACGCTCACAACACGAACGATTATGTAGAATATTGTTAAAGCTTGTGTTAGAACACTTTATACTGTTTACTTTTCTGTGTAAATTAATGTTAACTTCACCAACTTGCTATTTAAAATTTAATGTTACGTTCCTAAATTTTACTAGGCGTGCTTCCTAAGGCAGATGTTACTGTATTATTTCTTTATTTCTTGTTCATATTTAGGGCTGGAACATGTAGTAAGTATTCTTGTATTTAGATAATAAGATTTTAATCTCGATATTTTAAAATGTTTAGGTTTATACTGTATTATATCTAAATTGACGCTTTGTGTACATCATGTTATACCGGGCAATTACGTAAATGTTTTTGACTTTGTAAATATTCTTTTAGGACTGTATGTTATAGTTTCACGTTGTAATATAGTTTTTAACTTAGGTTTCCAATTTTTTTTCTATATCATCGACCCCACTCTACGACGTTTTTGAGCTAGCGTAAACTCTAATTCTTTTAGAATTTGATTCCACCATTCTGTTCCTATTTTGTTGCAATATTCAGTGTAGGCGATTGTCTCTACTTACTTTGCTGCTTTTTTTCTTGTCTGCACGGAATTCCATAAGAAAATTGTTGGTTTGTGCCGAAACTTTGCTAGGCTATGTGACCCATAGAATGTAGCACGCTTTTAATACAAATTTGAAGTTTCAAATTTAACATTTACGCGACTTTTTCTATATTTATTAATATTTGCATGATTTTTCAAAATAAGTGCAATTTTTCAATTTAAATTAATGCGTTTATTTCATTAATAACTGTTGATGCTAATGAATGTAAGAATGCATAAAAGTTTCTTCAAAATAAAGCGCGCTTCTAGCAAGCTTTTGCTCCTTTCGTCGATACTTTTCGATGCTGAATGAATGAAATGTTGTATAAAATGTAACTCAATTTCGCCTCCATTGTTTATAAAAGTTAACTCTTTTAATAATTAATCATTCTGAATTGATATTCAGCCCTTTTGGACATTGCCCAGCTATATATATTGCTACGAAAGCCCTGTACGAAACTTTAATTAATTCGAACCCCACCTTTGAGCGTCAAAAATCTGCGATCTCGCTACTAAAGCACCTAAAATTGGAGAACCATTATTCTGCACTCTTTGGTTCTAATGAAATCCCACATTCATGGGCGCCTGAATGCTACAAACCTTCGATGCTGCTTATATCTAAAAAATACTTAAAATATTTTTGTTTCGCAATGAGGTATGCCACGGCTGCTCAGCTACTTTCTGTGAATAAAACTAACTACTCAAAAGAAATTCTGCAACTGCAAATCTCTTAACTTTATTAACATATCGAACAATATACTCCAAGCTCAACATAAAATTCCTCATCCACTCATTCTTAATACATTGTGTACATCACCTTTTTAAAATAACACATTTTTAAAATACATTTTGAGATCTGTAATTAACCCACATAAAAATTTTCAATTCAATTATCATAAAAGTAACTGTACTTTACCACATTCCTTACTCTAACTCCGGTTTAATACTAACTCATAGTAAAATCTTAGTCCTTTGTGCTACTACTCACACATCAATCCCCCAAAAAGTCCTGTTTACTTTGTACATACATCAAATATTATATTTCTCATAAATTCCCACATAAAATACAGTAAAATAATACTACAGAAAAGCTCAATCTGTAACTCTTTCTCAATTTGTCTTTTTAGTTCATAAACTTGTACCACAATGCACAAAAACACCAGTTTATACACAAATGCAAACAAAAAAAACAACAGTTACCTGGATTTAATCACTGCACTCTGGCCTACCATTAACGACTGCTGCCTTGAGAAACGCCTCCAATTTGGATTACAACACCCAGGACTGCAAACTGCCACCATATCAGCACAAAGTCATCTGATCTGACACTTCCATTGTATAAAATTCAGTCTTAAACCTCTTCTACCAATAGTTGGTAATTAACCAAATCAACCAAACAGACATTTACCCCATTACCAAATTTTTATATTTGGCACACTTAGTGCAAACGAAAATATAATAGGCAGTACTTACATACATTAACTTTGTTTCGACTTGTACAAGAAGTACTTTTTCTTGGAGTCGTCAGCTGGTAGCTAAGAGATCTAAGAGAGTCCTACCACCATCCGTTGAGGTTATATAGTCTTCTCCTGCCTCTCTAAAGCTTGTAAATTCCGGCAACTATCAACAATACAAACAAACAACTTCTAACCATTTACAATTCCTTTTAATTTTCTACCCAAACACCAACTGTCACCGAAATCCTGGAATTTGCACGATACAAACAAAACATTTTCTCCGTATTCTTTTAACCATCAACAAATTCTGTGTATCCGTTCTGACAACACTTTTCCAAACATTTCCTTGAATTTCAACAATCCTACTCTAAAATCTTGTGTATATTTTCTCCAACTGCCCATTTAAACTACGCCTCTAAAGCAACATATTTTATCTGTCTTCCTTTAACATACGTACTAAAATTTCCTATCTCTTACTTCCAACTCATTCCATTTTGTATATTCCTACTACAAGTTATATCTTTTTTCATTCTAACATGAATTCTACATCAACTATCTCTTGATTTCTGCCTACCCCATTGTCAACGTTCAATCTAACTCTGTCTCCCTTATCCTCATACCATCTAATAGTCTCTTTTTATTTCTTGTTTGTAGGTTCCATCTGTAACCTATCTATCATTTCCCCACTCAAAATAACCTTCAAACTATGTCTATATTAATCCGTCTTATTTCTATCCTATTTGTATCAATTCTAACAAAATAACTTCTCCTTGTTTTGCTGTTGACAACCTGCAAAAATAACGCTCACCAACTAAATATTATCCTGTTTAAGCAACCTTCAAACTATGCGTATCTCACTTCTACATATTCTATTTGATATTCTTTCTTTGTTTCGCAGTCTTCACCACAAATCAGCTAACACTTAACGCGTAATATCTTTATTTTACTTATATTCATTTTAACAAAATAACCCCTCCTTGTTCACTTGTTTGCACGTTTTGTTGTATGACCGATACCTAACCCTCTTTCTTAACGAGTTTATAAATTCATTATAATTGACAGCTCCGACCAACATCTCTTGAATTCGTTTGTTATTTGTGCACGTTTTATCTCCCTTCTCGTAACGATACTTGAAACCCTGCGACGGTTATACTTGTGGCTTCTAAACATTTTCACTACTTCTTGTAAATAATATAACATAACAACCAATTTACTGTTGTAAACAATACAATGAAAGCAACGGTTTAAAATGCTCAAGCTTTTTGCAAATAAATATTCAGCTTTGCTATAATTCAACTAATGAAATTAAAAATGCTAAAGCTTTATCTTTATGCTCTACCCTTACACACGATGATGGTTAAATATGTTTATAATATAACACATGCTATCTAACACACGGACTGTTTATAATTAAAGGATTATACTAAATTACATTGTAACACACGCTAAAGGATGATACTAAATTAACTTGAAATATTACAGACCACTTATTAATTTTTACTAAAGGTTTGAAAAGCGTTTCAAATTGTAGATGGTTGTGTCTGCATGCTGTATCACTAAATAAATTATCAAATGAATTACTAATGTCGTTTTAACACTCAAATATCACAGAATATTTACCCCTATTTGAGTACAAATGACAACCAATTTTTGGATTTTTATTTGAATTTAAATATATGCCTAAATTACTCTCTATACTTGTATGTACAATTATGATTTACCCTTATATTTCTACAAGTATCTATTATTTCTTATCATTACTATTTAGACCTATTACTAACACCTATTATACCAACTATTATTTATACCTACTATCAACTATTATCTACACATATTCCCTACTTGAATCTGTCTCTTTCTTTTATTTGTAGAGTCATCCGTCTTACGAATTTAATGATATGGACTTTTAACTTCTCCCTTATTTCTATCACTATCTGTATAACTACTTCACGGAAAATTAAATTATCATCAACGTACTGACACGAAAATTGTTCATACGCCCCCAACATTGCCTGCATGGCTTTAATCACTGCTACACTAGACATATACAAACCATACAGTACCACCTTGAAATTATAAATTTTTCACTCTACAGAAAATCCGGTGTAACTTCTAGAATCTTTATGTAACGGAATCAACCAGAAAGAATTCCTCAAATCAGGCTTACTGAAAATTAGTTTACCACTTAACCTCATCAAAAGTGTGTCCATGGATAGTGGACAATCAAATTGCGGTTTAGTCTGTTGGTTAATTTTCCATCTAAACACAAACGAATGCTATTATCTTTCTTCTTGACTACTACCATTGGATTCAGAAAATGTGTATTTGAATATTCAATAATGCCATCACTCAACGTTTTTGCTAATTCATGATTTACTTGCTCCCTATATGCTGCAGGTATCGGATATATTTTAGAATTAAAGGGTTCAGAATTATCTACCTCTAAAACATGCTCATAACCTAGCGCTGTGTTCGCCTCTACACCTACTAACTCATAATGTTTCTTCAAAAGTGCTTGAACTTCCTCTAATTTCTCCTCCGGATATTTAACAGTATCTAATTAACTTACTCCCCCATTATCTATCTCCATTAAATTCCCACTTGATCCCACATCATCTTCTGTGACATCATAACTATCTTTCCAGGGCAATACAATATTCCTAACCTTTACTAATCTTTTCTCCATGTCTATATTCAGACCTAACTTTATCATACAATTTATCCCCAAGATACTTTTAATTTTATGTCCAGGAACAATCACAAATTCCTGTTCACAGCTTAACGAACCTATCTCTACCTTTAACACAACAACGCTATTTACTACAGCAAACCTCCTTTTGTTCGGAGCTACTAAATGACTCCTCTTAATTGGAATAACTCTATCACAAATTTCTTTCTTAATTTCTGTAACAAATTTCTCAAATATTAAACTCGCCTCTGCTCCTGAATCGAGCAACGATCCTACATTAAAATTTAAAATTTTCACTTCTACTATCGGCAAACAAACTTTCTACACTACTTCTGGTTCCACTTTCTCCTCAATCGTCATAAATTCCCGCGGATGTTTATATTTACATATCTTTATATCTGGTGGTTTGTCTCTTACTGAAAATTCTGTCTTCCTCATGTCTCACTATCTGGTTCCCTTTGTCCTTCTACCACCTCGGCATAAGTCCTAGTAACTTTCCGCCTTTCCCTAACTTCATTGTTCCTAGTCCCTGCACTAGTTTGTGCTCTTTAAATATCTGGTGAGCTATTCTGACGTTGCACACTCGGTCCCTGACTTGTACTTCTCGTACCGCTGTTATTCCGATAAAAATTTCTCCTTTACTACCAGTTATTACTGAATGGTCTGTTAACATTCGTCCCCCATCTATTGTTGACATTTTGCCCCCTATTTTCAAGTCTAACTTGATTTACTTTCCTATCCCTATGTTCTCTAGGTCTCCCTGTACTTACATTATCATATCTCTGAGGATATTCCAAAAATGTTTTTCTGCCTATGATGTTCTGCAGTGCCACTTGCTGTCTAACCTCTACCTCAAAGTGTCTAGATAAATATTTAATTATTGGCCTATCCGTTAACCGTGGACTTAACTGTTTCGCTATGCTATACTTTCTGATCGCATACTGCTCCCGAGATCCTGAAAATTCCTCCTTATACTTCTCTGTAATCAAATCATCCCTCACTTGGTCTTGTTTATGATCGCCCCAATAATGTTTTAAAAATTTTTCTTCAAATTCTAAATATGACTCAATATCTTGTCCTACTATTATACCATGCTTCTGCATTATCTTTTAATAATGCCTTTACTCTATTTAATTTGGCCTGCTCATCATACAGATTATTCACTAACGTCCTAACATTATTAATAAAAATTTGTGGGTTTACCCGATTATTCCCATAGAATTTCATGTGCTGATCTAACAATAAATTATTCGTAAAATATCTCGGTCCATCCCCCATTAAAGCGGTTATATTCTGTTTGATCCCACTCACTTCTCTCTCAAATTTACCTAATTGATCTCTGCATGAATCGCTTACTTCAGTCATCTTGCAATTAATTTCCGCCTCACAAAAATCCTCACTTCCGTCTTCAGTTGTCCCATTTCTTGCCACATCTCTACTATGCTCCTTTCATTCCGTTCTACTCCCGTTTCAACTTCCTCCAATTTCACATTTAGACTATGTTTAAAATCACTCAATTCCTTCGTTGACCTATCTATCTTTTCGCTTATCTGGTCAAACTTCCTGTTTGATTCCTTACTCAACGTTTCCGTCATTCTCTCTAACTTCCAGTTTGATTCTTCACTGATTTTCTCCAGCATTCTAATAATCATCTTACTCCCTTGGGCTCCCGATCCTGTCTTTGACTGATCCATTTTACTACCTGCTGCCGTTTCCACTTCCGGTTCCGATTTATCAAAAAAAGCACTATCACTATTTCCTATCTCAACTTCTTGACTCCTCAACCACTCCTTTCTCAACATACGTTCAAAACACCACACTTATACTCACAAAAAAAATTAATAATAAAACACACTCAACCCCTAGAACTCTAAGTCGTCAGTTTCCTAAAATAAATTTAATTTATCTGAATTCAAGCCCCACACGATCGGGTCGCCAAAAAATTGCTACGAAAGCCCTACCTTTTTGAGTCGACAAAAATTGCTGTGATCTCGCTACTAAAGCACCTAAAATTGGAGAACCATAATTCTCCAATCACTGGTTCTGATAAAGTCCCACATTCATGGGCGCCAAAATGCTACAAACCTTCTATGCTGCTTATTTCTAAAAAAATACTTAAAATATGTTTGCTTTACAATAAGGTATGCCACAGCTGCTCAGCTACTTTCTGTGAATAAAACTAACTACTCAAAAGAAATTCTGCTACTGCAAATCTCTTAACTTTATTAACATACTTGTCGAACAATATATTCTAAACTCAACATAAAATTCCTTATCCACTCATTCTTAATACATTATGTACATCACCTTTTTAAAATAACACATTTTAAAATACATTTTGAGATTTCTAATTAACCCACATAAAAATTTTCAATTCAATTATCATAAAAGTAACTGTACTTTACCACATTCCTTACTCTAACTCCGGTTTAATACTAACTCATAGTAAAACCTTAGTCCTTTGTGCTACTATTCGCACATCAATCCCCCAAAAAGTCCTGTTTATCTTGCACATTCATCAATTATTATAATTCTCATAAATTCTCACATAAAATACAGTAAAATAATACTACAGATAGAATTCAATCTGTAGCTCTTTCCCAATTTGTCTTTTTAGTTCATAACCTTGTACCACAATGCACAAAAACACCAGTTTACACACAAATACAAACAAAAAAAAACAAGTTACCTGGATTTAATCACTGCACTCTGGTCTACCATCATACCATCAACAACTGCTGCCTTGAGAAATGCCTCCAATCTTGATTGCAACACCCAGGACTACAAACGGTTACCATATCAGCACAAAGTCATCTGATCTACCACTTCCATTGTATAAAATTCAGTCTCAAGCCTCTTCTACCAATAGTTGGTAATTAACCAAATCAGCCAAACAGACATTTACCCCATTTCCAAATTTTTATATTTGGCACACTTAGTGCAAACGAAAATATAATAGGGTGTTCTTACATACATTAACTTTGTTTTGACTTGTACAAGAAGTACTTTTTCCTGGAGTCGTCAGCTGGTACTACTCTAAGAGTTGTCTGATTGTCGAAAAACTAAGTGCGAGTAAGGGCTTTACGCTATTCGAACTAAGAGATCTAAGAGCTAAAAGATCTAAGAGAGCCCTACCACCACCCGTTGGGGTTTATACAATCTTCTTCTGCCCCTATAAAGCTTGTAAATTCCGGTAACTATTAACAATACAAACAAACAACTTCTAACCATTTGCAATTCCTTTTAATTTTCTACCCAAACACCAACTGCCATCGAAATCCTGAAATTTGCACGATTCAAACAAAACATTTTCTCTGTATTCTTTTAACCGTCAAAGAATTCTGTGTATCCGTTCTGACAACACTTTTCCAAACATTTCCTCGAATTTCAACAATCCCACTCTAAAATCTTGTGTATGTTTTCTCCAACTGCCCATTTAAACTACGCCCCTAAAGCAACATATTTTATCTGTCTCCCTTTAACATACGTACTAAAATTTTCTATCTCTTACTTCCAGCTCATTTCATTTTGTATATTCCTACCACGAGTTATATCTTTTTCATTCTAACATGCATTCTACGTCAACTATCCTTTTTGATTTCTGCCCTCCCCGTTGTCAACGTTCAATCTAACTCTATCTCCCTTATCCTCATGCCATCTAATAGTCTCTCTTTGTTCTGTGTATGTAGGTTCCATTTGTAACCTATCTATCATTTCCTTACTCAAAACAACCTTCAAACTATGTCTATATTAATTCGTCTTATTTCTATCCTACTTTAATCAGTTCTAACAAAATAACCCCTCCTTGTTTTGCTGTTGACAACCTGCAAAAATAACACTTACCATCTAAATATTACCCTCTCTAAACAGCGTTCAAACTATGCGTATCTCACTTCTACATATTCTATCTGATATTCTTTCTTTGTCTCGCTGTCTTTACTCCAAATCAACTAACACTTAACACGTGATACCTTTATTTTACTTATACTCATTTTAACAAAATAACCTCTCCTTGTTCACTTGTTTGCACGTTTTGTTGTATGACCGACACCTAACCCAATTTCATTTTTATATCTTTTTAACGAGTCTATAAATCCATTATAAGTGACAGCTTCGACCAACAACTCTTAGAATTTGTTTATTTGTGCACGTTTTATTGCCCTTCTCATAACGATACTTGAAAACCCTGCGACAGTTACACTTATTGCTTCAAAACACTTTCACTACTTCTCGTAAATAACATAGCATAACAGCCACTAAACTGTTGTAAACAATACGCTGAAACCAACGGTTTAAAATGCTCAAGCTTTTTGCAAATAAATATCCAACTTTGCTATAATTCAACTAATGAAATTAAAAATGCTAAAGCTTTACCTTAACGCTCTACCCTTATACACGATGATGGTTAAATATGTTTATGATATAACACACGCCATCTTACACACGGACTGTTTATAATTAAAGGATTATACTAAATTACATTATAACACACGATAAAAGATGATACTAAATTAACTTGAAATATTACAGTACACTTATTAATTTTTATTAGAAATTTGAAAAGCGTTTCTAATTGTAGATGGTTGTTTCTACATGCTGAATCACTAAATAAATTATCAAATGAATTACTAATGTCGTTTTAGCACTCAAATATCACAAATATATATATATATATATATATATATATATATATATATATATATATATATTGATGTGGATTTAGAGAGTAAATAAAATAAAATAAAATAAAATAAAAAAAAAATAAAATTTTAGCAACCGTGTATATAGAAATAGGAGCAAATTATTTACGCGCCAAATTAATTAATTCATATAGTGAAAACGGACGGGTATTAAGGTATTTTTATATTTAAATTGGAATGTTAAAATTACATAAAGGAAGAAAATTTTTAGAGTACATAAACAACTCAAGGATACGCATAAGAAATTATAATAGTTTAATCAAACGAATGGAAGCAAAAAGGGAGCTTGCATGCATAGAAAATCAATAATTTTAAACGCAAATGTTTGCATTTTAAAAGCCAACGTTCGTTATACAAATACTCAGCAGGGAAGAAACCAGGAATTGTTATTTTATAAACGGTCGGTTATTTATAGAAACACCTGCTTGTTAAATGTCACGTTCAGGGAATTTTAAATAGACGTTAGCACAGAATTCTATAGAATTGTGTTTGCAACAGTCAGTTTATAAGCTGCTACAATAACCAGTACCTTAAGAAGTGAGTGGAATAAACGATCGATAATATAAAACAGACAGAAAAACGTATAAATAAAGCGTTGGACAGAAGTCACGTAAGATATACACGGGTATTTGTGAAGGACGACTACGATATCGATTTTCTGTAACTTAAAAGGGGTTCTAAAGGAGACAACAGATATGCGTGGATCGGAGATGGGTAGCTGAAAGGTGGCGCGTCTAGACGGGGAAAAATTGTATCATTGGTCGATGGCAGGCAGTATTCGAGAAGTGCGCGTACGTTAAAGTAAAAAACAAAATTCTATGTAAACAGCACGATAAACAGGGGAAATTTTTCAGAAATTATAGTCGGTTACGTTCAAAATTTTAAGAAGCCCTTGCGAAAACAAGCTTTTCACGCGAAACCGGTTCCACTGGGGGGGTTTGAAAATGATATAAATAAACGAACGAAGATATTAAGCTCTTTTTCTTTCCATTTAGATCTGAATACGGGTTTAGATCTACAACATAATAGTAGTAAATGCTTTATTGTGTGTTCAGTAAAGTTGCATTAAATATCCTGTTTAAAAATGATGAAAGCTGTAGTAGCATACCGCGTGTTATAAAAGTGATATTGCACGAATTGGTGCTTGTTTAGATAAAAGATGCCGTTACTACAACGAAGCGATTATACAAAGAGATGATATTTTGGGTAAGCGAAGCCTACACTTGTATGCTTGAAGTATACTTGAGATGGAATGTTACGTTTGAGACAAAGCTAATAGTGGTGGTAGCAGAGATTTGAATGGTGGAGATCTGTGAAGCCAGGCGTCATCGTAGTAGATGGACACAACGACGAGTGTTTATGGAAATCATCTTCACTGGTGACGAAGAATGAAGGCGACTCCAGGTAACGAAATTTAAATTCCTGTTTTTATATAAATATTTTCGTTGATATTTTTTGTGCTTATGTGTTTTGACTTATTTGTGGCGTATTTATTACCATAAAATTGGTTTAAAGAGGTATATGTGCTAGACAATTAATTCTGATTATTAAAAAAGGGTTTATTGATGATATAAAGATTTATTCATGCTATAAATTGTTGTTGTAAGGAGTAAACGGGTCTTTTTAATTTGTTTTCAGTAAATTGCTAGGTTTAAAAAGCATCTACAGAAACTGGGTTATAATGTGCTCGAAATAGACCAGAATAAAGTCAAACTAGAGTAGCATGTGGGGCTCATCTACTCGTATTATATAAAATTTGTGCAAATATACTAAAACCAAGGACTTCAAAATATTTAATGATTGAACTGGTAACAGTTGGAACAAACTGGTTGTACCAAGGTGTAAATATTGTATTTATAATGAAAACTTGTTAAGATGTGTAAATAAAAGGTTGTATGGTTGTTGTATTATTTTGGTAATTTCATTTGACTGTGTGCGAGTGAGAGAGGTATGTATTTAAAATCGTAGGTATTCAAGAAGAAGCCGAATGCTGAGCTAGCCAAGGTGAGCAGAGAAATACGGAGGCGTTCCAAAAGAAGTGTAAGAAATTTTTTTTATATTTTATTTTTTTGAAAATTTTTATGTTGGCCCAGGAGTGGGCACGAAAATTTTGTGAGTTTCACGGCAATTTTATGACGCCCAATTTATGGGGCTCGATGCTAAAAGCTTGTTCCTGAGAGTCCACGGCAATTTTATGGCGACCCGAACGTGAGGGCTCGAGTTCCAAGTAGAATTGGAAAATTTTATTCCAGGAAACTGGCGAGCTGAGAGAGAGTGTGTGTGTAGTATAAATTTGGAAATATTTTTGAGTGTGTGAGGAAGTGAGTTAAACGTATGCAGAGAAAGGAGTGGTTAAGAGGTCAAGGAGTTGAAATTCGAAGTGACGATAGTGCATTATTTGAAAAATCAGGAAAAATGGAGGAAGCCGTAGGTAGTAGGGATCAGTCGAGAACGGAATCAAGGAAACAAGACAATGAACTAATTTTGAGAATGCTAGAAAGGATGAATGCAGAATCTAACTGGAAATTTATTCAGATGAGTGAGACATTAAGTGGGGTTAAAGACGAGTCGAACAGGAAGTTTGAGGAGATTAGGGAAATGGGTGAAGAATCAAAAAATAGAGTGGAACGGATGACAGAAACTTTAAGTAAAAAGATAGATAGATCTACCCACGAATTTAATGAATTTAAAAATAGCTTGACGATAAAAATGGGGGAAGTAGAAAATAGGGTGGATAAAAATAAACGCGATATAAGAGGTTTGAGTCAGGAAATGGGACAATTACGGACGGAGGTGAGAATCTTCTGTGAAGATGAAATTAATGTTAAGATGACTGAGGTGACAGACTCATGTAAGGATCAGTTAAGTAGGGTAGAGAGAGAAGTAAGTGGAATAAAACAAAAGTGTCGACTTTAATGAGGGATGGTCCTAGATTTGTAACAGGAAATATGTCACTGAACCAACAGATAAAATTTTATGGGGATAGTAGGGTGAATCCTCAAATTTTTATTAATAATAGTAGAGGCTTGGTATGTAATTTGTTTGATGAACAGGCAAAGCTCGACATTGTAAAGGCGTTACTGAACAATCATGCGGAAGCCTGATATAACCTGATAGGACAAGAAATAGAGACATACGGTGACTTTGAGGACAGATTTTTAAAGCACTACTGGAGCGACCACAGACAGGTCCAAGTACGCGACGATTTGATAACTGGCAAATACAAAGGGAAATTTGCAGGAAGTAGGGAGCAATATGCTATACGAAAGTATAGCATAACTAAGCAATTGAATCCACCATTGACAGACTGACAAATTATAAAATACCTTTCACGACATTTTGAGGGTGAGGTTCGGCAACACGTGGCGTTGCAAAATATCGTCGATAGGGAGATGTTTTTGGAGTGCCTGCAAAGGTATGACGACGTGAGCAGTGGACGACCTCGGGAACCAAGAGAACGACATGTGAACACGGTTAGGTTCGACAACAGAAGGGACAGCTATACAAGACGGGGAACAAATTTTCAATTTAATCGCCAACAGAACTTGGAACCTAAACAGACATTTTTTAGGAGTAACAGTGTAGGTAGGGGACCTGCACCAAGACCGGAGGTAACGAGACAGAACAGTTCGTCGGACATGAGGGAGATATCGATGATGCGTAACCTAGAAAATGAGAGGACGTATGCCGAAGTAGTGGCAAGACCAGGACCGAGTAAGGAGAACAGACCTGGACAGAATTTTTAGATGAAGACAAACCACTAGATGTAATTGTGTACAAATACGAACATCCAAAGGAATTTTTAAAAATTGAGGAAGAAGTTGAGCCAGAAATTAAAAAAAATTTTTGTTTGCCAATAATTGATATTAAAATTTTTGAGAAAAATTTAGGAGCGTTGTTGGATTCAGGAGCTGAGGCGAGTTTAGTATCGGAGGAATTCGTCAATGAAATTAAAGCAAAAGTGTGTGACAGAATTAAGCCAATAAAAAGAAGTCACCTGGTTGCGCCGAATAAAAAGCGATTTGCTGTTGTGAATAGTGTAGTTATTTTAAAAGTAGAGTTAGGTTCAATAAGCTGTGAGCAGGAATTTATCATTGTACCTAGATTGAAGTTTAAAGAGATATTAGGGGTCAATTGTATCATGCAGTTAGGAGTAGTAATAGATATGGAGAGTAAGGTAGTTAGGATATTGCCCTGGAAGGCAAGTTATAAGGTCACAGAAGATGACATGAGGATATGCATTAATGTTATAGAGGTAGATGAGGAAGAGGTGAAAGAGATCGACACAGGTGAATATACTGAGAAAAAGTTAGAAGAGGTACAATTGGTAGTAAGCAAAGGGTCTGAACTAGTAGGGGTAGAGTCAAGTGCAGCATTATTAGTGAACAAAAAGTCTGAATTAATAGGAGTAGAGGCGAACGCAACATTATGTTACACACAAGAGTTAAAAATAGGCATAAAGGTTGCAGATGATATAGCGGTATTAGCATCTAACAAAGAAAAGTTAGAAGCTGCTCTTAATGAAATGAAAATAATTCTAACAAAGATATACGGTATGAAAATTAACAAAAATACAACTAATGTACTGCAACCGGCTACTATTAACGCGTTTCACCATTTTAGAACAAGTATAATAACAAAAGTTTTTATTACTCACTATCCACAAATCTAATTAACAGTATATGCCTTATTTATAGATGTTTTTAGTCCAATTAACAATGAAGCACTATCACACTAATGATATTTACAAGCACTAATGCCTTCTTAAATTAAATCCTTAACCATGAGTTTTCTTAACAACACTAAACACTACTATAATTTATTTGTTACACTTTTGTCTATGTATGTACAAGCTGGCGGTACCATATACATGTTCCCATAACAAATTTATATTTACTATAGGACTTTCAGAACGTAATGACCAACTAACTATACACGAGATGATTTATATACGACATTTTGATATAGACTAACTTATGTACCTCATCACCGATACTATATATACCCTATATTTAAATAGATGACTCATATTCTGGAGTTTGCTGGAATGTTCGAGACTTCTGTAGAATATACTTTGGTTATGCATCTTGCCTGTTTGATGGGTTGCCTAATAGTTCGTAACAGTACTAGTATACAAAAGAGGAGAAAATAAATTAAAAACTAGAATACAAATAGGTAACGAAAACTTACAAGAGGTTAAGGATTTTTGCTAACTAGGAAGTGAAATAACGTAAGATGGGAAGAGCGCAAAAGATATAAAACAAAGATTAGCACAAGGTCGCGCTACGTTTAACAACAAAAAGCAACTACTGCGTTCAAAGAAAACAAACATAGGAACGAGGAAAAGATTGCTTAAACCATATGTGTGGAGCACAGCACTGTATGTCTGTAAAACCTGGACAGTGGGAGAAGCGGACAGGAAAAGGATAGAAACCTTTGAAATGTGCTGCTACAGTCGTATGATGAAGATATTATGGACAGACAAAGTTAAGAACAAAGTGGTACTAGAAATGATAAACAAAAAAAGAAATATGTGGAAAACAGTGAAAACAGAAGAGATAGGATGATAGGCCACATACTAAGGCATGGGGGAATAGTGCGAAATATATTAGAAGCAGAGATACGAAAAAAGAGAGGTAGAGGTAGACCTTATTAGAAATTATTGCATTGTATCTAGATATATTACATATCAATAACACGGTACCAATTACAACTCGTATGATTCGTTTTAATCGCATCCGCATTAAATGTAGGATTCTATTGGTTTAACATTCAGACACATCATCATCATTAGGTCTTCAGTCCTAGAACTGGTTAGACGCGTACCATCATTGTTCCCTATTCTGAACTAACCTACAGATTTCCCTGAAATATGCACAGTTTGCATCTATAACTGTCTGATCTAGGTCTACATCTACCTCTTTTTTCCTATCTCTGCTTGTAATATATCACATACTATTCCCCAAAAATGCCTTAGAACGTATTCCGCCCTACTATTTCTCTTTTTCCCCAGATATCCTTGTTCCCCTACTATTTCTGTAACTTATTTGTTATTATCTTTGTCTGTCCATGCTATCGTCCTCATACATCAGAAGCACAGCATTTCAAAAGGCTGCTACCGTTTTTCTGTCTGCGTTTCAGACTGCCCGTATTTCCTAGGCATACTGTGCTGTGCTCCACACATATGCTTTCAACAATTTTATTCTTATTCTATGTTTGTTGTCTTTCCTCATAGGCGCTGTTCTTTCTTGTTAGATGCAGTTCGATCACTTTCTATTGTTTTACAGTTACATGCCCTATTTCTCCGACCTTCAATGGTTGTGAAGGGAGGTAAGCAGCCTGTGGCTGCCAAGTTCCCCCAACACTTAACCATTTGGCGATTTAATATATTTTCCAATTTATCTTTTCGCACGGTCAACATTAGTTGCAGGTATTTCGCAACCAACAACTAGTTGTTTATACTAATCATCAGATTTATCTGCGCTTATTTTTTCGTCATTAGGTTTTCCGTCTCAAAACTGGTTGGACACGCACCTGCACTTATTTATATTCTGAGCTAGCCTACATAGTTCCTAAAATTCTCACACAGCATGTGTATTCAGCTCGTTCCTTTCTATTGTTTTCTAATTTTATACCCTATTTTACCGAGATTCAGTGAAGGAGGTTAAGCAACCTGTGGCTACCAAGATCCCCAACACTTAGACATTTGCCGATATAATGGTTTTCCAGTAAATCCTTTCACACACTTAACATTATTCGAGAATATTGCCCAACCAATTCTTGTAGTTACTTATAATAATCATCATGTTTAAGCACAGTTATCTTTTCGTCATTAGTTTATCCATCTTGGGATTGGTTGGATGCGTACCTCCATTGATTTCTATTCTGGGCTAGCCTACATCTCCCTGAAACCTCTACAGCCTACATCTTTTACTATCTGTGTGCAGTAGTCTAATCTAGGTCTGCCTCTTCTTCTCTTTTTTCCTATCTCTGCTTCTAATATATTCCGCACTATTCCCTCATGCCGTAGTATGTGGCCTATCATCCTATCTCTCCTATTTTTACCGTTTTCCACATATTTCTTTCTTCCCTACCATTTTTAGTACCTCTTCGTTCTTAACTTTGTCTGTCCATGATATCTTCATCATACGCCTGTAGCACCACATTTCAAAGGCTTCTACCTTTTTCTTGTCCGCTTCACCTATTGTCCAGGCTTCACAGCCGTACAGTGCTGTGCTCCACACATATGTTTTAAGCAATATTTTCCTTGTTTCTATGTTTGTGGTCTTTGAGCACAGTAGTTGCTTTTTCTTGTTAAATGTAGCACGACCTTGTGCTAATCTTTGTTTTATAACTTTTGTGCTTTTCCCATCTTGCGTTATTTGGCTTCCTAGGTAGCAGAAATCCTTAACCTCTTGTAAGTTCGTGTTAGATACTTGTATTCTTGTTTTTGATTTATTTTCCCCACCTTTGCAAACTAGAACTTTAGTTTTAGTTTTGTTAATTTTCATACCGTATCTCTCTGTCAGAACCGTTTCCATTTCATTAAGAGCAGCTTCTAACTCTTCCTTGCTAGACGCTAATACCGCTATATCATCTGCAAATCTAAGCATATCAATTTTTTGTCCCTGCATAGTAATTCCAAATGTCTTCCTGCATTTGACAGTATTCATTGCCTCTTCTATGTACAAGTTAAAGATCAATGGGGATAGGGCACATCCCTGTCTCACCCCTTTCCTAATGTTTACTTCTCGACGTTCCTGCTCTAATTCTATTATTGCTGTTTGCTCTTTGTATAAGCTATGTACTATTCGTCTATCCTATAACTCATTCCAATCTTTTGAGTATTTCAAACATTTTTTCCAATTTACATTGTCGAATGCTTTTCCAGATCTACAAACCCTATATACATGCTTTCCCTTTTCTATTGTTTTCTCCATTATCACTCTCAGAGCTAAAATAGCTTCCCGCGTTCCCCTGTTTCGCCTAAACCCAAATTGGTCTTCTCCTAGTATTTCTTCAGCTCGTTTTCCATTCGTCTTTGCACAATTCTAGTTAATATTTTTGACACGTGTGCTGTCAAACTTATTGTTCGAAAATTTTCACATCTATCCGCGCCTTTCTTTTTGGTATAGTTACTATGATGCTACGTTTGAAATCTTTGGGTATCTCGCCTGTCTCATACATATAGCTTACAAGTTGGAAGAGACGTTCTGTTACTGCTTGTCCAGCGGCCTTTAGAGTTTCTGCTTGCACCTTATCTGTACCCGGCGCCTTACCATTTTCAGACTCTTTAATGCTAATTCAAACTCGTCTCGAAGTATAGGATATCCCAAGTCATCATTTTCAATGTCTGATTCCTGTTCTAATGCAGTTAGTTCCTCTCCTGCATATAAATTCTCTATATATTCTTGCCATCTACTCACTTTCTCTACGTTTTCTATAATGACGTTTCCTTGTGCGTCCCTTATATTTTTACTATACGGTTTTATATCCCTAAAATTCATTCTAATTAATTTGTATGCTTCGTCTGTCTTTCCTATTTCCATCTTAGTTTGTACCTCTTTGCACTTTTCATCAATCCATTGTTCTTTAGCTTTCCTGCATTTTCGAATAATTTCCCATTTTATGGCTTTGTATCTTTGTTTTCCTGTTTCGTCTGATTTATTTTTGTATTTTCGTCTTTCTTCTATTAAATTCACGATATCCTTTGTTATCCATGGTTTCTTATTTTCTTTTGTGTATACCCCAGAATATCTCTGGCCGCCATGTCTAGGCTGGATTTAATGTTATTCCATTCTATTTCTACTTCCTTAGTTTCAGATATTTTCCCGATATCATTCAGCAATTCATTTGACTTTTTCGAATCTTAATTGAATATCTTTATCTTTTAGTTTCTCTAAGTCCAAGTGCCTTTTCCGTTCCTTTTTTCAGATTTTTAAATTTAAGTGCGGCCTTCATAATTACGATTTTGTGGTCAGTATCTATATCTGCTTCTGAGTAGCTTCTACAGTCTTTTACTTGATTCCTAAACCGTTGTCTAACAAGAATGTAATCTATTTGATATCTTCCTATATCTCCTGGCATCTTCCACGTATATCGCCTTCTAGCATGATGTTGAAATAATGTGTTTGTGATGATTAAATTGTTCTTGTCGCAAAATTCTACCAGCCTATTTCCCCTGTCGTTTCTCGTGCCTAAACCAAATAATCCTACTACCGCTCCTTCCCTACCCTCACCTACCACGGCATTAAAATCCCCCGTAATTATTAAATTTTCATGTCCTTTTACGTATCTTAATATGTCTTCGATATCTCTGTAGATGGCTTCTACCTCTTCGTCACTGTAGCTAGAGGTGGGCATGTAAACTTGTATTATTACTGTGTTTACCGGTTTAGATTCTAATCTAACCATGAGTACTCTTTCGTTCTTTTGTAAGTAATTTTCTACACAGTATCCTATCTTTTCCGCATAACTATCCCCACACCCAAATTTCCTTCCTCTGCTCCTGTATGAATTACCCTGAAGTCTCCACTCCAAAATCCCCGCCTCTGGCCACCGAACTTCGCTGATCCCTACTATGTCTAGTGATAACCTATTCATTTCGATTTTTAGGTTCTCTAGCTTACCTACTTGCTTCATACTTCTAACATTCCACGCTCCGACTCGCAGAATGTTCCCTACTCTTATTTTTAACTTTCCGATCGCATCCTCCGAAGTAGTCCCCTCCCGGAGATCCGAATGGGGGACTATTTTAACTCCGGAATCTTTTACCCCAGAGAATGCCATCATGTTTGTATCAATTTAAGTACGCTGTGTACTTGGGAGATTAATGTGGTGGTTTCCCGTTGCCTTCCACATCGCGGTAGTGTGTCTTAGACTGCCATACCGACCCCTATGGTCTCTGCCAATCTAAGTACCGAAAGAGCCGCTGCCCTCTTTCGGGGACCTGTCTTAGTCTGGTTCCTCACTAACGACCCTACTACTTTGGTTGGACCTGTAGTTTGGCTCTTTAGCTCATTAGAACACGCAAGCCATTTCACCTGTTCTAGTAATTTAGAACTTCGGCAAGGTGCAGGTCCATTTAGACACAATTAAATTAAAATCGGGCTGAGAAAATATTGTACCGTTGGCGATACCAGATTTAGTTGCAATGTTAAGATTAAATGTGACTGTCAAATGTCAAACTGCAAATATTATTGATCGTATTATGTTAAGTTGAGAACAAAGAAACGATTTGTTTTGATACTTAATAAAATACGCACTACAAATCTTGATAGTCGTCCCGTTAAATTTCCTTTCGTTATAATGCTTCCCGGTTGGTCGAAATCGGAATGTCGCGAACTTCTAGCTGCAGTACGTACATTTGGTATTGAAAATATAGAAAATCTTGCAGCAGCTATTCCTACCAAATCACTTGATCAAGTACGGAATGCAATATGTTTGTATAAAATGCAAGCAATGTTTGCTGAAAAGAAGCAGTTAAGTGTGAAAAATCATCAACATAAAACTCCTATTAAAACCTGGATAGATAATTTAAAAGTAGCTTCGGAGCTATCATCAGATCCAGATGCATCATTAGACATTGCTACTGCGTTTCACTTGATGGATAAAAATGAACCTTATGATAAAGAAGGCATAGATTTCAATAGTTGCTATGCATTCATTGCTGATGTGATGGAGGGTAAGAACCCAAAACCACTTGAAAAGAAGGAAATTACGTATATGTCTGCGTTTTTTGAAGTAATGGATGAATTTATACAAGAGCAGGGCACTGAAAAGGAGAAAGAATTTTTATCTAACTTAACTGAGGAGCACATCTTGCAAAGTGCAGATAAATGGAAAGCATCTGTGGAATGCTCTGGGTCATCTTCATCATGTTTATCCCTTGATGCAGACATTAATATTCTAAAAGTTCCTCCACATCTTTTGAAAATAGCAACTGAAAAGGTTTTACATGAATAAACCATCTTATATTATAAATTTGTTGTTAGCCCACATAGCTGTAGTGATTTACTTGAGTAGATTAGTTCACGTGTATTGCAGAAACATTTGTATTTTAGTAGTAACACAAGATAGTTATATCTTAAGTGCAAAATATTGGTTTTATCAATTTTTACTATTCATTTTGCTTTCATTTTTACTCTGACATTATTATGTAATAACCGGTATATTTATTTTTATGTAAGTATATGGTGTACAGTGTGTGCATTATATTATAAGTAAAATATTTATTATTTATGTGTTGTAGTTATGATTTTTACAATTATCAAATATTATTATAATCACGGAAATGGGATGTTTGTTTAAAATATTTAACATGCAAGCATCACAGTGGTGTTTCAAAAGAATACATTTTTGCCTAAGAAAAGTATTTTCGATTTCTGGATCGCTTCTGAATATTACTACTAGTTATTCAACTATTTAAAATATGGGTGAGCTAATAGAATCTAGGATGTTTAAAAGTAGCTCCAATCATAAAAAATATCCAATAAGTTTCTAAGTAACATTTTTTCATGTAGTATAACAACTAATAATTTTGTGCCCAGACTTTGAAATCGTATGAGTGGTTTAGAAAATATTTTACAAGAGAAACAAAAACCTTGATGGTAACTACATCCACCATAGTCCATTGTTCACATTGAATCAGACCTAGGTGATAAAGCATGCCATCTTTTAAATTCTTCAGCACGGTCAATAGCATGTTTCAGAATAGTCTGGCATCTGTGGAGTAGATTAACTCAACACCTTAATTTTTCGGGATTTGCCCCTAGTTTTAGTTATATTTCCTGATACCTAAAAACCTAATATTTTAGAGACAATTATGTATAACATTTAGCTTTTATTTGCTGTTGGAAATTCATTTAGACAATTGTTTGTCTGGCACTTGCTGCCGCAATATATGTGGTTACTCCCTCATTACAAATAAGGATAGGATGGTAGTAATGTCATTTAAATTGTTTATGCTATTGCGATACTTTATAGCAATCAACGTAATACTAAAAACCTTTAATAAGTGAGTTTATAAAATAAATTAAATATTAATAACGAATGTTAAAGAAAATATACTTTCAAAGATAGTTATACAAAAGAATGATCCTTTGTCCACAAACGGATAATCAAACAAAAAGCTAGTTGGGTATTTTATTTATTAACATAGCATATGACAGTACAGTAGATGTAAAAATGCACATCAAGCAGCTGTAAATATAACATGAACTTTTCAAAAGCATCTTTGTCGAAGAAGTTAAATTCCTATTTCTGCCCATACCAAATGAAAATATTGCTGGAAGCTAACAACAGTAATTCACATTATAGATCATTGATCATTTCATTCAGTTGCTCAAAATATCCTCACATTGTGTCATAAACAAAGAGAAAAAGTTTACTTTCTGTATCTAAAGTAACAACTTCCATGAAAACAATGATCATCAAATTTTTAACACCATTCTACAATTAATTCAATCAAATTGTAGTTTTATTACTTTGACAATATTTTATAAAAAATAACAATCATTCGATGGTCATTGTTCGTGACAACTGCTATTTTGGATGCAAAAAGTAAATGTTTGTTTATCGGTCTGTTAAAAAAGTAATAAAGGCATTTTAAGTGACTAATTTGCAAAAGAAGTCTGAGAAATAAAAGAGCTTGTCAAAAACAATGTATGAATGCTACAGAGGCAAAGGAAATGTGTAGGTATCCAGGGATGTGGAAAAAGATTGGGAATGGCGCTAGGAATAAAAGTAGTGTAGTAGTCTAAAGCTATATCCTGCATATTCCCTCGGAAAGAGGTGTTAGGTTTGGTTACCCTAAAAGGGAATACCGTGATTGATGATTGATTGATTAATAAAATAGTCAACAACTTTTGTTTAAATAGTAGGCATAAAAATAGGCATAAAGGAAATAAGTGGCAATGATAATTTGGATAAGTTGGATTTAGGAAATTTTTACGGTGTGAATATAGTACACAAACAGTCTAGAAGAGATGAAGAATTTTCTATAGAGGGAAAAGATGAAAAGGTTAAAGCAGTATCGTTTAGTTTGTCCGCAGAAAAGGGAATAATAGTGAAATAGAAACAGACAAGTATAGAGACAGAGGAAGAAATACTTAAGAGTCAAGATAATAAGGATAATTTTATTTTATGTGAAGTAATAGGGAGAATAAGACGAGCGTCTCGCGGTAGAAATAACGCGGCTGTAATGACAGTTGTAAACAGATTGAGGTTACGTCATTTTTTTTGTTTACATAAATTGGATGAGGTCTGTGTTAATCTTAAATTGATTGTTTATCTCCTTATTTATATAGGAGAAGTAAAAAATGAATAGTTGCCTAGATTGTGGTTCTGAATTTACGTAAAATAAAACTTTGTATGGCCACTTAAGAAAATTTCATGATTTGAATATAAGAGACCAGTTTCTATAAGCAACCAACTTTGGATAAAAAAGAAGTTAAATTTAGTGCAATTAAGGAAATTAACTTTACACGAATGTTATCTACATATGTTAGCTCTTGTATGTAAACAACTTGGTATTTTGTACTAACTTGTTGCTATTCTAGGTATTTTTCGTACTTGTGTCAATATGCAGTTTAAAGGTACTTTGCTGGGATTTCTTTAATTTGATTTGTAAATTATTAATTACTTGAGTGAAATGTGTTTAATAATAGCAATAGAGGCTTGAGGTTTCAATAATTGTATTTTTATTTTTTAAAAAGTAAACACGTTATGTACCCATATACATTCTCAATAAATACCTAAATTAATTAAGAAAGAAACTAATTTTATTTTGTCGAGAATTTTGTTTGCACTGTCAGTCGACTAAAATATGTAAAAAAAACTAGGTAGAAAATTATGATTATTTTGGTACTCCGACTAAAAGTAAAACTAAAATACTGCACTGTTAATATAAGAACACTCAATCCGACAGATTTGACGAAATTACAATAACTTACCAGCGCTTGTAACACTGATAAAACAAAGTGAGAACTGAGGATTAAATTAGATCAAAATCGCTGGGATTGTAATAATTTCCAGTAATTTGTACATGTATTTCTGAGAGTGGTTTCCCCATCGGATTTTATTCCCAAACAAGAGAAAGCAGAACAAAATCTAACCTTATAAGCTTTAGTGTTAATTAAACCAACTTTCTACTGAGATAATACACTGTCTTATCTTAACATAAAATCAGGTGATGTATGATCAGATCTTGTATGAACATTAACATTAAGGTTTGAGTTATTAACCAAACCATCCCTAATAAAAATTTCTTCTGTTAGGGTAGGCTTTTTAAGATCATTATTCCTAGTTGATTTCTTCTTTGATGAAAAAAGCCGCACCTGATGTTCAACTTTTTATTAATATTAATCTCCTCTGTAATTTTTAGATCAATAGATTTTGCTTTATTTAATGTGTCAATGATTTTATCAAATTACCTCATTATACCCAGCTGTTCGTCGTCAGTTAACGAAGCATTCTCACATAGGCCTATTATTAGCTCGGCTTTTTTTTAATAATATCATTTTTTGAAGATTTTGCTTCATGTAAAATATTACTGCTGAAAAGTTCATTAACGTTACTAATATGCAAAGATGTTGCAATGTCAAGATTCGATTTGTAAAACTGTATCGCACAAGCATGTATGTGTTTGCAAATATTAAGCTTTATCATGTTGTCAATACAGGTGCATTGAAATGTATGAACACATATGCTGCATTTTGTACAACTTAGGCATGAACCTTCACAGGCATCATCTACTCTCGTAACTTGATACTGTTGAAAAGCACAAGTGGACAACGTAACTAAAAATTCCTTATCATTTTCAAGACGTCCAATAAAATCTGATGTAATTGTTAGACTTGCTTTATGACTTTGTTTAATTCTATTAATTTTGTCATTGGAAGTATTCTTTGCAAGTTTAATTATACGTTTAAACAAGCTATCTTGAGCAATTTTCATTACTGCATTAATGCTTTTGTCCAAACGTTTTACTTTCCGACCTTCCAAATACATATACTTCAAAACTTTGTGCCTCGATTCAAGATACATGTTAGTATTTATTCCTAAACCCAATCAATAGCAATATACCCAAGATGTTGGACGATTTGCATAATTATTATGAAAATATTCAGCAAATGATTGTGTATCAACATCGTCATAAAGATCCTTCTACTACCTGATTTAAAATGTCATTAAATTCATCAATAGATACACACTGTAATAAAACACGAAGGGATTTATATACTACTACTTTCTTTTCAATCCCTCCATTGATTTTTGACAAATTCTTGCGCTAACTACGATCCACATGCCAGGTACATAGCAACTGGTGAGGTACCTTAGCCATAACAAATCATTTCGTCAGCACGATTTGAAAAACAAAATGCCACTGGGCACCCTGAACCAAATTCATCCACTGTCATTAGTGTGTAGAGCTGAAAATCGTAACTATTTGTACCGTGCATACCATCAACGCACACCTTGTCGTTCCCAAATTTAAGCAACTGTTCACGTTGAAAAGAAGTGATTATGACTAATGCAAAATCTTGAACATCTAAAATTATTTTTGAGTCATTTGTATTTCCTTCTACACCTTGGCTTTTATAATATAACACTGGGCAGTCGCTTCCTAAGTTCATCATCTCCTCTACCCAGAGCCGTACGCTAATTGCATCATTTAGGTGACATTTCACACCATACTCAATATAGAAGTCCCTAACAATATTGTGCATATCTTTTGTTTCTAACAACAAAATTCTCTGTGAATTTTCTTGTTTTAAAGCAGAATCACGAACATTATCCAATATATGTTGAAATGTAACACCTTCCTTTAATTTTCCTGAAACACATCAATTGTAAAATTTCAAACTAGAACTTTATGTTCGAAAATACCTGCAATTTCTGCTTTGCTCTCTTTACTTAAAAAAACTCGACCAATATCGTTGGTATATCCAACATGAGTTGTCCAGAAGTCTACTGCAACAGACCCATCGTTCTTTATCGTCGCTTCCATTCTTGAGGGACAAACACTTCCAATTTTATTAGTGCCTGTGCTTTTTAAGCTTCTAAAACCCTTGCCTTTTGGAATGTAGTTGTATGATCGATGGCAATTATAGTACTCCTTTTTGGTGCCATCAGACAATAATTTAGCTGAAGTGTGAAGTATATACATTGCCAAAGATTGTTCCTGTTCTTGGTTTTTTCAGTTTTTGAACTCTGTTGAACAGAATAAAATTAGTATGTAATTAACACTTTGTATAATAATCTTCAAACCTAATTGTGAATTAAAATGTAGTTGATCAAGTTTAGTTTCAATTTGATGTTCATTTGCCAAATGTCGAAGTTTTTATATCCCTTTAGATGTGTTGTACAATTTTCATAAAAGCACTTGATTCTTGACGAGTTGAGAATTATTGGAATATTTTTATGAACAATTCTGCAATGACGACGTAAAGTTGCTTTACTGGTCAAGGATTTGCCACATGTATCACACAAAAATTTACTAGTTAAAGTAACTGGTTTCCTATATTCAAAATCATGAATCTTTCTTAAATGGGCATACAAACTCTTCTTTTGTGTAAACTCAAAACCACAATCTTGGCAAGTATTCATTTTTACTCCTCGTTTACAAATAACACGATAAACAAAATTAATAGGTAATTTCCATGGATCTCATTCACTATATGTAAACAAAAAAATTATGTAACCTCAATCTGTTTACAACTGTCATTACAGCCGCGTTATTTCTACCGCGAGACGCTCGTGAAAAGTATAGAGATAGAAGGAGGAAAGACAAGTATGAAGTTTATTAAGATTGTTAGAAGAAAGACATGGAGGATCAAGAAAAGAGTCAGATTTAAATAAAGAGAGATTTAATGGATAAAAATACAAAGATAGGTGAATAATTAGAGTAGAATTTAAATAGATACGGATAGAGATATGTGTATATAAAAAGTAGAATTAGGAATAGGATAAATAAGGGGAAATAGTTAGAAATAGGTAGAGTTAGGTGTGTATAGTTAGTATAATAAATAAATAGTGATAGTAATAGGTAATGTTAAATATAAAACAGTGGGACATAAGTAGAAGAAACTTACATAAAAAAGAAGATAGGTAGAAAAATATAAAAGTGAGGTACTTAAAGAGTCAATAGTCGACAAAATGTAAAGTAAAATAAATAAAAATAAGAGGGTGAAGAGTTAGAGATAGATAAAAATAGTTAGTTAACAAGTAGTGATAGGTGTGAATAGTTAGTTATAAATAAAGATAGGTGTAGATAGATAGAAATAATTAGAGATAGATAGAAATAGGTAGATAAAAAGTGATATGTTGGGTAGATAGGTATAGGTAGTGTTAGGTGAGTAGATAGGTGTTTAGAAATATTATGTAAGATTAGGTAGTAGGAATTAGGTCATATTTAAATTCAAGAAAACGTGGTGAGTTATTTTTAATTGAAATAGGGGGATAATGTTGTGGATTTAGAGGGTAAATAGATGTAGACAATAAAATTTTAGCAACCGTGTATATAGAAATAGGAGCAAATTATTTACGCGCCAAATTAATTATTCATATAGTGAAAACGGACGGGTATTAAGGTATTTTTATATTTAAATTGGAATGTTAAAATTCCATAAGGGAAGAAAAGTTTTAGAGTACATAAACAACTCAAGAATACGCATAAGAAATTATAATAATTTAATCAAATGCATGAAAGCAAAAAGGGAGCTTGCATGCATATAAAATCAATAATTTTAAACGCAAATGTTTGCATTTTAAAAGCCAACGTTCGTTATACAAATACTCCGAAAAGAAGAAACCAAGAATTGTTATTTTATAAGCAGTCAGTTGTTGCAAGAAACACCTGCTTGTTAAATGTCACATTCTGAGAATTTTAAATAGACGTTAGCACACAATTCTATAAAATTGTGTTTGTAACGGTCAGTTTATAAGCTGCTACAATAACCAGTACCTTAAGAAGTGAGTGGAATAAACGATCGATAATATAAAACAGACAGAGAAACGTATAAATAAAGCGTTGGATAGAAGTCACGTAAGATATACACGGGTATTTGTAAAAGACGACAACGATATCGATTTTCTGTAACTTAAGAGGGGTTCTAAGGAGACAACAAATATGCTTGGATCGGAGAGAGAGATAGCTGAGAGGTGGCGAGTCTGGACGGGGAAAAATTTTATCATTGGTCAATGGCGGGCAGTTTTCGAGAAGTGCGCGTACGTTAAGGTAAGAAACAAAATTCTATGTAAACAGCACGATGAACGGGGGAAATTTTTCAGAAATTATAGTCGGTTACGTTCAAAATTTTAAGAAGCCGCTGCGAAAACAAGGTTTTCACGCGAAACCAGTTCCACTGGGGGGGATTTGAAAATGATATAAATAAACGAACGAAGATATTAAAGCTTTTTTTCTTTTCATTTAGATCTGAATACGGGTTTAGATCTACAACATAATAGTAGTAAATGCTTTATTGTGTGTTCAGTAAAGTTGCATTAAACATCCTGTTTAAAAATGATGAAACCTGTAGTAGCGTACCGCGTGTTATAAAAGTGATATTGCACGAATTGGTGCTTGTTAAAATAAAAGGTGCCGTTACTACAACGAAGCGATTAAACAAAGAGATGATATTTTAGGCAAGCGAAGCCTAAACTTGTATGCCTGAAGTATATTTGAGATGGAATGTTACGTTGGAGACAAAGCTAATAGTGGTGGTAGCAGAGATTTGAATAGTGGGGATCTGTAAAGCCAGGCATCATCGTAGTAGATGGACACAACAACGAGGATTTATGGAAATCATCTTCACTGGTGACGAGGAATGAAGGCCACTCCAGGTAACGAAATTTAAATTCCTGTTTTTATATAAACACTTTCGTTGATATTTTTTGTGTTTATGTGTTTTGATTTATTTGTGGCGTATTTACTACCATAAAACTGGTTTAAAGAGGTATATGTGCTAGACAATTAATTCTGATTATTAAAAAAGGGTTTATTGATGATATAAAGATTTATTTATGTTATAAATTGTTGTTGTAAAGAGTAAACGGGTCTTTTAAATTTGTTTTCAATGTTTAAAAAGCATCTACAGAAACTGGGTTATAATGAGCTCAAAATAAACCAGAATAAAGTCAAACTAGGGTAGCATGTGGGGCCCATCTACTCGTATTATATAGAATTTGTGCAAATATACTAAAACCAAAGACTTCAAAATATTTAATGATTGAACTGATAACAGTTGGAACAAACTGGTTGTACCAAGGTGTAAATATTGTATTTATAATGAAAACTTGTTAAGATGTGTAAATAAAAGGTTGTATGGTTGTTGTATTATTTTGGTAGTTTCATTTGACTGTGTGCAAGTGAGAGAGGTATGTATTTATAATCGTAGATATTCAAGAAGAAGCCGATTGCTGAGCTAGCCAGGATGAGCAGAGAAATACGGAGGCGTTCCAAAAGAAGTGTAAGAAATTTTTTTTATATTTTATTTTTTTTGAAAATTTTTATGTTGGCCCAGGAGTGGGCACGAAAATTTTGTGAGTTCCACGGCAATTTTATGACGCCCAATTTGTGGGGCTATATATATACATAAAATTGATCTTGTTTTCAATTTTTCAATAACGAACGTATTTGTTATAAACTAATTGACTTTGTTTGAATATTGGGATAAATTTCGTTCGAAAAGTGGTTTAGTTTAAAACATTTATTACACTTAACGTTTCTGAAAATTTGCTTCCTTAATCATAAGCTACAAATTAGATAGCATTAAATTACATATATTAAAGTTATAAATTACTTACTTAATGTGTTTTTTGTAGAAAACCTCTTTTGACATGTAACGTCATTTCATTGAAAGTTGTTCTTACAAGTGATGTTCGTCGAAACTACCTTCCTACGTTTAAATAATTTAATTAAAATACAAAATGTTATGATTATTTAGAAATTCCTATTTTATCTGACCAACAGATCTTTATTAAGTTTGTTTGTGTGTGAATGTGTGTGTGTGTGTGATGTGTGTGTGTGTGTGTGGTGTTTGTGTATGTTTGTGTGGGTGTGTGTATGTGTGTGTGTAAATGTTTTGACAAATATCACTTGTAACAACAACTTTCAATGAAATGATGTTACATGTCAAAACAGGTTTTCTACAAATAACACATTAAGTAAGTAATTTATAACTTTAATATATGTAATTTAATGCTATCTACTTATAGCTTATGATTAAGGAAGCAAATTTTCCTAAACGTTAAGTGTAATAAATGTTTTAAACTAAACCACTAACTTGTTCGAACGAAATATATCCCAATATTCAAACAAAGTCAATTAGTTTATATACAGGGTGAGTTTTTAGTGTGGCAACGGTCGATAACTCCGTTATTATAAAAGCTACGTAAACCAAATTTGGAGGCATATTAGGCATGCCCAAAGTGCACATTTTAAAAATATTTGGAAGCATACAGGGTGTTTCATAATTCCAGGGCATATTAAACTTATATTTTTTTAAATGGAACACCCAATATATTATTACATTTTTGAAAAGCCAATAAAAAGAGCTTTAATTTGATATGAAATTGTATCTGTCTATTCCTTTTAGTTTTTGAGATATTCAACTGTTTTTAGAAAAAATTACCCCGATTAGATACATTGTCACTGCACTAATACACAACTTATGTTAATTTTCAAGATGCAGAAAATTTTACCATATACCATAGTATATTTGTAAATATCACTTTTTTGAAATTTTTTTCCAGTATACAGGGTGTGTCAGGTTTCGCAAAATGCAATTTTTAATTTTTTTTTAAATGGCACCCTACCAATTTTATTGCTACAATGGATAGTTCATTAAGTGTCCTTTCATTTTGTTAAGCATTCCTATACCTAAATCCATTACTTTCTGAGATATTTTTGATTTTCTTCAAATTTTATGAATGTTTTTAATTTACATAACTAAAAATAACTTACTATTGGAGAATATTATAAAACAATTAATACATTTTGATTAACAATGAACTACAGTTATCCAATAACAATTTTCACTAAAAATATAACAACCTACAATAATACGCTAGCAACAGAATTCTGTCAGATCAACAATATGCATTTTATAGAAAACGTTCAAACAGGAAATCAGGCAGGCTTTGAAAAATATAACAATTACAATCAAAATATCTTTTAGGTTTATTAATTGTAGTGTGTTGTCATTTAACACATTATCAGTTCTGTTTTAAATGTAATTTTTGAAGGAGTTTTCAAAATGAATTTTACAGTGGAAGAACAAATAAATGTGATTTGGGTATTGGGAGCAAGTTTAAGAAATTTCCTACTTGCATCAGGAATATACCAAGAGAGATATCTGTTAAATGACAACACACTACAATTAATAAACCTAAATAACACTTTACATGTAATAGTTATTTTTTTCAAAGCTTGCCTGATTTCCTGCTTGAACATTTTCTATAAAATGCATATTGTTGATCTGGCAGAATTCTGCTGCTAGCGTATTATTGTAGGTTGTTATATCTTTAGTGAAAATTGTTATTGGATAACTGTAGTTGATTGTTAATCAAAATGTATTAATTGTTTTATAATATTCTCCAATAGTAAGTTATTTTTAGTTATGTAAATTAAAACATTCATAAAATTTGAAGAAAATCAAAATATCTCAGAAAGTAATGGATTTAGGTATAGGAATGCTTAACAAAATGAAAGGACACTAATGAACTATCCATTGTAGCAATAAAATTGGTAGGGTGCCATTTAAAAAAAAATTTAAAAATTGCATTTTGCGAAACCTGACACACCCTGTATACTGGGAAGAAATTTCAAAAAAGTGATATTTACAAATATACTATGGTATATGGTAAAATTTTCTGCATCTTGAAAATTAACATAAGTTGTGTATTAGTGCAGTGACAATGTATCTAATCGGGGTCATTTTTTCTAAAAAACAGTTGAATATCTCAAAAACCAAAAGGAATAGACAAATAAAATTTATATCAAATTAAAGCTCTTTTTATAAGCTTTTCAAAAATGTAATAATATATAGGGTGTTCCATTTAAAAAAATATAAGTTTAATATGCCCTGAAATTATGAAACACCCTGTATGCTTCCAAACATTTTTAAAATGTGCACTTTAGGCATGCCTAATATGCCTCCAAATTTGGTTTACGTAGCTTTTATAATAACGGAGTTATCGACCGTTGCCACACTAAAAACTCACCCTGTATATATATATATATATATATATATATATATATATATATATTGCCGTGGAACTCGGGTAAATCTTCACCAACCAAAATTATATTCGAATATTTTATATATTTTTCAAAACTCAAAAATTCAAAAATTAAATAATACAAAAAAAAATATCCTTACCCGTTTTCCTCTCTTCCTCGGTTGAATGGCCTTCTTCAACTGCTTCCGGCTAGCTCATTTGAACCTCCTTTTGGATATCTATATTCACTCATATTCTATCATTCACGCACACTCCCAATAAAACCACAAAATACAACCAACATACAATCTTTTATTTATTCCTATTTGCAAATGCAATTCAACACTGTCCATATTTTATTGTTCACGTTACACTTCAGTAACTCTTATTTTGTAATGTCCGGTATTTACCTTTTTAAATCATCAAACACATAAAATGTACTGGGAGTTTATATGCTATTTAAACCCACGTGGACTTCCTACGTGATTTAAATAAACCCTCGTTAATTTTTACTACGAACGCATGCATCCCTGGTTTTTTGAATTTAAATACCTACATTTTAATTTAATTTTATCTGCTATTTCTATACACCTATCTACTCACCTAACACTACCTATACCTATTTAATCCACCTATCACTACTTATTTACCTATTTCTATCTATTTCTACATCTATCTCTACTTATTTCTATCTATCTACACCTATCTTTATTTATAATTAACTATGCACACCTATGACTATCTTTTACCTAACTATTTCAATCTATTATTAACTCTTCACCCTCTTATTTCATTGTGTTTTCTTCTTTTACCTCACCCGTTAGTCCTTTATTGACTCTTTACATACATCATTTTGTACTTTTCTCTTTATTTTTAGTCTTCATTACTTTTAACCTCACCTATTATCACTATCTATTCTTATCCTAACTATACCTACCTAATTCTATACCTCTATCTAACTATAAATAACGATAAATACTTGATAATTTGTCGGTCCGTCAGTGGTGGGTTCAGTTACTTGGTTATGCTATACTTTCGTATAGCATATTGCTCCCTACTTCCTGAAAATTCTCCCTTAAATTTCCCTGTGATTAAGTCGTTTCGTACCTGGTCTTGTCTGTGGTCACTCCAATAGTGCTTTAAAAATCTGTCTTCAAAGTCCGTGTAGGTGTCAATTTCCTGTCCTATTAAATTATACCAAGCTTCCGCATGGTCTTTTAATAAAGCTTTTACAATATTTAATTTTGCCTGTTCGTCGTATACATTATTTATTAACCCTCTAACGTTATTAATAAATATTTGCGGGTTTACTCTACTATACCCATAAAATTTCATTTGTTGCTCTAAAGAAACATTACCTGTTACAAACCTTGGACCATCCCCCATTAAAGTCGCTACATTATGCTTAATCCCGGTCACTTCTCTCTCAACCCGACCTAACTGATCCTTACACGAGTCCGTTACCTCCGTCATTTTCGCATTAATCTCATTCTCACAGAAAATCCTTACATCCGTCCTTAATCGTCCCATTTCCAAATTTAAACCTCTAATATCACGCTCATTTTTATCAACCCTATTTTCAACTTTCCCCATTTTTACCGTCAAGCTATTTTTGAACTCAGAAACCTCTTTAGTCGTCTTATCTATTTTTTCACTTAAGCTTTCCCTAACTCCTGTTAATGTCTCATTCATTTGATCAAATTTCTTATTTGATTCGACACTTATTTCCCTAATCTCCTCAATTTTTCGATTTGACTCCTCACTCATCTGCTCAAATTTCCTATTAGATTCTTCATTCATCCTCTCTAGCATTCTCAAAATTAATTCATTTCCAGCTTCTCCTGATTCCGTCCTCGACTGATCTCTACTGCCTCCAGCTTCTTCCATTTTCGAATTTTTATCACACAAAGCACTATCGTCACTTCCAATTTCCACTCCTTGACTCCTTAACCACTCCTTTCTCTGCATACGTTCAAATCACTCTCACACACACTAAAACACTCTTAAATTTAACAAAAACAGAAACTCTCTCTCTCTCAAATCACCAGTTTCCTGGAGTAAAATTACTAAATTCTACTTGGAATTCGAGCCTCACTTTTGGGTCGCCAAAATTATGCCGTGGAACTCGGGTAAATCCTCACCAACCAAAATTATATTCGAAAATTTTATATATTTTTCAAAACTCGAAAATTCAAAAATTAAATAATACAAAAAAAAATATCCTTACCCGTTTTCCTCTCTTTCTCGGTTGAATGGCCTTCTTCAACTGCTTCCGGCTAGCTCATTTTGACCTCCTTTTGGATATCTATATTCACTCATATTCTATCATTCACGCACACTCCCAATAAAACCACAAAATACAACCAACATACAATCTTTTATTTATTCCTATTTACAAATGCAATTCAACACTGTCCATATTTTATTGTTTACGTTACACTTCAGTAACTCTTATTTTATAATGTCCGGTATTTACCTTTTTAAATCATCAAACACATAAAATGTACTGGGAGTAAATGGACCTTGAATAATACCTTCTCTAAAATTCCTTCTTTATAATTTAATTATTTATTTTAATAATCTAAGTAAACTGTGGGGTATGGTGAGCTCATAACAACCCAACTAATTCTGCATAATGTATGCAGAATTACTTTGCATACTCGTAAAATTAAAAAAAACAAAGCCATGTACTCTTCACAGAAATTTTCACGTTCTGAGGGAACGTTTAAAAGCTTTCTAGACATCTTCAATTTCTAGTTGAATACCGTAATAAAGTTATTTACACATATTCAGTTCAATACGTAAATAATTCATACTACCTTGAAAAACACTCTCATACGCCACCCCAATATTTACAGTTTATAGGAATCACAATTTTAAATCGTTACCTGGAAAATTCTAGAAGATCTCTGCTCTTGTAGATGATGCCATGTATTTTTCTATCTGGTCTGCAGGTCGTTTCTCGCTATTACTAGACGAACTCCATCCAAGTTGCTCATGGAACGCCGCCTTCTCGGTGTAACCAAATTCCAAATTTCATTTCAATTTTACTTCTTTCACAGTAATTTACGTTACTTAATGTCCCGACACGAGTTGATAAAAAAATTATAGGTGATACCTCAATAAAAAAATTTTAATCTCGGCACACAAACCGCGTTTTTAATTTAAGAGGCTACCACTATGCAATACAATTTAAATGCTTTTATAATTCTTACAACTCGTGTTGACTTTCATACGTGCTTTTGGGACGATCGAAATAATAAGGGCCTTCACCACGTTGTCCAAAAACATTTATACACTTCGAATGTAACCTCTCCATACCCGCCTAGCGCGAAATCCCCATCTACAACAACACATTCTTAAAATTTTGCACTAACTCTGATTTTCAAATCCGCGAATTTCAGTACCTCGTTATAATATTTCAAGAAAATTACGCTACTCTATCCTCGTGTCTATATCAAGTCAAACTAAACAAATCAACCAATCGTAGCTCTAATGACGTTTCACAAATCCCTCCTATACTATTGTGGTCTCGTGCTTATACGTTTTCTACGTCTCCTTCTAACCTGGTCTGAGTGGTAGAAAATCAATATTCCAGTCTATATGCTATTTAAACCCACGTGGACTTCCTACGTGATTTAAATAAACCCTCGTTAATTTTTACTACAAACGCATGCGACCGTTTGCAATATACGCAGAATCTTCATGTTTATCTACACTAAATAATTAGAACTTGACATTTCCAAACCACGCAGGTGTTCAATCGTAACGATCGTTTTAAATACATTTCCACGATTTAGAGTTCGACGTATTTCTACCCCACTGATATATTTGTCAGATAGCAACGCGTTTCATCTTGGTATCATTGGGTTTTTACACGCTTTTATGCAAATTATACATCAATAACCGTTCAATTAAATTCAAATTAATTAATAAATTAATGGCATTGGCTTCTACCATTTAATTTCTTTGCAAACCTACTTAAATTTCATTAATTATTTATAAAATTTCGTTAATACTTAATACTTAAAAATGAATTAACTAATATAAATTTCGCACGTAATTTCTGGTTGTTCCTTTATACAGGGTGTTTTAAAATTGTTTCTTTTATATTTATTTTTGACCTTTTAAAACCACTATAATATATATATATATATATATATACACATATATATATATATATATATATATATGTGTGTGTGTGTGTGTGTGTGTGTGTGTGTGTATGTGTATTTACTACTAATTTAATGCTCACCATGGGATCTTGAAAACTATAGAAGATACATATTCAGTTAGATTAGACAAAAGTTGCGCTATTTAGAGGCCTTTTAGAATCTGTAAAGAAAGTTTGAATATTTTAAGTGGTTTCCAGAATATATGGTGAAAACTAAAATACTGCATTTTCCTTTATGTTTAATAACTTCTTTAATTTCCAATGGAACTTAATAAAATAGAGTAAAATACATAAGTCGATATGACCTTTCCACCAAAGTTATTAAAAAATTTCTAGGCTTTCATCGTTGCGAGCGACCGAAGCCAATTTGTTTTTCTAATGGTCGACGTATTGAAGTTTTATACCATTAGTTAGCTTGAAAAAATCCAATTTCAATAATACTACACATTTGATATTTTATTTTGACGAAGAGTACAATTTATTCAAAAAACTTAAACTCCGCTCTTTTCATCATGATTGCCATGGAAAGTCAATTTTGACAGATTGACTAAATTCAAAGTGTTTTTGTTGTCGTTATGAAAATTTTAATTTAGTTGTTTTAAATTCTATAATTTAAATAAATGTTTTTTACAATGGCAAAATTCTTATTATTTGAAAAAAAGAATTTATACTATGTATACATTCGTAATTATCGGAACTCAGTTCTTGCTTCTGAACAATATAACCTTTGTATATGGAAATGCGTCAACCGCACCGAACGATTTTTAAAAGGTTGGAAAGAAGTCTCACAAATAATGGTGGATTTTGGAAAGGCGAGGTAAATACAATGTACAACGTGTAATAAGCAATGCCATAAATGTGTTAGCCGAAGTTCACGCTAATCCTAATTCATCGACTAATCAAATATCCCGTGAATGTGGAATTAGTCAACAAAGTACTTCCAAGATATTAATAAAAAATAAGTTTCACCCTTACAAATACCAGGTCGTTCAAAAATTAAGGCAAGAAGATGCTCAACATAGGATGAATTTCTGCTATTCGTTCTCTACGAAAGTGAAAGAAAATCCTGAGTTTGATCAAAATGTACTCTTTACAGACGAATGTACGTTTACGAATAATGGATTGTTTAACCACAGGAATTTTCATTATTGGAGTAATGAAAATCCTCATCTTACTTTTGATTCACGAAACCAAACACGATTTAGTATAAATGTGTGGCGTGGTTTACTAAAAAACAAAAGTTTGGAACCACATTTTTTAAACAGGACCCTTAATGGTGAACGTTATTTACGATTTCTAGAAAATGATTTAGAGAACATGATAGATGAGCTTCCTTTACTGTATCTACAAAACTTGTGGCTACAGTAGGATGGCGCGCTAGCACACAACACTGCAGCTGTATCAGAATATTTAAATAGGCGATTTGGTGAGCAGTGGATTGGAAATAAAGGTCCTATTCATTGACCCGCCAGGTCACCCAATCTAAATCCACTTGAATACGTTTTTGGGGATAAGTTAAAGATCAAATTTATATTCGTAGTTACAATAATGTAGAGGAATTGCAAGAAATAATCGTTTATGTTATACGTTCAATACCACTAGATATGATAGCTAGGGCAACTTACGATATTTTTGTACGAATATCACAATTCACTTCTAATAACGGATTTTATTTTGATCATTTAAACATTTAGACTTTTTTGAATAGTCAATTATTAAAAGAGTTTAGGTTTTAATTGTGTTAGGTACTTTGTTTTTTATAAATTAGCATTTTTATTTAACAAATTCTGTGATTCACATAAAAATTTCAAAAATAAATATATGATTTGAAGCCGATCTGTCAGAACTAGTCTTATTTAAAAAAAAACAATCCATACCATGGCAACCTGTTTTTGTACTAAATAAAAGCCGACCAAAAGAGCAAAATTTAAGTTTTTTTTTTATAAATTGCACTTTTAATTTAAAAAAATATAAAGTGTGTGATGTCATTAAAATCGTAATTTTTTGAGCTAACTGATGATACAAAAATCCACTACGTCGGCCATAAGAAAAACAAAAGTTGAATTCGGATAAGCACAACATAGTAGGTCTAGAAACTTTTTAATAAGTTTAGTGGAAAGGTCATATCAACCTAAGTATCCACCCAATGTTATTAAGTTGTAGTTCAAGATCCTCATGGTGAGAATCGAATTAGTAGTAGCCCTGTGCGTGTGTGTCTATATATATATATATATATATATATTAATTTGGGAGATATCCTAAGAAAAGTACACCATCTTAGTCCATAAGTGTTGAATACCAAATCTGAGTGATCAACTATAAAAGAACTGACTTTTATAAAAAAAACGTTTGATGTTGAAAATGTGTTGTATATAAGGCAAATTAAGTTCAATTTTATACATCAATTTAGTCATTCAGCAGTGAAACTAGTACCAAGTATGAAGGAGTGAAATCTTTATTAAAAAGCGCTTTATTTAGGAGAAATTGAGCAACATTTATACATCGTTTCATTTATTAGTACCAAGAGTTATCAATGGATTAAGCATATTAATATACAATGAAAAATTGCATTTATTTTGGAATATTATGCAAAGATTAAAATATCGAAAAAGTAACGCAAATGTAGAATTGAAAACTTCAAATTCTTATTATAAGTGTACTGCACTCTATCGGTTACGTGGCATAGCAAATCTTTGTTGTGCAAACATACATTTGCAGGCAAAAGGACGTTATCAAAACAAAGCTGTTATTTACACTTGGTGATTACAGAATAAATTGAATTGAAAACGTTATTGAAATTTATCCACAAGAATGACGTCAAATTTTCGATATTCGAACCTTACAATGAATAGATTGATCTCTGCTAAGGGCAAATATAATACCTGTAAAGAAAAATAATTCGATAATTCCGAATAATAAAAGGCGAAGAATATAAGGAAAAGAAAAGAGAATAATACAATTAAAATACTAAAAATTTTATTTCAGGATTTCATATTTTAATTTGAGGAGAGATGCTGAAAAAGGATGCCATCTTAGTCCATAAGAGTTGAGTATCAAATCTGTGTGATTAACTATAAAAGAGGTAACTTTTATTAAAGAGTTTTATGTTGAAAATGCGATGTATATAAGAAAAATGAAGTTACATTATGCATCAATTTAGTTATTCTGCAGTGAAACTAGTACTAAGTATGAAGAGGTGAAACCTTTATGAAAGAGCACTTTATGTGAGCGAAATTGTGTAACATTTTATGCAACATTTCATTCATTCAGCAGTGAAACTATTACCAAGTTTGAATGAGCAAAACCTTTATTAGAATACACTCTATTTTGGAGAAATTGAGTAACGTTTATGCATCATTTCATTTATTGGCATCAAAAGTTACTAATGGAATAAACATATTAAAGTAAACTGAAAAATTACATTTATTTGAAAAAATAACGCAAAGATTAATAATGTATAAAAAGCCACGCAAATGTTAAATTAGGAACTTTGAATTCTTATTGTAAGTATACTACATTCCATCGACCATGTAGCATAGCAGATTTTTGTGGCATAAACCTACACTTGCAGGTGAGAGAATCCTATCAAGACTATGCTTTTATTTACACTCGGTGATTACAGAGTAAATTGAATTGAAAATATTATTAGAATATACCTATAAAAAGGATGTTGTATTGTCGATATTCGTGAACGGTTTAAGGTCTTTGATATTCCACCTTCCTTGACGTTTTCCTTCGGTGTCTTGGAGTTCATAAATAAGTGGACTAATAACGCGAGTAACCTATATAAAATGAATTTTGGAGCTAATTTCGAAGAGAATTTTTTAGTAGCATCAGATGCCACCTTTCTTCTGAAAGTATTTTGGTAAAACCAGGTTCTGAATCATTGAAAAGTCTATCTTAGTTCCTGCGGAAGCAGAATTTGCAAAACGTTTATCCAAACTTGGATATAGCTGTTCGCATGGCTCTATGTACACCAGCGACAAATTGTTCTGGTGAGAGAAGCTTTTCTTTTTTAAAACGGGTGAAAAATTACTAAGATCTACCCTAAGTCAAGAAAAGCTTAACGCCTTAGCTCTATCGTGCACAGAGTCAGAAGTAATAAACAAGATTTCATTCGACAATATAATTGAAGATTTTGCGAATAGAAAATCGCGCAAAAAGGCATTGTAAAAGTTTCATAATTTAATTAATTCAATTCCGTCGTCATCATCAGCCGGTTTGTTAGAGTAGAATTTATTTAAGAAGAGCATGTCATCATGCGTACACGGCTAAAATGGTGTCAGATTAGTCCATTGTTTATAAATAGGCGTGTTCGTACAGTGTTTCAGTGGCGTAGATAATTAACTATTAATTGTCAATTGACATTTGTGACTTTGACATTTTATATTTATTTCTCACGCTTTCATGGTTTTCTTGCTGTTTCTTGGTTTTATGCTTTGCTTATTCGCGTATTCGCTATGTGAATTTAAACCACCAACAAAATAAAACTTATTTTAGAATATTTATTATACGCGAGTGTTTTCAAAACCCTAAAATTATTAATCCGCTTCGCCACCGACTTTCAAGGTTTGCGCATATGTCAAATGACATACAGGCTCTTCTTAAATAAATTCTACTCTACCAAATAATTGAATATATTGTTTTTAAGCTATAAGTAAGCGCAATAAAAATTATTTCATTACGTTTACCGAATGCACTTTATTGTGTAAGTATAGTATTAAAGCATTTACAATCATACTAATTACGGGAAAAATGTGGTGTAATTAAGACGAGATTGCACAAATCATAAAGTTACAATGTCTTCACAGATCATACAAACGGTAAGATGCTAATCTTCCATGCTCCATATTAACTACCAAAATTGTGTAAGCAGTGCCATCAGGTTAATTGTAGCAATACTATAGTCATTGAGGTTCAGGTACATTAAAATCTACAATTTCTGTATGACATCTATTGGAGCACATTACTAGCACACGAGTGAAATGATGGTTTAGATATTGGATATGGTTGCCTAGAAAACAAAGCATTTTAGGTTTTACTCCGTGCTATGAATTGTACGCACCATGTCAACTTCGCCGATTAGTGTTGCTATAATTGACCGGAGAGCGTCACTAACATTGGTTTAAACGTCTGATTAGAGTGTATTCGCCCTGAACGTCATTAACATAAAAATTTTAATTTTTATAATTGTGAACTAGGGTATCGAATTGTAGAGGTTGGTAAGGGCCAGTAGCGTGCCCAGAAATTGTATCCAGGGAGGCCTAAAAACAAGGTGCTAAGGATGCGGTTAACTTGTGATTTTTGTATTGTTTTTGTGTTAGAAACCCAATTTTTGGGCGTCTCGGGGGGGGATCCCCCTGGGCACGCCACTGGTAGGGGCGGCAAAATTTGCATAGCTTACTGGCGGCAAATATGTAAATCCGCCATTGATTGTATTGCTAAAACCATCGCTGAAGCAATGCATGTTTGCTATTATCTTAGTGCAGACCCACATTTAAGTGGTAAGTGTTTTTGTAAGATTATTTCTTTAATTAACGCCTGAATCTTTTGGGGTCCTTGTAAGTGATTCCTTGTGATATTTGGTAAGATTTCTTATGCAATAGCGTCCTTGTAATAGTTTCCTTGTACTATCCTGCTTGAAATAGTCTCTTAGTCTTTGTTCTTCTTGTACATGTCATTTCTACAGTTGCTGTCTTATTCTTGAATTAGTTCTGAACCCATTCGTATTGGTAATTCTGCATTACATTAAAGTTATATGTAAAGCTCAACAATCTCGTTTATGTTATAATTTGGAAAACTGTTCAACACTAGATTTTATATTGGATTTTATGGTTACAAGATTAATATATTATTCCTGTACATCTTGAATGCCCTTGCAATTGATGTTCATGTTTAAAGCCTGATGAAAATTAATCATCACAGATCTGGTTTATAAGCCATCTGCTAAGCTGGATTATCACTGCTATTATAATATCTACTTATCGAGGTTGTATACTTTGATAATATAAAATTTTGCATGCTGCATTAAGCCAAATCATTCGGCACTATTAAAATTTTGCATTCCTAATAACCCACCGATTAATTTTATTTTGTCAACCAGACTTACATCTTTATTGTGCCTGTGGCTCACATTATATTGAAATAAAACATTTAACATTTATTACAATTTGACATAGTTGGTTAATGTGATTTATAATGACAATATTTCTCGTGCACTGTTTGAAATGTTTATAAGATGTAGGTAATATCATTTACTGTTATTTGATTAAGTTTATGTACATGATTTATAACTGTAGTATTTTTAGCCCCTGTTTGAATATTTAAAATTTAAGGTAATAATTGAAAACGAATATGTAAAATTACTCACAAGTACTTTGTGTTTAAAGTATTGTTAATCAGGTTGGTTTATAAAGCGTGGTTTTGTGACTATAAAATCAACGCACATTTTTGATATTACTTTTGGGTTAACTGTAATCGTACTAGCTTTATATAGCCTGACTCGTGTCCAGATATTTTTGGAGATATTCTAAATGTTTTATTAATGAATTTAATACTATGCTGAATATTATTTAGAGTTATAAGATTTTTGTGCACTATATTTTTGAGATTAGTTTGGTGCATGTTAATTAGATTTCATATTTGCTTAATTAAAATTTATTCCGTAATTTAGTTAGTGTTATTTTTAGGGTATAGTGAGTTACTTAGGGTTTGTCCGAAAACCCTGAAACCTTTCTGCTTGTGTTTTTGCTCCCCTATTCCTGTCGCCCTTATATTTTTATATCTTCAACTTTTTTGAGATCCTAAGTCGTTCCTTCTAGACCATTTAGGTTTTACCTGAACCTACAACCTGAAGAGTACCTTCAGAGCTACGCTGAAGCACCCCTTTGTCATCGTAATTTTAAGGACCACATATATTTTTCAAATAGTCAAAAGTTCACTGTGACAAAATTGACACTCAACATGCCCCCGAATTCTGTGATTGACAAAATTGTCAATCCAATGTGTGGAACTTGAATTCTGCGAATGGCAAAATTGTCGACTCAATTTGTGAAGTCCGTGTTCCGCTATTGATAAAATTGTTGTCCTATATATTAGTTTCAAAACAAAGTTGATGTTCAGTATTTGTGAAAATTATTTTGTGGTGAATAGTGAAGAATTTGTGTGATTGTGCTTTTGCAATTTTTATGCTACAATATCATTTTAGTGCGTATGAATTGTTTGTATCATTTTGTGATTTTATTAATAATTTTTTTTGTGCTATAATTTGAAGGTGACTAATAACTGTTGATTATTAATTATTTACATGTGACGTTCGTTTTAGTGAGTTTATAGAATTGTGCAGAATTTATGTGGTTCATAAGAAACCAGTTCTATTTTTATTATCATCATATCCTTAGGGGAAACTATAGTGTTTATAGTAAACTATTAGTAAAGTATATACATACATATTATTGATGTGTAATATTAGTATAATTAAATTTTGTTGTTTTATTTGTTATGCTGATCTTAAAATTGATATTTATCGCTTACATAAAGATAAACTTAGTTTCGAATTTATAATTAGAGGTGTACTTGTATCCTTTACTGAAACTGTGGATAATTTTACATCAAGAACATCTTTTTGTTTACCTTGATATCTTAGTCATTTCTAATACCTCTGAAGAACATAACTTTAAATGAAGCAACTGATTGCTTGAGTAATGTTGGTTTTAAAGTTAACTGGAAAATATGTAACTTTTGTTGTTCCTCTCTTTTCTTTTTAAGGTTTATTGTCGATGAAAATGGCATGCGAGCTGACCCTGATAAAGTAATGCTATCACTAATTTCAAAATGCCCAAAAATGTCACTGAAATTAAACGTTTAATTGGACTATATTATTACTGTATCTTTTCACCAAACTTATCTACTATCTCTGTCCCTATTATAGCTTTAATAAAAAATATAAAGGGCAATCTATCGATTGGACTTGTGATGTGCAAAAAACTTTTGATGAAATAAAATGTTTTCTTACTTCTGCTCCCATTTTGATTTTCCCTAATTTCAAAGACATTTTATATTCAGACTGATGCCTGCCTTACTGGCTAAGGTGCCATTTTATTTCAAGAAAAAGATCGTTTAGAATATCCTATCGCTTAAGCAAGTCATACCTTCATCACTGCCAAACAAAAATATTCTGCTACCGAACAGGAACTTCTCGGAATAATTTTTGAAATTGAAAAATTCAGGGGTTACGTCGAAAGAATCCGATCTATAGTAATTACCGATTGTGCTGCTCTTACCTGGTTAAATAATTTGAAACAATCTACTGACTGTTTAGCCAGATGGAGTTTACATATTTCTCAATTTAGTTTCACCGTTAGCCATAGACCTGGAAAATTGAATATCATACCTGATGCTTTCTCTCATGATGTAACTGCCTTAAACCTTTTTAAATTTAACTCCTGATAGCTGGTACTCTAATATGGTACAAAAAGTCACTGAACATTCTAAACATTAACCATCCTTTCGTGTTGTAGGAGATCGTTTATATAAGTTTGCTCCTTTTCCTTATCCAAAACTGCAAATTTACCTGAATGGAAATTAGTAATACTTACCCCTAATCGACCTGAAGTTTTAAATATGCTACATGATGATCTTACCTTCACACATTTAAGTATAACAAAAACTATAACAAAAATACCTTATTTTTATTATTAGCTCAATTTAAGACAATCCGTTTCCTGTTACATTAAAAACTGTAAAGCTTGTTGTAAAAAGTTTCCAAGAAGCTCATTCTGGTATAATGGGCATGTTTAGAAAAGTATCCTATCCATTTCAATTAATTTCTCTTGATTTATTAGGGCCCCTTCCTTGATCTAAATAAGGTAACTAATATCTGTTGGTTGTAACTGATTGATTTTCCTAATTTGTTTTCGTTCACCCCTTACCAGAAGCTACTTTGACTATCAAAGTTTTTAGAGCAACAAATCTTTCTTATTTTTGGTGTACCTCAAATTATTCTTTGTGAGAATGGTTCACAATTCCTTTCAAAAGAATTTAAAAATTTCGTAAAAGTTATAAAGTTCAGAAAATCTGAGTTCATGCCAGGTACCACCCCCAAGTAAACCCAACTGAACATCTTAATCATGTGATTATTACCGCTATCTCTTCCTATATCGAATCTGACCATACTAAATGGGATGAAAATATATTTCAAATTGCACATGAATCTACCCCTTTCTCCCTGTCATTTTTAGTCTTTGGCCATTATACTCCAATTGACCATAGTTATTATGGTTCTGTTCCCGGCAATACCAGCGTAATTGAATTTAATCAAAAAATAGGTTGGGACAAAGATCAACAACAATTATTTTCTATATTTACCAATGTTACAAAAAATTTATTTAAAGCCTATGAAGAGTAAAAAGTATTACAATCGTCGTAAAAGAGACATTTTATTTGCCTTGAGCCAATAATGAAAAGAAAATCATGTTTTATCTGATTTGACTAAAAAGTTTTTTGCTAAGTTAGACTGCTAAATTTATCTTATGTGCAATTACTCGTGTAATCCCTCCATTAATATATGAACTACAAATGGCAAACCTCAAGGACGTTGGCATATTAAAGACTTAAAACCGTGTTCGTCTGCCCCACACGAGTAATATATAATTATCTTTGTAATCATACATTCATCTACACATAGCTCTCTTTGGTTTTTCATCCTTATTTCAACCAATTGTTTTTAGCTTTATCTTCTGTCCCAAACATTATCAAACTATCAAGCCCTCCTATATCTAAACGTTTATCAATCCTTTAATTTAGAAGATTTTAAACCTTGTTATACCATATATAGTTTTCTGGTTTTAAAAGATAGCTTCCCATACCTAGCTACAATTTTTTTGTCAAATTTTCTTTTAAATTTTTATTTTATATTTGGTTATGTTACACAACCTAATACAGTTATTATTATGGTTGATTTATGTTTCGTCTGAACAACCCAGCGAATCTTTAGGACTTGTCCGAAGCTGATGTCGGACAGATATTTTACTTGTTGGATAGACATAGCAAGCGCAAGCTATACCTCCGTTGTAAAAAGTAAGTTTCCACAGTTGCGAATACAAGGAATTTCTATTCGATATGTTTCCTTATGCATATATTTCAATAATTTTTTATATTTCCATTATCAATCATTTTATAAAAACTAATGAATTTTTTTGTTTTTCCAGAACGTGTTGGTGAGAAGCTATAGCTTTGTCTTTTTACATATCATTCCTTATGTTGTTGTTGTATCGAAATTCCCTATTTTCATCCTTGAATAAGTCTATCATACAATTATCGTTGTGTCCATGGCCATCATGCCTTTGGAATTATCGTGTGGATATAGTTGTTTATGTTACCTTTGTTTGATCTTCTTATCGCAGCGGATGTGCTTGGTAGAAGACGATTTGTCTGGATCTCATTTGGAATTAGTTGTTTTCGAGTATCTACATGGTGATATAAGTTTTATCTTATCGTTAATATCGCAGGTGGTCTGTCTTAATAGACATTTTCTTCTCTCTACTTCTTTCTCTAGGATGCTTATCCTAAGACTCTACTTTTTCTCATCCCACTATCTATGTCTTAGATCTTAATTTTTCCTTTGATAGATCAGTCTTAAGTCCCGAGACAATTGTCCATCACATAAGAGTGGTGTTCCCCCATTCCGGATTACCGACTACACTTTGGCTAGTCAAATAGTGCTTCACTATCTACTGTTTTTTTTTCTATCATTATAGCTCAATGCAAGCTCTTCCTCTTATCTCTTCTACCTGCGTAGCTATATAACTCCTAACTTCTCACCTTCCTCTTTATCTTTCCGTATGTCTCTATTTATTTTCAAAGTTCCGCATGACGTTCATGTGAACAAGCACCGCTTCACGGAGCTTCTTCCTTCCAGAGGACATTAAACCCCATCTTATGTTTACACAGAATCACTACTCCCTTGGGAGTCCCCATTTTTTCTTGTTATTACATTTATGGGGGGAGCTTGAGAATGAGGCCTCTGAAGTAAATTTAGGTTTTACATTTTAAAAAAAATGTTGTAATATTTTATCTTATCTTAATTTTATGGCTAAATCATATAAGTCTAGTGCTTTATTTTTTCTTTAAAATTGTCTTAAGAATTTTATTTTACCTGATTAATAAGTAACCATAGTTAATTATCTTTTTTTCAGAAAATATTTTGGAGATCTCATTGTACTTTAATTAACACTTTAACCCATAGATGGTTAGGTATTTATCGTTCTCTTTGCAGTTATCTCTGAGATGTTATCTTTACCTTGCCTTTACTGTTAAGTCAAAAAAATTACCTATATCTTTTTCTTAATGAAATGTATACGAAATTATTTTATTAATTTATTGTTCCGAATCCTTCATATTTATGAGTAAAGGTAGGATTTATTAGTGTAAGATAAAAGAACAAACTTACACCTTTGTGTTGTATTTCATAGGGTAGTGTTAAGAAATTATGTATCGTAAATGCAGTAACACAGGCTAATTGGTTAACTTAACGTTTCCGTTGCTGCATCATATTTGCCTTATCTTGTTAAAGTCTGTATAAATTTGTTTAGTTATGGCGAATGTCTTTAAGTAGACAGGGGTAAATTTGCACGTATTTTTTATTGAATGCAAAACTCATGTAATTAGATTTATAGTGAGGTTAAGTATAGTAATAAGTATGCGAGTCTCATGCTTCCAATGAAATTTGTGCAGTCAGTGCTGCAGCAAATAAGACCTGTGCGTACTGACTTCAAGTAGGTCTTAAAATTGAGTGACTGCTCATTAGCGTTTCCTGGTATCGCAACTTCTGCTACGATTTAAAAACTAGGTGGCGCCTTGCTACGTGCATCAACGTAGTCTAAAGAAAAAAAGCCCAAAGAAAAAAGATATCCGGGCTCAACCGGTGAGTAGGCGGGGTCATACACATGCAAAATAAAAAGAGGCCTGAAATAAAAATATACTCACTCATGCACAAGTAAACATATACAAACGGAAAATCTCTAATTTAAAAAAAAATGATATACAAAAACACAATAGTACCAACGAATGAACAATCCAAAAGTACACGTTATACATATTTACAAAATAAAAAAAATCATTTTTAACCAGGCGAGCTGCCGTTTTTAGGTACCTACCCCTTACATTATTTAGCAACAATGCAACAAAAAAAAACAACCGCAACACTAAAAACCACAGCTCTTAATGGTTGTAAATATAAAAATTACATATGTCAGATTGGCAGTACAATGTCTTAACTAATAAGGAAAATTTATAACGCAGAAAAAAAGAACCCAGGTAAACTAACATTTATAAACCATCATCGCGAGCATGCAATTGCCGACATACAAATAAGTGAAAAAAAGGATCCCAATAAGTGCAATATTACTACTTCCGACTATCTCACATCACAGCAATTAGTTTAAGGCCATCAAGTGTGGCTACCAAATGGTGTCAATTAATACATACACACTCACCCTCGAGTTACCGCCGCCGTACCGGCTCCTACCGTCTCTACTGACAGGGCGAGGCACAGGAGCGCGTGATCCCGTTTTGGAGCTGTCTTCTCATCACAACACGGGGCGTCAATCCATCGTGGATTAGGACCACCGGAAGAAGCTAGAATAGTTATAGGCGAATTAATTTATTGTCGCCAAAAAGTATAGTTTTGTAAAACCATCATTACTTGCCACGCTGTATTGTGTGTGCAAACTTTCCACAAGGAAAACGGAACCAACAAAAATATGGCAAATGCTTGCACCTTGTATATAAAAAAAAAGTGAATATTAACTTTGTTTCGCTAAATAACCAGAGTTCCAACACCATGGTGTTATCAAACGTGATTAGCAAATTTGAAAACACGGTTTATCGGATAGTTCAATACGTTATGGCAACGAGTTTTAGATTGAAACAATAGACTAGTGGTTTCTCTGTTCCTACCTCTCCTTATATTTAATTCTGAATGGGAAGTTAAGGGTTCCAAGTATTAGGATCTAACCCATCCAATATATAATCCACGGAATTTGATCCAGAAGAAATATGTCTCCAATCTACATTAATGGACAGCTCATGTATTTCCAGCACTCAGCAACAAATGTTGTTCGTGAGGGTGATGAGTGCAGAAGCAAGCACTACCTCTGAGTCAGTGAACATGAAAGCATAAAGCTAGTAATAAAAATCTACAAAGTTTCAATCTAGGCAACAATACTGTTTTTAGTGGAGCTACCGTAAACTTTCAACAAACAGTATGACACGAAACCATTTTGTTCTCCGACATATGGACATGCACTCTATGCTTGCATAGAAACATATGAAAAACCTATTTGTTGTGAATTTAAAACCCTTTTTTGAATAAAAGTCCATCTTCGAATACTAAGAAGCTTTTAATCATGTAAATGTCATCAAATTTTAACCATTCCTCTAACAATTCTTGTGGAACAATATCATTCCACTCAATTTTTGACACCATAGTCTTTGCAGGATTGTTTTTGCAAAAATAATCACTGGCCTTACAAAACCCGTTGGATCAAAAATCTGTGCTATTGTGCCTAAAACTTTATGTTTAGTGAATATCCTTTTTCAATTAAGTCTGGTACCAATATCTGAAATGAATTAGAAATAAAATTCCATAAAACACCTAAAACCTTGGAATATTATTTTTGTAAAGATACATACAACGATCTATTGTTAGAATTCCATTTGTGTAACATAAACTGCAGACTGTAATAAATCTGTTAGTTCCTTTCGAAGTTGAACCAATTCTTCAGACGTGTTTGATCCACCCTATACATTGTCTACATACGTTTGTTTTAACAACGTCTCTGCAGCTAACAGAAACAAATTTTTTTTTTATTAGCTAGTTCTACTAACGTTCTTGGTACTCAGTTTGTCCCATATGTGACTGTTTGCAGTTGAATATGTCACAATGAATTTGAGAGATCCTCTTTCCAGACAATATTCTGTAAGAATTTATCTTGATAGTTGATTAGTATACACTTACATATTTTCCGTATCTCGCTTTTCAAAATATACCTAAATGTGCAAAACCTTTAAATAATGTCAAACAATTCTGGTTGAGATGGACTATCCTTGGGCATTATCGTCATTGAGACTGAGTCCTAATGTAGTTTTCACCAAGCCGTTAAAAACAATGCGATATATAGTTGTGAATTTATCCTCAAGCACTATGCAATGATGAGTAAGGTAATATCTATTTACTGGCATAGAATCTTTTTCCCCAGTGATATCTTTTGTATGACCTAGCATAAAATATTCATCAATGCCTTATACTCAACCTTTAGTTTAAAATCCTTATTAAACCTTTGTTCAAGCAAATAAAACCTTTGTGTAGCTTTAATTAGCAAGTCATCTAAGAAGGAAACATATTCTGATTCAACAGGCGGCCTGACTTCAAAAATGCCCGAAACCAACCTTTTCTTTGTACTAAAGTACATTTTTTTGCAAATTTTATCTTCAACTGACATGTGTTTTTTATGATTTCTTCCAATTTCCAAAATTGTGGAATCTATACATCTAACTCTACACTTTCAGAGCACAAAACGATGCTTATATTAGAGTAAATATTTTGCGAAATTGGAACACTTCCCCCTTACAATCCATTCGAACAAACTGTTTGGTAAAATAGGAAAACTCTCTCTTAACCTTAAAATACCGGCCTGAATTATATCAAAGTAAACATTAGCTCTTAATAAAAGTTCAATTTCGCCAGGAATGTAGAAATTCTGATCTGCCAATTTAAGACTGGAATGTTTAATTTACGAATATTGATGAATGCCTGCGGCAAAGAATAAGTTATTTTTTAAAAAAAAAACCACAATCTGTTGATATTCTTAACCTAATATCGATTTGTAACTCTAGTGTCACCTTAACGACATTCAAAACATGAATATCATGTTGTCCAATTCTTGACAGCTGAATGTTAGTGGAATTTATCCTTAAGCCTAATTTGTTCGCTATATTGGAAGTTATGAATGAACTTTTTGACCCACCATCAAGTAAATTATTTGCATATAAGTTTACATAATTTTCAATACTAGTAATTTTATATTTTATCCTATCTCGTTTTTGAATCATTGTAGCTTTATCCTTACTAGACATTTTATTGATATTCTAATAGTGTGCACAACTTGTAGAAATTTCCTAATCCTTATAACCAAATAAATAGTTCCTTAAACATTAAGAAATATCTGATTTTCTGTAGTAGAGTACCATATATAAATAAATATGAATTTCAATTTGCAGAACCCTAATAGTTAGAGTAACCGACCGTCCTTTATTCTAATGACACTTTTATTTGTAAGTACTACCTTAAGTGTTGCTAGTTTGAAAGCAAATATCAATGTGATAGTCTTAAACTGTCTATCAATCGAATATTTAATTCATTTTAGATTCCTTAATTATGCAATATAATTTTGTTTAGTGAAAAACCGTACTGTAATATATGTAAAGTAAAATATGAAAAATTCGAGCCTATATCCATGATTCTGCCAGTTGAATCTTGTAGCTGTAGTTTCCTTCTAATTACCATGTTTTGTTGTAAAAATTCTTGCATCCTTATGCCCATGCACATAAGATAAATTCCCATAAAGATTCAATTGTTGCTTTACGTGCGTTTTGTATAATAAACCTTGTTTCTAATCAAAATACATCCACATCCCAAGACGACCAATGTGATGCTATGGAGTCTTAAGTAGACCATGTTTTCTTTTACCTTTATTGCTAATGTATTTTGGTAGAAATTTCGTGATAGGAAAAACCTTAACACATCTTGGATAGACCCATTAATTTTATTACACAAACAAAAATCTGACATTAAACCATAATTTATTGCATTTATGGTAACTACATAATATTTTATTATATACAATGTCTAGAATGCCAAGATGCAATAGTCTGTCTTTATCCTTCATGCATGCAAATACTGGTACAATCTTTAAGCTTATTGGCAAGCAACAGACAGCAAACTCCACAGAGCAAGCGGCAGATAATAGAAGGTAAATTGTTTATATATATATATATATATATATATATATATATATATATATATATAATTACAAAACCAAGAAAGTTACAAGTGCAAAATAATCAATACAAAATTAAACGTTACTAGATAACCAGGATTATGATTGCAAAGTCAACATAGATAATTTACATAAATATGAAGCACAAGTTATTTGAAGTTGATAAACTGCTTAATATTTCGGTACGGATGTTGTGATATAGCAGAAACTATTTTCAATCAAAACATTTGTAAACCCCTGTGGTACCAATGTCATGTCAAAAATATTCTTCCCACCACTATAGCATTAAGCTTCTATATCATTTTATAACTATTCAGGAAAACGTAAAAGTAACCAATTACACAAATTCCTCAAAGGTTACAAATTTTTTTTACTATATCACTACAAAATATTCTTTAATCTTTTCCAGTACAGGCATAAATGCATTTTAATTCTGTATCTAGTCACTCATAATAATTTTTTCATAACTGTGGTAACATTCAACCATGATTGAAATCTTATTCTACAAAATTATTTACTTACCTACTAATATTTATTTAATTCTTGACAAACTCCCTTGAATTTACTACCATTTAGCTGTTGAAATGTTCACCGCCATGCAATTCTTATTTAATTTGAATTTAAATTCAAATTGTGCTTATTTAAAACACAATTTCAAAACTTAATAATGTGCTGAAATTTTTTTTCACAAATTGCTATTTATAGAATTAAATATATGTATTAAACAGTCTAATATTAGTAAAATAAAGGGCATGTTAATAAATACATACAATTAAGCAATTAAAACTTTTAAAAAATAATACCCAATACTTAAAGACAAATCTAAACAACTCCCCAAGGTGTCAGATATTCGAATAAGTAAGTAGAACACAAAACATTTATTACACATTAAAAATATACAGTTTTTAAAATAAGATTATAAAAAGTAAATAGTTAAGAAAATAAATTTACTACTAGCACAAGTTTGATTTTACTAACATAACATCACAAAAACTTAATAAACTAGTTTGGTTATCTAACAGTCTAAACATATAGTGTAATGTCACACACACAGTTGAATTATTTCTTTACATTTCAAAGTAACCAATAAATGATTTGGTATATGCATTATCAACAACTATACTAATTCAATCTAAATTATAAACAACTACTAATTAATTTAAATGTTTTAAATTAAAAAATTAAAACATTTTAATACTGATAAATGACACCTTAAATTTTAGGAACAAGTTACAATAAAAAGAAAATAAATCTGGAAGTACCTTTTTGAATAAACTAGTATAATATAAAAACTATCCATATTTTGACAATTATAAGTTAATAAATGAAATAAAAATTAGTACAGTATAAAGCACATTTATTGATGATACACAGCAGATAACTTTTTAATGGAACTACTAAAAACTTGGCAAGCAACTTCGTAAATATTTTTAAAACTTATTTATAAAATATAATCTGTAATATACATCAGTTCATTTACTATACTATGCAAGATAAGTAAGGTTATCGAAATCATAACATTTTGAAAATAGTATACTAACAACAACCTAAAAATGAAATTCAACTTGAACAGGATTTAAGCAAAAAGACAAAATTAGTAAATAATATTTAAAAAAACTATTGCAAACTACAATTTCAAAAAACTTTTCTTTGTTTAAGGTCATAAAATATTTGTTTGGTAGTCTCTATATGGTTTTTGTACTGAACTCAACTTCAGCTTAACACTTTCAAAATGTAAATGTTTAAATTTTACCACTTACTACTAATTGTCAAATAAATGGCAACGTAAGAGTAGCCGTTTCAATTCCCTTCACATTTATTTATTGCTTTATAAAGTAAATAGACAAACTTATGAAAGACAGATTTTTAAAATGTGTCCAATTTAATAAGTTTCATGAAATAAACTGTATTTAAAAATCCAGAGCCATCGTAACGATCAGATTGACACATCTAACAATGTATATGACACTTTTTAGCCATTGCATGAATAGCATTCAGTATTGATACAATAACACATAATGTAAAATAAAAACAATCCTATTTCGACTGCCTTTTCAGTTTAAACGGTTACTATTTAATTACTTCAAATTAACTTAAATAGATAAATCTATCCTATTTTGTTATGGCATTAACAATGTGGGGTTTCTGTTATCACCAACGTTCGCTATCTTAAATATTTACATTGAGTTTAAGTACGTGTTTCAATCACGAATTCTGACCCATTAAAATGTCTGCTCCGCTTATCTCTACACCTTACGTAATATAAGTCAGTTGATGTATGCTATGTTTCTATAGTTTCAATGCAGGAAATTAGACAACGCATCCTACGCGTTTTTATAATTTCTAAGATGTTGGTTGTATATATTTCTTATCTCATATTTCGGCATGTGAAAGTATATTCGTGTAGTTGAGAATGCTATAACTGGGTTTCCCATTTATTAATCGTAATTTCGCTTGCTAAAATAGTGAAATCAGTTTTGAAGTATGTTTACCGAAGGACTTTCCAAGAAAAGTGCAATTCAGTTAGTTTTTTCTGATTCTCTGATTGACAGAAGGGTGTTTTGAGGAAAAATATTATTCATGTTATTTGATTATCTACACATGGATGTTTTCGCAGGAAGTTACAATTTGAATAGATTATTATTATTGTGCCAGCTTTCCCGACTTGAACAGAATAGAACTGCGAATTGCTTTCCGTTATAAAAATGAGTGTTGTTTTGAAGCCCTGTTATGCGTTATAGCGTTGCAGTTTCACATGTTGAAATGATAAAGGGCGATATTCGTCCGGTTAGTAACTGTTGTAGATGCATTGTAGTTTTTCAACTGATTACTTATATTAACTTCGTTTCCGCAAACGCGTTTATTCAATAAAATTGTTAAGTTCAGTTTAGGTTTTAAATAATTATGAAGTATAGCTTGAAGTATATAAAATGGGGTTACGTGATTGTTTTCAAGTCACACAGATAAACAAAATTTGTGCAGAAACCATCTCGTAAATTTTAGTTCCTTTGGTTTAATGTTGTGAATATGTTAATAACTAACATTGACTGTTCATAAGAGCTTCGATATAAAAATTTAGAATTACACGATTGTTTAGGTGTGATGTTATTACGTAACACTTTAATGTTGCTGCAAAATGCATTTCTTCTGGTAGATGATTTTGTCTCTTTATTGTATATGGATATATATATATATATATATACATATATATGTATGTATGTATGTATGTAATATATATATATATATACAGCACTTCTTAAAAGCAACTCTTGATATATATATATATATATATATATATATATATATATATATATGAATTGTGATGTTTACATGCAAAGCTTTTATGTTTTTATATAATACCTAACCAAAATTGGAAGTGGTATTTTTATCTCATTGTTTTTAATTCTTTATCGCCCTATCTTATAATAAATACTATGCTACGTCATTCCTAAATAAATATAACTAACATTAAATTAACCCTACAGTATTATGCGCTGACTAAGCTCTAAATTGATTATTTAAAATACCTTAATTATCTAACTGCCTAACGTGATTTTCTAATATGTTGTTACTCTAACCCCTAGCTTAATTTATGCCCTTATGTATTTACAATTAGTTAACTAATTACACAATATTATCCCGCTATTTTAATAGAAAGAATAACTACAAATTTTTGCGTTTTCTTTTTATTCAAATACCCTAAGCTTACTTTACTAACTTGTATGAACACCTATTATTATTCCCTATTACGTAAACCTATCACTATTATTTTATTTACACAGATTCAGTATTTGAACCTAACTCTCTTCCTGCACATCCACATAATCCTTCTGTTTATATTTAATTCGTGTACTAATTATATTAATCTCCTCTTCATCGACCTCTAAAACATTTATATTCAACCCAGTGTCATCTTCAGTGACCTTATAACTACTCATCGAGGGCAACTCTACGTCCCTTACCTTCACCAAACTCTTATCACAATTAATTATAATACCCATCTTCTTCATACAATCTACTCCTAGAATACTTTTAAATTTGAGTCCAGGAACGATGATAAACTCCTGCTCACAACTTACTAATCCAATTTCTACCCTTAATATGACAATAATATTCACTACAGCAAACTTTTTCTTATTAGGAGCTATTAAATGACTCCATTTTATCGGCATAACTCTATTTTGAATTTCATCTTGGATCTCCTTAACGAATTCCTCCACTTCTGAATCGAGCAACCTATTTAAAATTTTAATTTCAACCACCGGCAAACAAATTGTCTCTTCCTCTTCTGGTTCCTTCTCTTCCTCAATGTCCATAAATTCGCGTGGATGTTCATATTTATAAATCTCAATTTCTAATGGTTTGTCGGTTTTTAAAAATCCTGCCTAGCTTTTGTCTCTCCACTAGGTCCTGGTTGTCCTTCCACCACCTGCGCGTATGTCCTCCTACTCGAGTCCTGTCCCTCATATCTCTTATTATTTACACTTGTCGACGTCTTATTTATTTCTGGCGAGCTATTTTGCCTCTGTACTCCTGGTCTTGGAATAGCTCCCCTCGTACTGCTGTTACTCCTAAAATAATTTCCCCGTGGTCCCCAGTTGTTCCGGAAATTTTGATTGGTCCCCCTATAGTTATACACGTTTTCCCTTCTACTCTCAAATCATATTGAATTTATATTTCTGTCCCTATTCTCCCAAGATCTTCCCGAAGCTACGTCATCATACTTTTTCAGGTACTCCAAAAATGTCTCCCTATCCACTACATTTTGTAAAGCAACGTATAACTCCAATAATGTTTAAGAAACTCGGCTGCTCCTTGACTAATTCTTAAATCCACCAAAACTCTTTAAAACCAACACAGACACTTACCTGTTAATGCTGGATCTAAAACTCTCGCTCACTGCTTCTATGCTTAAACCTAATAGAAATTCACACCCTACAGTCACACACTCAAAATAACGCAATTCACAAAATACATGACACTCTATTTACATAAAATACATACTACAATTTCAAAACATCTTTCCTTATGTACATTCGTATTATTGATAATGTCCACAATTGCATTTTCAAAAGAATTATAATTCAATAACCTTATTTGAACAAATATTTTATTAAAGTAAGAGGGTGTTGCTCATACCTTATGTTAAACCCTTTGTCTCATCATGAGCTCACAGTAAAACTCGTTAAATGCGAGTGCAAATTTACCGCACTACAAAAAATTTAAATAAGCCCCCCTCTACTTATTTACAACATAGCCTGGTTATGTGTAAATTAATTATTCTTGACTACCTAAATAAGTTTCATTTTCATCTCAAGTCCCATAAATTTTCAGTTCATTAAATATATCACATATGAAACACTCAAAAGTACAGAAAAAAATAAAAAACCATAGAAAATATTCACCACACAATGTTTTTAAACAATGGCATACCTGGTAACTATTCTGCGAACGTTATCCGCCAACCAGCCCTTGAAGATGGTGCCGTCCAGTATGGTACCAGTCCATAAAACAGCTACTCCGTTGAATCACCATCCTCCTATGCCTGCTGCTACCCCAAACTATCCTCATTTACAATAGAACCATGACCATCCATTTTCCAAAATAAATTAACCAAATATCGTCGCCTTCACCATCAATTACTTCCAAATTTCACTCAGTTTCATGCATTCCAAAAACCACAATAATCATTGTTTGTACTTACATACAAAATTTTATTCTTTGCTTAACTTGCTTTATTAGCTTTTTACTTAACTTGTCATCATACTGCACTAACTTATATAATTTCACTAGCAGTAAACGATGAGACGCGAAAGTGGTTTATATAGCCATCGCTACACCTCCCCTATTTCCAATTCGCATGTAGAAAATGTAAATGTACAAAAATTATTCCACGTAAAAGCAGCAACCGTTCTACATTTCTGAAAATTGTTTTCCTAACCGTCTCGATATTTGCGCTAAAAGCTCCAACGACTCTTCGTTTAGCTGGAATTCTCAACACAAACACGCTAAAATACTCGGTAATCCACTTACAACCACCAACTGTCACTTCAATTCGGGAAACTAGCCTCTACTGTTTATCGATTCTGAATACACCCCCGCCTTCAAACTCAAACAAACATCTTTTCATCCCTCTTGTTCATATAACCCGATTTCACATATGTTTCCACCAGCTTAATATCTACCCTACCTAATACAAACTTGTCGCACGTATACCTGCATCGTCCAATCATCTCATTCAATTCTTTTCCCTTGCTTTCAATCGATGCGCGTCTGCTTCTAACATTCCTCGAAATTATTGATTATTTTCCCGCTCTAAAATAAGTCGGTTCGTCGTTTCCCTACTAAGAAAAAATAATAAGTGTTAATTATATAATAATTTTTTTGTAAATGATTTTTTACCAGGAAAGTTTGTATTCAGAGTTCGAAATACTCTGACCTTTTAATAGATTATCTTTCAAGAATTTTTTGGCCAAACAAACCTTACAAGTGTGGCAATAGATATAACCAGGTAAACCATCCATAAAAAGAAATTTGGTTTTGTAAATTTAAAATATAAGGTAAGGAACAATTTTTTTTTCTTAGAAATTATTTTATGTTTGAAATAAATGATGTTGTAAATGCTTTTGTATAAGAGAAAATATTTCATACTGTATAAATGCTTTGTGATATTGCTGTTCTATTTCATTTTGAAAACTCCGTAAATTCCGTTGAGCTAGCCAGGCAAGGTTTGAAAGGAAGGTAAGTAAATAATTTCAAATTTACAATTTGCTGTATCTGTATCACAGCACTCTTTTAGTGACGCTCACAATGGGGGCCATTTTCATATCACCCTTTCAGCAACGCCCCAAAGCAAAGCCATACCACAGCAATATATATATATATATATATATATATATATATATATAAATATATATACAGGGTGAGTTTTTAGTGTGGCAACGGTCGATAACTCCGTTATTATAAAAGTTACGTGAACCAAATTTGGAGGCATATTAGACATGCTTAAAGTGCACATTTTAAAAATATTTGGAAGCATACAGGGTGTTTCATAATTCCAGGGCATATTAAACTTATATTTTTTTAAATTGAACACCCTATATATTATTACATTTTTGAAAAGCCCATAAAAAGAGCTTTAATTTGATATCAAATTATATCTGTCTATTCCTTTTAGTTTTTGAGATATTCAACTGTTTTTAGAAAAAATGACCCTGATTAGATACATTGCCACTGCACTAATACACAACTTATGTTAATTTTCAAGATGCAGAAAATTTTACTATATACCATAGTATATTTGTGATTATCACTTTTTTAAAATTTCTTCACAGTATACAGGGTGTGTCAGGTTTCGCAAAATGCAATTTTCAAAATTTTTTTTAAATGGCACCCTACTAATTTTATTGCTACAATGGATAGTTCATTAAGTGTCCTTTCATTTTGTTAAGCATTCCTATACCTAAATCCATTACTTTCTGAGATATTTTGATTTTCTTCAAATTTTAAGAATGTTTTTAATTTACATAACTAAAAATAACTTAGTATTGGAAAATATTATAAAACAATTACTACATGTTAATTAACAATTAACTACACTTATCCAATAACAATTTTCACTAAAGATATAACCTACAATATAACCTACAATAATACGCTATCAACAGAATTCTGCCAGATTAACAATATGCATAGGCATAGGCAGGCTTTGAAAAATATAACAATTACAATCAAAATGCCATTTAGGTTTATTAATTGTAGTGTGTTGTCATTTAACAGGATATCTCTGTTGGTATATTCTTGATGCAAGTAGGAAATTTCTTAAACTTGCTCCCAATACCCAAATCATATTTATTTGTTCTTCTACTGTAAAATTCATTTTGAAAACTTTTTCAAAGATTATATTTAAAACAGAACTGATAATGTGTTAAATAACAACACACTACAATTAATATGACTATTTAATTGTAATTGTTATTTTTTTCAAAGCCTGCCTGATTTCCTGTTTGAACATTTTCTATAAAATGCATATTGTTAATCTGGCAGAATTCGGTTGATAGCGTATTATTGTAGGTTGTTATATCTTTAGTGAAAATTGTTATTGGATAAGTGTAGTTAATTGTTAATCAACATGTATTAATTGTTTTATAATATTTTCCAATAGTAAGTTATTTTTAATTATGTAAATTAAAAACATTCTTAAAATTTGAAGAAAATCAAAAATATCTCAGAAAGTAATGGATTTAGGTATAGGGAATGCTTAACAAAATGAAAGGACACTTAATGAACTATCCATTGTAGTAATAAAATTGGTAGGGTGCCATTTAAAAAAAAATTTAAAAATTGCATTTTGCGAAACCTGACACACCCTGTATACTGTGAAGAAATTTCAAAAAAGTGATAATTACAAATATACTATGGTATATAGTAAAATTTTTGCATCTTGAAAATTAACATAAGTTGTGTATTAGTGCAGTGGCAATGTATCTAATCAGGTCATTTTTCTAAAACAGTTGAATATCTCAAAACTAAAAGGAATAGACAGATACAATTTGATATCAAATTAAAGCTCTTTTCATGGGCTTTCCAAAATGTAATAATATATAGGGTGTTCCATTTAAAAAAATATAAGTTTAATATGCCCTGGAATTATGAAACACCCTGTATGCTTCCAAATATTTTTAAAATATGCACTTTCGGCATGTCTAATATGCCTCCAAATTTGGTTTATGTAGCTTTTATAATAACGGAGTTATCGACCGTTGCCACACTAAAAACTCATCCTGTATATATATATTGCCGTTGTTTCTGAGACAGTTTCTGAATTACTCGCTTTAGCTCCTAAAAATCATTCAAGCCCCACAAATTGGGCGTCATAAAATTTGTCGTGAAAGTCAGTAAAATTCGTGGCCCTCCTTGGGCCAACATAAAATTTTCAAAAAAAAATTAACAAAAAAAATTCCTTACCCTTTTATTAAGGACGCCTTCGAATTTCTTCTGCTTCCTTGGCTAGCTCAGCAATCGGCCTTTTCTTGAATACCTAATTTTACATTCATGCGTTTCCCACTCACACACCATTAAATAAAATTACCAAAATAATACGACAATCATACAACCTTTTATTTACACCTATTAACAGATAAAATATATTTGCACACGTTTCCAAACAGTTAGCTACAATAATTATCAGCTCAATATATTATATGTTTCAAAGTCCTTGATTTTTATAATGATTTTAAACAAATTTGATTAAATATGAGTAGATGGGCCCCACATATAACCCTAAATTGACTTCACACTGGAGTATTGTGAACTCATTATAACCCAGTTTTGTTTGTATATGCTTTTTAAAACCTTGCATTAATTAAAATAAATTTACAGACCCGTTTACCCTTTACAACTCAATTAATATCCTGAATAAAATTTTGATATGTTCTAAATACGCCCTTTTTCAATATTCAAAATCAATAAATTGTCCAGTACATGTATCTTTTACAATAAGTTTCTACAACCATAAATATGCCACCAAAAGTCAACCACACAATCACAAAAATTCCACAAATGTTTATACAACAGAAATTTCAAATAAATTACCTGGAGAATTCTTCAGTCTTCATTCCCGTCGGAAATGGTTACCATAAAACCCCTCGGCGTTGTTTCCATTTACTGTGCTGCTTGTCGAATCCACATGTCTCTACCATCTGATATTTCTGCAAGATATTCGCTTCGTGTCACAGTACCATTCCATACCCATATATCATGCACACAAAATTGATTACCAGCTCTGCTTACCCCCATATATCATGCTTCCATTTAATAGATTTTGTGGTAGTAGCCGAACCTTTTGTTTAATTACGCACTAACTCGTGCATCACGTTAATAATTGGAGGTCCGCTACTACAGTTTTATACTTTTGAATACGATATCAAATGTAACTTTATTCCACACACAAACTACTCACCAAAAGCTTTATTATTATGGTGGTCTGAATCGGTATTCAGCACTTGATCGAAGTAAAGGAAAAAGAAAGCTTGAATATTTTCGCTCCGGTATTTATATCATTTTTCAACCCCCTATTGGACGCGTTTCATCCGAAAAACTTATTTTCTAAAGCAGTTTCTAAAAATTTTGAGCATAACCGTCGCTTAATTCCGAAAATTTCTCCCGCCGTACTTGTTGCTTACAGAGAATTCGTTTTCTACCTTCGCGTGTGAGTTCGTTTCAAAAACTGATGGCTTTCGACCAATGACAAAGTTTTCTGTCGTCACCAAACTCCTCCTAAGCGCTATTCATCTTTATTTTATACATGTTCCCTGTCTCCTTCAAAACCCCACTTGAGTTACAGAAAATCGATATTGTTGACGTCCTATCTCAACTCCACGTGTATATCGTATGTGCCTTTCAATCCCTTGCTTGCTTTATATCTGTCGCTATCTGTTGTATATTACCGATTGTTCATTTCAGTCGCTCCTTAAGATGTTTGTTATCCTAACTGTTTGTACAACTTGACGGTTAAAAACAATTTCTATGAAATTTTATATTAACGTACGTTCCAATTCTTTGAACGTAACCTATAACAAGCAGGTGTTTCTGTTAATTATCGACCGTTTGAACATAACAATTCCTCGACTTTCTGCTTCTTAGTATCTGTATAAATGTACGTTGGCTTTTAAAATAAATACATTTGTCTTGGAATTATTGATTTTCTTACACAAGTACGCTCCCTCTTGCTTATATGTGTTTGATTAAAATAAATTATGGTTAATTATGTGTATCCTTGAGCTTCTATTTGCTTTGAAGCTCTCTCATCATGTGATCCTAACATTCCAATTATTAAATTTTCACAAAATGAATTAAATTAATTTGGCGCACAATAATGCTGAAATTTTATTCTTTTACACTGATTTACCCCTTTAAATCCACAACAATATATATATATATATATATATATATATATATATATTGAAGTTAAAAATTAGGTCATGGTGAGAGGAGTGTATTAATTATTTTTGCGAAGATTTTGGCACTGTGTAAATCTTTCGAGATATATTGGATAAATAGTGTTTCCTCCGCGGGTTGGTTTTCTATTTTGTAACATGTGTTTTAATTAAATGTTTTGTAAATAAATGTTCTCTCTTGAGGTTTTCTTGTTCTATTGTGATCCGTCCCATTCTATGACTTTCTAGCTAGCATGACATTCATTGGATTCCTTTTTTGTTGCGGTGCTCGGAGCAAACTATTTTTGTTGCGTGCATTTTTTTCCTTGTCTGCACGGAATATCGTAACAACTTTCATAAACAAATATGCTTACACTCTCTAAGAATAGAAAACATGCACCAACATCAATGAAAATTCATAACTTCAATACCTGTACAAATGCAATATTGCAATGTTACTGTTTGCATGTACATTTAATTCTCTAATTCTGTACCTCGTCAATTGTGATTAATTTTCTTATGCAACCAACTGTGGAATCAGGTCTTAATCCTATATAATAGAACAGTATATAAAAAAATAAACAACTATTACCTAAAGTATTGAGAATGGCCTAAAATAAATAGGCAGTTAATACTTTGAATTATTATAAATGACAGGTTACAAAACAACTTCTGCCGTAGAAGTTAATTTGTCAATTACTTTGCACTCAATGCCACATAATGTGTTCAATACCGTGATTAGTAGTTACATCAAAAAACTACAGAAACATTTGAATACAGACTACTGAACGAAAGAATATCTTAAAACATTTAAGTAGACGAATCTGATTCATCTGAATCCATTTATGGAAAATACTTTTTAAAACTTTAATTTGCTTGCAAACACGTTACACAGACATAGTCTTCTTCTTCAGAGATATCATTAATTGAAATTCCTACACAAGCCATATGAAACCATTTATTACACTTACCATCACACTGAACCCAATCAACTGCTTCTCCAAATGGCTCGATACAATTTTTAGAACCACAGCGAACATTTTCTTCTTGGTATGATGAAGTTAATTGAGTAACTTCAAGAGATACTTTCTGATGACTACCTTGCTTGCGTTTAGAATGAGCAGAATTGCGTTTGATATAAGCAGGCTTAAGCTTAGTACGAGCGGGCTTGCGCTTAGTACGAGCAGGCTTGCGCTTAGTACGAGAAGAATTACGTTTTGAAGATTTTTTTCTTACACTTGCTTTGAGTTGTTTTAATTTTCTATTAGCTTCTTCTTGTTCATGTTGGAGCTTCTTTTCTAACTTCTCTTGATATTTTGCTATTTTCTAAATACAAATAAAAAGAAATAAATTAATATGATCATTCGCTTATGTCATACAAGCCCAGGCTCAGAATAGTTAAATCGGTTAATAGAATCATGTAGGTGCCCTTTTAAAGTAAGGCATTTACACACATTGAAACACATTTTTACAACACTACTTCTACCCTGTTAAAATACAGATTATTAACGTACAAAATTATAGAACAAAAAATTTTGATGTGACCCACTAGGAGAGCATACTAGTTTGACCATATACCATATTCAATTGTCAAAACCAAAAGTACAATACGTACAAACAAATAAGTACTTCTATGTCTTGTAATAGCTATGAAAAAACAAGACATTAAATTTCAACAACATATGTTAATATGAATCTGATTTAAGTTAGCAAACAAAATGCCTGTGGTAGCCCTTTAAGGCAAGATTGCAAACTTCTATCAAAAAGGCATTTCCTAACGTCAAGTATCTGTTTCAAATTTGGTTGTATTTATACAGTGAGGAATATCATTAATTTATGAAGAAAAAACAGTGTAATCTAACAAAAATCAAAATTGGCTGTCTACAATAAAAGAAGCAAATAAAACGGCTCTATGCAATATTGTAAAAACAAATCCGCAGTCGAATACTAAAGAAATAACAGTACTATGGAGAGAGAGTATAGCAAAAGAAGTTTCACTGGCCACAGCAAAAAGAACTATTCGAAAAATAGCATACAGGTTTTATAAGATACAATTTATCTCTTTTTTTTTAGTTACAGTATTTAATTTTTCAACAGGCAAAGAAAAGTTTCTGTTGATAAAATTACGAAAAGCAAAAGTAGACGAAAATAAGCTCGGGAACACCAAAAGTGGTCTCAGCAACAGGGGCACAATATAATTTAAATTGATGTTTAAATTTGATATCTGAGAAGTGGCACTCGAAAAAGTTTGTGTACATCTTCTGAGACATCAAATTTTCCAACATCGATTATAATGCGAGATTTTATGTCTGGAAGGGATGTGAGCCATTTTATTTTGCTATTGTCAAATCACAGAGGTATAAAAATATTTTTGAAGGAAGTTTTTTATCCATGATTGAAAAACGTAACACAGTGGAAGACGGTTTCATGTTTGAGTAAGATGGTGCATCTTGTTATACGGCAAAACAATATTACAGATGAACCCTTTTGTCTGTTCTAATTTTTCATTTTATAATTTTATAGATAGTGTAGTTAAATAAATTTTGTTGATTTAGTAAGTTAAAAGTGTGTTTCAATGTGACCGAGGTAATTTTCTTAAAAAGTTGTCTTATTTTGTGTTGGGTGTTCTAGGTCATCTATCTACTTATTTCTATTAACTGATCGAACTACTTTGAGCTTAGACTTGTAGTTTCTTTTACTTTAATATTTTACCAACTTGAATAATAAAATATAAAATAGATTGTCAAATACGCAGTGTGAATAATTTTGTACTTGTGTTTAAAAAATTTTATTTTTAAATTTCTCAATATATTTCCTATATTAGGAGGATTTAAATTAAGTTTATCAAATTCTATTCAGTCACTTATAAATCTTATATTTTTTTATATAATTATAGCTATAAAAATTTCCCTGTGGACCACATTAGATCCGTGGAAGGGTAAGTTGGTGGATGACAAATAAGGAATGAGAGCTCTCCAAATGAAATGAACTATCTGAATATTACTTAAAATAAGAACAAAAAATTGAGCTATATGGTAAATTTTCATATACAAAAAAGCAACATCGAACCTCTTTATTCTATCACCATTGTCTTTGTGTTTGAACATAAAAAACTTCTGAAAGAGAACGTAGAAATCATTGGGTGATAGAGATTATTCAAAATAATAAAGTTGCAACATCTTCATTCAGCTATTTAATAGGAATGCTGATGTACTCTAGATGGTAAGCCTACAATGTGTCTAAAGTAAAAATAATCCAATACGACTGAGGTAATTGATTTAATTGCAAGTAAAATATTTCTAAGAACTATTTTTTATGAAATATTGGATTTAACATTACTAACTTGTTTTAAGATTTTTACCTTGATTCTTTCTTTCTATGCCAATATTTTAAAGAAATTTTTGTCTTTTGTCCTAATAAAAAAAATTGCGAATATACATGAGAATTTTTTTTCATTAGTCAAATATTTATGTACAATATTAGATCAGCAATATTTAAATTCTTGTGAATAATTTAAGTTATAAAAAAGCTTTAACAGGTTTATTAATAACATCACCTTTGGAATATATCTTAAGTTACAAATATTATACAATAAAGACCATGCACTCTTATAATCTCTAATTCTTCATTTAATGTTTATAAAGAAAAATAAAGTAACTTATCCTTTGCATACATTTTCACTTTTTACTTAAATCAATTTTCAAATTATTTTTATCCTACTAAAAAATACATCTCTCTTTTCTGAATAAATCAAAGCACTTTATAGGATCAACCGTCTCTGTGACTATCACTGTAAAACCAAATCATTAATTACCTGCATTGACCTTTCTAGGAGCATTTTTCACTTATGAGATTTCAGTTAACCGATTCTCTGCTCTTTCTTTCAGTACAAGTCGACCTAAACATGAAAACCACCATATGTCTTATTTCTGGCATACAAAAATAGATAAGATAAACAACATGCTTTAAGAAATAATGCCTTGGACATAGGTATCCAAAACTTTCAACAAACTTCAATGTTCATAACACAAACTTGTTGATAATTGTTATGTAAGCAATTATTAATATATTTGCATTTTGAATTTAAATGTTTAGTGTCAAAAACTTAGGATAAGAAAAAGAGAAAACAGCGGGAGAAATGCTGATTGACGTATGCCATGAATAACGATAAAAATTAATTGAATTCAAATTCTGTTTATTTTATAGAAACAGAAGGCTGACTACAGTTTTCAAGTGTAGAGTGGATGGATGGTATATACAGAACTATTATTAATAAATATCTTTCTGATATAATACTATACAAATGTAATTTGCAAACATAACCTAAAAACACCACATTTATTAAAAAATTTTAAATAGAATATAGAACAAAGAATTTTAATCTTTCATGCAAACCTTCAGTAATTGTGAAAATAATAATGAATATCTCCAGAATAACCAAATTCTATTATTGATGGAATGGAAGCGTCAACTTCAACTAACAATAATACAAACTTTATTGTTACTGAAATGATGGAAGTTGATACAGTGCTTATCAAACAAAATTCTCAGATGCTAAAATGATACAACATAATCAATGGCAAATAAAAGTAAGTACGGCTTCCAGTGACATAACGAATGAAATTATAAACCTTTAAAATTGTACCTGACTTATCAAAACAATTGAAGGTTTTAAAGGAGAAAGGAATTTAGCAGGGATGGGTGATTGGTTAGAAAAATTAAAAAGAACTGCATTTTTACATTTGTGGACAAATGCTTTCGTCTTTCAAATGACACAAAGTAATTTATTTGGTGCGATGTGTTTGTTACACGGTAATTATTTAATATTACAAGTTTTCTTGCATTTATAAACACCGTAAAATGAGTCTAAAATCTATATACTCTAAGAACACTAAATAACTTCAATATCAAACATACTTTTTAAAAATATCATTTAATAAACGTAATACACTGCATTTATTTACATGCTTTCAAAAATAAATAACTCCAGAATTTTCAAACTTATTATTTATTTATTTCTCTCTTATTAACACCTAGTGGGTAATTTCAAATAAGAGTGGATTATTCCTAAGAGGGCCTAGTTGTAGCTACAGCACTACATGAACTATCAATATGGAAATACAGCCCCATCTATCGTACCAATTTCTGCAGGATTTACTGAAAATACATCCAAATTCAAAATGACTATAATTAAAAATTTCAAAATTATTGTTCCTTATTCTGAGTATGGGTACATTAAAACTTAACTTAATTATAAAGCCGCAATCTCGGTACTTGAGGTTCTGTATTATGAGTACTATAAATGAGACACTGGCAAGGTTACGTCTATGATCAAGCAATGTCAGTCCATACATGTTAAGCAGGCAATTGTATAATATTAAATAAAGGTAGCATCGGTGTTCTCTAGTATAAAGAAACCTTACAAATCACTTTTGCACTTTTTCTATATTAATAATATGTATTGTTTCGTGCGGTGCCCAAACAAATGAGCAGTATTTTAAGTGAGGCCTCACAATGGTATTAAATAATGTTATTAGTGTTTGTACTTGTTGAAATATTGTATGTTTCTTATGATAAATCCTAGTGCTTTGTTAATACAGTGATTATAGTGCATGTTAAATTTGAGGTCTTTGTGGTAGTAGACACCAAGATCTAGAGCTATCTTACCTAATGAGTATACATAAAACACTAGTGTCTTTCGTCTATGTGGATTTATTACTACATTTTTTATGTTGAAACTCATTCCGTTATTTTGACACCACATCCGTACCCTGTCCGTGTCTTGTTGTGGTGGTTCACCGCATTGTTCACATTTAATAGTCCAAAAGATTTTAAAGTCATCAGCAAACATCAAACATTGTGATGATGTGATACTATTTAGCAAATAATTCATATATAGTGCAAACATCAAAAGTCCCAGATTGCTTCCTTGCAGAACACCTGAGGTTAGTGGTACCATGTTGAGCAGGCACTTCCAATATGCACAATGCAGTGTCTATCTTTAAGGTAAGATTCTACTAACTTGCAAGTCTTATGCGTTAGTCCCATGTCTGTTAGCTTATGCAGTAGAACTCCGTGATCAACTCTGTCAAAAACACGAGTGCAGTTCATGTTAATTACATTCAACTGGTGGCCTGCTTGTATTCCTCCCACTGCATGTTCAGAAAAAGTACACAAATTCGTTCCAGTAGACTTACCATTAATAGTTGTTGTGGTGAAATCTTTCTTAAATATTATTAATAAATCCAAATACATAATTATTTCAAAAATTTTAGCTACCGTGTTGAAGATGCATTGTAACATACCATTTAGCTTGCCTAGCCATGTTACAATGCGTCCACTTTTCGCTTATTTAATTCGATCTTGGAACGATCAGAATTCTTATTCTGTCTATTCACAATATCTTATATCGCATAAAGAGTCCCTAATATTAATCTTATATTATGTTTGAAGGTTAAACATTAACAGTTTCCCTTGATTTATATTCAAAAACACTTTTTTTGTAACAAGTGTTTGTTTACGTTCCTTAGATAAGTATCTTATCGAACAATTTAAATGAAACTTGCAGTTTGACATAACTGTTGTAGTTTTGAAAGATAGAGAAATTGTCGGTTAGGCAGCTGACTGGTGGTTCCCTTCCTTAACCTATTAATATATTTACTTATGCCTTGATATCTTTTCTTTTTCGTTTTATCTGCAAAAGGGACAACTCAGTCTAAAAAGAAGCAAAATGGTGTCTTGTACCATGTGGTCCAATAAGGTATGTAATTTCTTCTAATTAAAAAAGATTATTATAGGAAATTTACCTGAAGAGCAGTTTGATTACTCTTATGTCTATAAGCTCGTTCTTCAACATAAGGGCGGTAACATGCATTAGGATGAATCTTCGCTGTTGTCTACACAACAGGTGGATTTATTTAATCACTAAAATGTACCTTACATGTGATTTTCCAATGCTCCACCCAAAGGTACTACATTGGCCAGGAAGCAAATTTTTGTACCTGGAAAATTTGGAATTTTGCCGAACCCTTGCTGTTCCAAGCAAGGTAGGGATCTTTAGCGTGCGTGACAACACACACACACACACACACACGGAACCTCCATTTTACCTCTCATCCGAATGAGGGTGTATTTTTGTGAAGAATGCTTGCCTAACATTTTTCAAGCAGACCGTGTCGGTATTCGAACCCGGGACCTTGGGCATAGTAGTCACACACATACCACTATGCCACGGAGCTGCCACTAAAATGTACCACATTTTAGGGCTTCAACATTGGGATTTCAATTTTGGGATTTAACTTTAGGATGGATTTAACTTTGGAATGAACTTCTTGCGACATGCATTGACGTATCCTAACAAAAAAAGGAAGAAGAAAGAAAATAAAGAAATTGAACCAGCTCATTCGGTGAGTGGGCGGGGTATAATACATACAAAAATTAAAGAAGGCTTGAAATAAAAATACACGCACTCATTCATTAAAACCACACGCAACATAAAAAAATTATAATTAAACAAAAAAAATGTTATATCAGTACAGTAGTACCAAAAACAAATGAAAAAAAAATAAGTAGTAATCACAATATGCATGTCAGAAAGAACCAAGAAAAAAAATCAATTCTTAACATAGCAAGCTGCCGTTTTTAGGTATCTACACCCATATTAATTAACAAAGAAAAAAAAGAAATCACAACTCTAAAAACCGCAGCTCTAAATCGTCATCTTAAATATAAAATTAAGTATATACAATCATTACAATATCAATAAGTGTCAACCCCCCTCCCCATACAGATGATAATCATTTTAGAACCGCAAGGTGTAATCATCCAACAGAACTGAAATATACTGGTTCAACCAGTTCATGGAACCCATACAAAAAAAATAGTGGATAAACACTCACCTGGACCTATCACACCCTCCTTAGGGTCGCAGCGGGGCGGCAGGACCTAGGACCACGCAATTGGTGCCATATAAAAAGGGGCGGCCATCGCCTCATTAATTAGGTCCAAGGTAACAGGTAGGCCTATCCACCGGAAGAAGCTAGAATGGTTTTAGGTGAAATTATTTATTGTTGTCGAAAAGTATAGATTTGTAAAACCAGTATTACTTGCCACGCTGTATTGCGTGCGCGAAATTTCCACGTAGAAAACGGAAACAGCAGAAATATAACGACTGTTTTCGTCATGTATAAAGAAAAGCAAGTGAATAATAATTGATTTAACTAAATAACGGGAGTTCAAAAAGTAATATTGGTATTATCAAACGATTAGAAACTGGAAAACACGGTTTTATCGGATAGTACGCAACCTTAGTTCGACGAGCCTTTAGATGGAAATCACATAAGAATCAATTATACGCGGTCGTACTGTATAATCAGTTAACGGATACCTAAAACAAGATACTGACTATTTAATTATAACATAAACTTTAAGTCTCAAAGCAACTAGATTCGAGTTAAAAATTATTGTAAAGTGGGCTTATATGAACAGGTAAAATAGATAGGATGTTGATGAAGGATTTAAGTATAGCAACGGAATCGATTCAACAAAATTATTGTAAAGCGGGCTTATAAATTAACAAGGGAGAAAGGGGTATTTAATTTATCCCGAAAATAAACGTAACATTCTTTTTATGAAATGGACTTCCATCTTTAAGACGAATTTCCTCTACAGGAAACGTCTTCTAAAATGCTGCATTTAATGTAGTAATTTTCTCTATCTTTTTGAACATTTGTTCATATCGCCGTGTCGCCTAACATGCAATACTGCATTAAATCGAGACGTGAATAGTGGTAGCAATTTACATTTAGTGGTTATTCTACATCCAGGTATGAGATTTTACTTTACAATTAAGTTGTCCATTAGATAGTGTCTGTACAATGAAGTCCCAGTAATAATTTTATCTTATCTTATCTTATGTAATAGAAATTTTGTTAAATATATCATTATCTGTTTATTATGTTTACCTAATTACACTTACTAAATATTCAACCTGGTACTAAATTGTAAACTGAAGGTTTCATGAAACTTTTTAGGTACTAAAGGTGTAATTAATAATAACTTATTATCAATAGCTCACTATATCTGACTTTAATGAATTTAGAACAATTCATTTTATTTTGTTAAAACTTGTCTTAAAATTTAAATTCAATATACATTTGCGTTGCTAGACGTGTTCCTTACTGTTATGCCATTATAGTTTCTCAGTAAGTATTGGTATAAAGTAATTTAGTGAGCCTCCTCACAACTAAATCATTACTCTTAACCCTGCCAATGTATGTCCTCATACTTAGTCGTGTGTGTTCTATGTCCTCTGTCTATGTAGTAGACAGAAAAACGACACACTGGCGCCCAACTAATATTTTTTCACATATAAAATTTAATGTCAAGATTTAGTGCTAAAATAAATAAATACATATATAATAATTGCAACTTTCTTAGACAAAACCTACATATTGACTCGAATGTAAAAATATCTTATTATTAATAAATTGTATAAACTTTTCTTTACCTACACGATTAAACTTAAAAATTATTTTAGTAAAAACAAAAATAAAATGGAAAATACTTTCCAAGTTAGTCATTTATTAAAAGAGGAACTTGAATACAAACTCTATTCGATCCATACATTCAAATAAACCCATAGAAGAAAAACGTAAAGTATTAGCTACAACTACGTATTGAAAGTACGAAACCCAGTTCAAAAATTGATCTTTCTAATTATATGAAAACATTTGAAGAAGAAATTGAAACTATTTCTGAAACCGATACTGAGACAGCAGCAATTTTCAAAAATGCAAGTTATGCTACTGCACATTTATTGAATGCTAATTTATATGAAAAAGTTGAAAAATATGAAATTTCAAATGGAATAAGTTACGTTCCTTTAGTAAATTCCACTTCCACTAATAATGTACATCCGCCTACGGTAACAAACATATCTAACCCTATACCAATTTCTTCTTTGTCTATTAAGTTTAATGGCAATTCAAATAAAGTATATGAACTTCTACAAAGAGTATCCGAATTAGCAGAAATCCATAAAGTTTCACAATAAGATTTATTTATCTCGACAATGGAATTATTTGACGGGGACGTCATTAATTGGTTCCGGAAAATAAATATGAAGTTAAAACTAGACTTCTCTTGTCGTCCGTCTAAAGCAAGATTTTCTTCCTCCAAATATTGAAAATTTTTTACAGGACGAAAGTAAAGCTAGGAGTCAAAAGCCAAATGAAAGTGTTACAATTTTTTTTACAATGAAAATGCAAAATCTTTTTGTCGTTTTCAAAAAATACCTTCAGAATCTACAAGAATAAATATAATTGCAAATAACTTATTACCAGATTTTATTACCCCGCTCCCTCTTTCTTTAACAAAAATTAATACAATATCAGAATTACTTAATACAACAAGAATTCTAGAAGAGTCTTTCCGTTTAAAAAACCAAATTTTATGTCTTGATATTAATAAACAAATTACCTCTACCTTTGAACAAAATAAAAATAACAATTTTAATGTATCTACTCCCTCATCGCAAATAAATACTATGCAATTTAATAAAAACACCAAATTTACAAACAAGTACAAATACAACTCTTACAATATAAAAATCAAAATGTAACCTCAGGATACATCAAAAATCTAGATACTTTTCAAGTACCTCTAACAACTCTAATCATATAAAACAATATTGTTGGAATTGTAATCAAGAAGATCACACATATCCCTTCTGTAAACAACAGAGAAAAATCTTTTGCTATAAGTGTGGTTACCCTAATGTAAAAATCTCTTCATGTCCTAAGTGTTAAAAAAAATGGATAGTGGGGTGTAGGAGGGGTGGCCGACCTAGTGCTTGCTAAGGCTGCAACTAAAACCTTTATTAAAAACTTTAAACATAATAAATCAAATAAAGTAATACATAAAAATAATTTATTTAATAAAAATGATTGGTTAGAATGGTTATCTATAGTTAAAAATTTCTTTAAACCAAATACTTCGTACCTAGAGTCATAATTTTATTTCTGAACCTTCCGACAATAGACCATACATACAAGTAAATTTATTTGATGTAGAAATTATTGCACTTTTTGACTCTGACAGTAATATTTCTGTAATTGGGTTACATGGTGTTCAAATAATTAAATCACTTGGTATTTGAACTGTTGATCATTATAATTTTTTGAGTTTGATAAAGCTTGAATGACCTGAATGTGATAACTAAGAATATTTAGGAGAAAAATATTGAAATATTGACGTGAAAAATAAGTTGAGCGCTAATCCCTGCCTAAAGACATATACCACATAAACTTACAAAGTTATCCAAGATTTCTTGTACAGCAAACTATGCGGAACTTGTTGAAGCATCACGCTTAAACACATAAAATAATTAAGTTTATATATTGTTTACAACAATTTGCGAAAGCGATGTAATTTATAACTCTGCTAGACAGTCCTAGCAGAACGAGTTCACATTAGCGAATGAATAAATACCGAACCGTAATCGGCCGGTATGATAGGTAACTCGTTTGTTTATGCAGCAACGCATCGGACATGAGAAAAGCGCCAAACCATTCTCCCCGCCTTGAAAGTTTATGAACTTTCAAAAAAAAGAAAGAAAGAAAAAAAATTGAAAAGCGGAAGTAAAAAAGAGGGCGGGGGAGGGGATTTAGTACAATAAAAAGAAAAATAAAAATTAATTGCTATAACAAAGAAATCATACTCTCAAAACGATTTTAAACAAATTATTATTTAGTGTCATTAAACTTAATCAAAATTTTAAATAAACCAATTAAAAAAATTTAAAAAAAAACATTTATTATTGGGTGGGTAGTGGACAAAGTTTCACCACTGCACGCATAAATGAACCATCCTTTGTTTTTACCGAGGCTACTCTGATTACATTATCAGGGCCCGGAAAAACTTTCTCTACTAGACCTAATGGCCATTTGAGAGGGGAAGTATTATTTAGGTTTATAAGTACTACCGTACCAACTTTAATAGAGTTTGTGGGAGTACACCATTTTTGTCTTATTTGTAACGTATGTAAATATTCTGTTTTCCACTTTTTCCAATAAGATTTGACTAAACTATCGAGTAATTTTTTGCGGTTGCTAATATTCTTTAAATCTTTATTTAACTCTATTAAAGGTAAGTATTGTAGTGGCGTAGTCATTAAAAAATGTGCTGGAGTGAGAATTTCTGGTTGAGGATCAGAGCTTATTAAACAGAGCGGGCGCGAATTTAATAAACATTCAATTTGGATTAATACCGTAAGCAGTTCTTCATAAGAAAGTAACTGTTTACCAATTACGCGATACAAGTGGGATTTGACGCTTTTTACATTAGCTTCCCACATTCCACCAAAGTGGGAGGCATGTGAAGGTATCATTTTCCAATTAATTCTACGATAGGTCAGTTCTCGTTCTATTGCATTTTTAAATACGGAAGATGTAAGAAATTTGCGTAATTCGTATAATTGAGATTTTGCTCCCACAAAAGTGGTTGCATTATCGGAATATAAGCATGAAACTGGACCTTTACGTGATATAAAACGTTTAAAAGCGGATACGAAACATTCAGATGTCAAATCTGAAACCAATTCAATGTGAATTGCCTTTGTGGTTAAGCAAACAAACAAACAAATATAACTGTTTTGTGAATGATGACCACGTCTGCGTACTAATGTTATTTTTATAGGACCCGCATAATCTACTCCCGTGTGAACAAATGCCTTTGCTTCCTGTACACGATACGACGGAAGGTCGGACATTTTTGGAATTGAAGGAGCAGGCGCTAATCGAAAACAAGTGTTGCACCTATGAACTCGTTTCCTTACTATATTTCGTGCAGAAAGAATCCAATAGCGTTGGCGTATAATAGACATTAACAGATTAGGACCAGTATGGCAATTTAATTTATGGTAGTAATCTATTAACAAATTAACTATATGATCTGTTTTGGGTAGTAAAGCAGGGTGCTTACTTTCAAAAGGAAGGTCGGATCTAGATATCCTACCTTCTATACGTAACACTTTGTTCTCATCAATAAATGGACAAAGTTTTTTAAGGTTATTAGAGGGTTGCTTGGATTTATTCAATAAGCACATTTCTTCATAAAAATGCACCGATTGAACCGCCTGAATAATAAATTTTTCTGCACAAAGAAAATCAGAAGCTTTAATCGTTTCTGAGAGAGGGAGGATTTTTAAAAAACGCAATATGTAAACTGTGATTTTTAATAACCTCGTCCAAGAAGAAATTCTTAATGCTAGTTCATACAGAACTGGCACTTCAGTAAGACCATAAGTGGTTAAATTGTGTGATTTAAATTCTGGTAGATGTTCATTCGAATAAGCTGAAAATAGTTTGATTGGCCACTCAGACGTTGGTAGTTTTAACCACGTTGGACCATCCCACCATAATTCATGAGAAATTAATTGAGAGGGCAATAGTCCGCGAGATATACAATCACTTGGATTGTCTGTTCCTGAAATGTGATAGAAACATCGTGTAGGAAAATATTCCTGACACTGAGCAACACGATTTGCTACAAAAATAGACCATTTATGTGGTGATGAATGAATCCACGAAAGTACAATCGTGGAATCCGAGAAAGCGTAAATTCCGGTAATAGATAGCCGATCTTTATAAGCGTCAAAAACAGTTTTCATCAGTTTTGACATTAAAACATTAGCGCATAATTCTAACCTAGGTAGCGTAGTTATTTTTACTGGTGAAACCAGTGATTTCGCACACAGTATGCGAACTATAATCTCATTATTTGGTAACGTAGTGTGTGTAAACAACACATCCGTATGCGTTTAAACTAGCGTCACAAAATCCTACTAAATTTACACTTGCGTTGTTAACCACACCGCTATGTCGGGGTATGGATAACTTAGATAGTTTTGAAATTTCGTTGCAAAGCGCATCAAAACGTTTAATTATTGTATGTGGAGGAATTTCATCCCAACCCGTTTTACTGAGCCACAATTCTTTTATAAGTAATTTTGCGTACAAAATAACTGGAGAGACCAATCCTATAACATCAAAGAGGCGAGCAATAAATGACAAAATTGTACGTTTTGTACATTTATATTGTGATTCAACGGTCACAAATAAGAAAACATCAGTAACAGGCACCCACGAAAGACCTAAAATTTTAAGTTTTTCGGTGCCTTCATTAAAGTTAATACTGGCGAGATGAGTATCTGGAAGACTATGTAACAGTTCGGTGGACTTTGTTGACCATTTTATTAAATCAAATCCTCCAGATTTAAAAAAAGCAATTAACTCTTGCGAATGACGAATAGCTGTAGCTGAGTCATTTTCAGAATAAACCAAATCGTCCATATACAAATTTCCCTTCGTGATGTTTGCGGCATTGGGATAACGTTGCCTTTCATCTTCGATTAACTGATGAATGGTGCGCATAGCTAAAAAAGGACTTGACGTAAGTCCAAAAGGGAGGCGATTAAAAACATATGTGCGAATGTTTTCATTATCTTTAAAGCGATATAAAATTTTTAAATATTGGCGATGTTCCTCTAATACATTAATCTGCAAATACATTTGTTTGATATCTGCAGTCATAGCTATAAGAAATAAACGAAAATTTAGTAACAATAAAAATAAATCTGTTTGTAAATTTGGGCCTTTATATAAGGTGTCATTCAGTGACAACCCCGTATACGACTTACTACTAGCGTCTAGTACTAAGCGTAATTTAGTAGTAGCGTGATCAAGTTTCACTACCCCATGATGAGGTATATAGTATCCTTCTTTTTGATTATCCGTATCTGGCAATTCCAAAATGTAACCCTTTTTTTGAAATTCGGAAATAATTTTATTATAATCTTCCAGTAGAACAGGATTTTTACTTAATTTATTTTCTAAAAACAGAAAGCGTCGATAAGCTACAATGTAAGAATCACCTATTTCTGCGGGATTTATAAGAAAAGGTAACGTTACTGAATAGCGTCCTTCTGAATCCCGAATAGTCGTTGTTATATAAATATTTTCACAATTTATTTCATCGCTACTAAGAATCTTTTTATTCGAAATTTCTTCTAATTCCCAAAAGTTTTTAAGAACCGATTCTAGCTCATTTGAAACAGTAATAGCGTTAAATGACGCTCTTTCGTTATTATGAGTAACCGAAAGAGGTTTTACGTCCCCCCTAAACACGTATCCAAAAACAGTTTGAATAGCTTGCGGTAAAAATGGACCACAGTCCATAGGATTTCCTATATAAACTTGAGTAAATAATTGCGCTCCTATAACAATATCAATTTTGCCAGGAATGTTCCAGAAAAGATCCGCTAATTCTAATTTATTAACAGATTGTAAATGACAGGTATCAATACGTAAAGTGGGTAATTTATCAGTGATGCAATCAACCACTAGAGCCTGTATATAATATTTATATGAATAAATGCGCGACTCTAACCTTAAATATGTTTAACCACGAATTGGTTTCGAAGCTGAACCAATTCCCTTTAGTACGGAATTATTTAAGGGTTCTATAGCTAATCTTAAAGCGTTACAACAATCTAAAGTTATCAAATTATTTTGTGAACCGCTGTCTAACAAACAGCGTATCAGATTTTTATTTCCTTCTGAAGAATATGCGTAAACCTGAGCGGTAGCTAATAATATAGTGCTACTAGATTTTGCTTTTGAGCTAAGCGAAACCGTAGCAGTAGGTGTCTGTTCTTGGGAGTAAGAAACAGCATGCGGATTATCTCTACCACTTTGTAATTGTGTTTGGTGTATTGCGTTAGTTTTAGCGACATTTATATTAGGTTAATTAGCAATTGCTTTAAGAACAACATTTTTTGTTGAGAAACAGAGCAAACTGTGGTGTGGTTTGTTACAAATTTTACAAACACCTTTTGATCCACAATTCGAGAAATTATGTATCACACTTAAGCAGTTGACACACGCATTTTTCGATTTGATAAATTCAAATCTTTTTTGTGGTGTTTCCAACATTTTAAATTTTGCACATGAATAAAGTTTAAAATGATCATTCTTTTGACAAAAAGCGCCACTAATCGGTGTACTAGAAACGAATGATTTAGTTTTATAATTAAATGTATCACTTTTAAAAGTTGAAGTGTTGCGAGAATTTGAATTTGCGGAGCGTTCTAATATTTTTACTTAATCTTGGATAAAGTTAATAAAATCTTTATAGGACGGTATTTCAACACCGCGCACCGACAATTCGAAAGCCTGAGCGACTTCAGCGGGAATTTTCCTTAAACCACAGTTTAAAAATATAAAGTCCAGTAATTCTTCTATACCAACTTGCTGAAATGCAGCAATATTTGCGGCAAAATTTTCTATAAAAGTATTTAAACTGGAAGCGGTATACATACAATTCTTCAAATCGAAGATATTGCTAAGATAAAATGTACCTAACGTGCGCTTATCTTGATATTTCTTTTCTAATGCGGCCCATAATATTGGGTAAGTCTCACCACATGGCACTATACCAGCAGTAATTTTGAGAGCAAAACCTGATAATTTACTTATCAAATATTGAACTCGTTGCGAGTCTGAAAGTTGCGGATTTAAATGAATATTGGTTTGAAATGCTTGGTAAAACAGATTCCATGTGGCTAAGCTCCCATCAAAGGATGGTACAGCAAGTACAGGTAGCGGAACGGTAGAAGCGTTTTCGTTTGATTGCGTATTTTTTGATGAATTAATAATTTTATTTCGGGTGTGTTTTATACGACTATACAAGTCATCAAATGCGTTTAAACTTTGATAATCTGGCAATGCAGTTGTTTTAACTATTAACTGACATTCATTAATACTGTCAACAATTAATTCAAATTTATTGCGTGTTTCATCTAAAGTTTCCGTGGTAGCCAAAAATTCTGCGTTCGATCTACTATCGAACGAAGTTATTTTTGATTAAATGATTAAATAATTTGTTTATGCGTTCGAATATAATTTCTTTCTTACTATGTAAAAGCGTTAATTTTTGTTCCATATTTAAAGAACAATGCGATAATGAAGCGATAAAGTATTTTGTAAATATGTGATAGGAATGAAGTTATTCCAAATGTTGAATTTCTAGATAAGCGAGTGTGATACAGATATTGGGAATGTACTAAACATGAATTTGAACAGATACAAATAGTTTCCACGTGTAAACGGTTTTTAAGAGGAAAAAGGATAAAAAATTTTAACAATAACTTATAGTTATCACTAAAGCGATGGCAATCAATATATATCCAAAGATCGGAGGTTACATATCCGGTTTGAACTGTGACCACTATGAACTGTTGTTCATTATAATTTTTTGAGTTTGATAAAGCTTGAATGACCTGAATGTGATAACTAAGAATATTTAGGAGAAAAATATTGAAATATTGACGTGAAAAATAAGTTGAGCGCTAATCCCTGCCCAAAGACATATACCACATAAACTTACCAAGTTATCCAAGATTTCTTGTACAGCGAACTATGCGGAACTTGTTGAAGCATCACACTTAAACACATAAAATAATTAAGTTTATATATTGTTTACAACAATTTGCGAAAGCGATGTAATTTATAACTCTGCTAGACAGTCCTAGCAGAACGAGTTCACATTAGCGAATGAATAAATACCGAACCGTAATCGGCCGGTATGATAGGTAACTCGTTTGTTTATGCAGCAGCGCATCGGACATGAGAAAAGCGCCAAACCAGTATTAAAATATCTCCTCTAACTACACATAAACTATTTATGGCTGACGGTACTCTCCAAAAGATAACTGGTACCGCTAATCTTCCTATTTTTATTAACAATGTATGCAAGTTTATTGTTTAATAGTTCCCTCTCTTTCACGCTCATTTATCTTTGGCACCAACTTCACAAAAAAATTTAAACTCGCCCTAAATTTTAAAAATAATTCCTGGGAAGCTAATACTTCAAAATTAAACTTACCTGTTATAGACTGTCCTGCATATAGTGAAACTATAAAAAATAAATCCCTCTGCACTATGGAAGAACTAACCATGGATAAATTATTTCAAGCACAAGCATTAATAGACTCTTTTCAGTCTGTTGTTAGTACATAAAACAATTTAGGACGTACCAATAAAGTTATAATGAGTATTGATACTGGAGACCATAAACTCATGATACTTGGGATATCAACCTTTCAAAAATTCAGTACGCCATAAACTCTGCAAAACATGAAATTACAAATTTTACTTCAAATTTTCTTGTTTTTAGACTTCGCGTTCCTATATCTGTAAAATTTTGCAATTCATCTTACAAGCCTTCTGAGGGTGATGACATATTAGTGGGAGATCGCAAAGCATACTCTGTAGATCACCAAGGATTGTTTGCATTATTTAAAGATATTCGAAATAAACTTAAAGCAGCTCATAAAAAAATGTCTAATAAATATAATCTCCGTCAAAGACCAATTTCGTTTAATGTTGGCGATAAGGTATGGAGATCAAATAAAGTTTTATCTAATGCTGGAGAAGCGTTTTCTTCAAAACTTGAACCCAAATACATATTATGCACTATGCATAAAAAATTACCTAATCTTGTCTACAATCTTATTTACCCAGATGGTTCCAATACCAATAATTGGCATGTAAAGGACTTAAAACCTTACATGGGCTCTGATTTATACTAATTTATCTATTACCCTATATCTAAAATAAAAATATTCATTAATCTATAATTTTCTAAGATAAAAATTGCTTTCTATGGAATTCTAATTGAATTTAAAATGCTGCATTTAATGTAGTAATTTTCTCTATCTTCCTGGACATTTGTTCATATCGCGGTGTCGCCTAATGTGCAATGCTGAGTTAAATCAAGACGTGGATATGGGTAGCAATTTACATTTAGTGGTTATTGTATATCCAGGTATAAGAGTTCACTTCACAATTAAATTGTCCAATAGATATTGTCTGTACAACAAAGTCCCAGTAATAATTTTATCTTATCTTTGCGTAAGCGCAAACTATAAATTACCATAACTTATATAGTGTCTGTACAATGAAGTCCCAGTAATAATTTTATCTTATCTAAGTGTCAAGGTAAACTATATATTACCATAACTAATAGAATTTTTGTTAAATATATCGTTACCTGTTTATTATGTTTACCTAATTAGACTTACTAAATATTCAACCAGGTACTAAATTGTAAACTGAAGATTTCATAAAACTTTTTGGGTACTAAAGATGTAATTAATAATAACTTAATATAAGTAGTTCACTATATCGTACTTTAACGAACTTAAAACAATTCATTTTATTTTGTCAAAACTTGTCTTAAAACTTAAATTCAATATACAGTTGCATTGCTAGACATGTTCCTCACTGTTATGTCATTATAGTTTCTCAGTAAGTATTGGTATAAAGTAATTTAGCGAGTCTCCTCACAACTAAATGATTAATCTTAACCCTGATGATTTTGGTCCCTTGCGATTACCGCAACTCTGATGGTTGAAATAGCTTTGTCAAAGTATGTCTTCATACTTTGTTGTGTGTGTTCTATGTCCTCTGCCTATGTACTAGACAGAAAAACGGCACAGCATATAGGGCAATAGTTTTCGACAGAGTTATGCTTTCCATTGTTAAATATTGAGCTTATTCTCCACCATTTAAGAAAAACGGGAAACTTTTCCTGTGCTATTGCTAAATTGAATATGCATACTAAGGGCTTACTGACATACTCCTTGCAACCCTTATATATGTAGGGTGGGATATTGTCCAATTCATTTAATCTATTAATAGCCTTTATGACGTTATCTCCTTTGACAGTAGTGAAGTTGTAGCTGCCATCATTTTTCTACTATATACAGACTGAAAAAAATGTGCAAATCCATTAGCAATTTCACCCTGTGTAGTTAATTCAATGCGTTTATACTTAATCTCACTTGGTATGTCATGTGCGGTTTCACATATTTCCAGAAAGCTTGGGGGTTATTATAGAATTTTCCTCAACATTTTTATTGTAATCACTAGAAAGCTGTCCTAGTAATTCTTTTGATTTCATTTCTTAATGAAGTATAGGCTTTTTTGTCATTCTGGATGGCACTATTCTTCTTAATTAATTCATGTAATGTGTTCTTAAGTATTATTTTTGTTTTAATTCTTTAGTGAGCCAAAAAGGATATGTCTGCGTAGTCTTATCAATAAACGCCCTTTTTTGTGGAATAGCCCGATCGATACAGTCATATAGAAAGATATAGAATTGTTATAGTGTTTCATCCACTGTAGTACAATGTTCAACCATGGTCCACTTAGTGTTTTTAATTAATGAAGAAAGCAAAACAAAGTCTCCTTTCGAATAGTCATAGATATGGTTTAAAGGAATTCTCTCGATTCTGTCTGACATTCTGTTTAATATGATTAGAAGTGCTGGATAAAACGTGTCTCCTTACTAAGGAGAATGCCTCCTTAGTAAGAGGACACGTTTCCGCACAACATTCAAGTTCTCCATATTTGTCAATACTAGATCAAGTTTACGCCCATATGATTTGTTACATTATTACATTGCGAAAGATAGTTAATACTGAGAAATTCCTTGAACAACAAGGTATTAGGTAAGTCCACATCGAGACCAGGCAAATTAAAATCCCCCACTACAATTATGTTTGCATAAATAGTTAGTAAATTATCAATTATATTATAGAATTCAGAATAACAATCGATCTTGGAAGTAGCATTTTGATTAAGCAAAATTTCTTTAATATGTTCTAAAACTATTTCACATTGTGTGTCAGGTTTGATATGACCTATAAACATCCATGCTATCTTTTCAGTTGCAGTAAGGTTTGATTTAAAGTTGGCTTTGCAACCAGTACCATAAATAGATTTCTTGGTAATATTGATTCGCCTAAATTTTACGAAGGTAAATCCATCATCGTCTGTAACACTCGCATTGACTAAAAGTGACTTTAGTTTTAAGCCTGCACTTTCGGCGTACGCAACACGTTCGCTAACAGTTTGCTGGACGAAATTTTACGTTGCACAGTTCATAGATTGGCAGGGTGGTTTGGTTTTTGCAATGGATTCCAACACGTCCATTGTGATAGCCTTATATTTCTGTTCAGATCTAGGTATTGATTGTGGGTATGGTTTTGAATCAGTTAAAGTACTACAAAAGCCGTTCAATTTCACTCTGCTTTCCATTATCTTCACGAGGTCTATATTTGATACCCTAAGATTTTGCACTTCGGTTTGCAAAATTTGAACCATCTTTGAGATCTTGTCCATTTCCTTCATAAATAAGTTGACAGTAGCTACCTCTGAGATGCTGAGTTAAGAATTGATATTTGTTTCCCCTTTAAGACCAGTAATGCAACTATCACAAAGGAACACCAGCTTTGGGTTTTTCAGTGCTATGCAATACATTTCAGTTTCTGAAATGCAACTACATGATTTACAGAAGCTCTGTTTACGTGATAAACATTCCACTTGTAACGGGCATTTTTGTAGTTTTAACATTTCACGCTGTTTCCCAATTTATAAATACATTTCTACAAATTACTATTTCTATATTTAATATTTATTAACTCGTTGACGAATGTGTCGTGTTATAATGAATAGATTGCATCGTTCTTGTCTTGCCGTAAATATAAATTTTGTTCCTTATGTGGATATACAAGTCTAGATAAGAGGCGATAAGAAGTGGTAATAGCAACGAATTGCAGAAACAGATGAGGAGTTGTAGTTTTGTTCTTCGTTCCTATAAATTAATTACGTGAAAAATACTGTTTTCTTTCTTCTTTGAACAATAGTGAGAATTAATGAGGGATTAATTTTTCGTATTGTTCATGAACAAGTGCGGCGCGATTTTTAGTTGTTTTCTTGTAAAGTAAAAGTTGTATTTTAACTGTAGCAGAGTGTAGTTCTGATTACATTTGAAGGAAGTATGCTTTATAGATGTAACGTTTTTGATTGACCACAAGTGCGGTTGTAAGGTCATTTTTTTTTATTTGCTCTCGATTTTTTTTGATTTGGCTCGATTTTTTTTTGCTCTTGATTTTTTTTTAAATTTTTTTTATGACCTTGATGTTTTTTTGGCTTATTGGTCTTGTGTTTTCTCTTTAAGTTGTTTTCTTGTGAAGTAAAAGTTGTATTTTAACTGTAGCAGAGTGTAGTTCTGATTACATTTGAAGGAAGTATGCTTTATAGATGTAACGTTTTTGATTGACCACAAGTGCGGTTGTAAGGTCATTTGACGGACGGGTTTTATTGCTTACGCGTGCCTACTAATTGTTTTTAGTTGTTTTTCTTGTGAGACAAATGCTTTAAGGAACATTTGACGGACTTACTTTAGTGATACGCGTACTTTACTAATTTGTGGTTTTAGTTGTTTGTCTTGTGAAATAATAGTCGTAGAACTTACTAAACTGACCGATTCTTTCTTTAGGATTAATGTGTGTGCGATCTAGTCTAGTGTCCCTTTGTTTTATCAGATTAGTGCATACTTTGGCTTATTTAAATACAGTGATACTGTAGTTTCTGAATTTTCTAACAACAAAGAATCTAAAATAGATCATTACTTGCGCAAATTTCGTTATTTGTGAAATATAACAGATTACCGGCTTACAAAGGTATTGGTTGAAGTTTCTCACTGCTTTTTGGGATGTTTATGAAAATAATATACCTTTGGTCCCAGTTGAAATTAAACTAGTGCTACAGAATATTTCGAAATTATTGCTTAGGAAATAGAATTACCAAGAAATTTATCAAGGCTACATAGTTCCGACGCGTGATAATGTCTGCTGCTAACACCAGTGAAATGCGTAGGTGTGATTAGTGTGACGTGTGATAAGTTCCATCAACACCCTCACAGTCAAGGGTGAAGTGCTTCGTTAGTGCAGGTCATCGTGAATCTCACACTTCCATTGCAAGGAATCGTTGCTGAAGGACTTTTGTAAGTTGAACTATTTCCTACTTGTTATTACTTTAAATATCTATCCATTGCTTTACCATATCTTTGTCGTTCTGATACCTTTTACAAAAGACTTGCATGATATTTTAAAACATAAAAAAAAAAAAGAAAGAAAGATCATACTACTGAATTACTCATATCAATTGTGACTTACCTATTTATCTTTTGTTAACATTTTGTCTGATTTATGTTTAATTGGTGTGTGAGGAAACGTTTCTGCTACTCCCCAATATTACCTCACTTTGTACTAAACATTTTTCTGTATTGCTTTTACCGTTGTTATATTATATAGTTTATCTAAACAGTTTCTTTTTTTACATTCTCCAAAGTACTAAATAATTTAGACTTTTCATGCTGCTATGCTTATTCTTTTTTTCAGGTTTGCTTAACTATTTTTCTTGCAGGTATTGTTACTAACTCCTTACCGCCGCATACATTATATGTTGGTCTGCTTTCTACAACCCCCCTACTCTCCGATTGAGCCCGGTCACTTCTTTGACTTTTCTTTGTGTTACGCACGGCTACGAGCCAACGTAGCATAACTTTGGCGCCCGAACGCGGCTGCCACGAATAACGTAACATAAATATTTGGCGCGCAACGTGGGGCTCGGTAAACGTGGGGCTCGATTTTTTTTATTTGCTCTCGATTTTTTTGATTTGGCTCGATTTTTTTTTGCTCTTAATTTTTTTTAAAATTTTTTTTATGACCTTGATGTTTTTTTGGCTTATTGGTCTTGTGTTTTCTCTGATAAGCTTGTGTCCGAAAACACTGGCGCTCATTTCGTATTCCTATTTATATTTTGTAGCTAGCCCATCCCGTGACTTTTTCTTCTGGCTAGTTCTACCATCTGTTCACTTTTTGACTATTATAGTCGCTTTCTACATCCATTCCTTAAGGTAGGCTTCAGATCTATTTTCTTTTCCTTTAGGAATTTCGACTTGGTCGCTTCTGTAGGTCTGTTAGCAATACTTTGTTTGAGTAATCGTTTCATACGAATCTGTGTTACCTCAGTTGGAAGTATTCTAGATGGTGTACTAGCTTGCCTTTGTCCTTTGCTTTGTCTTGGTTCTTTCTTTGCTGCACACTTGAGGGTGACAGTTTTGCTACGAGTTTTCTTCCTCGTTTTTTTTCTTTTCTCTTGGTTTCTCCGCGGGAAACCAAAACTTTTCTTCGAGGTGGAGAACAGAAATGTCCCTTTTGGGGACATCCGTCTTTTGACGTCTTTGAAAGTAGCTAAGACCTTTAATCCTCATTGGGTGTTTACTTGATGCTTTCTTTATCTGTTCTGTCGTTGTTGGTTACGATAGATGGCTTTGTCTTCTTTTGGAAAAATGTTCTTTCTCTTATACTGGTGTTGGTCCTTCGAACCGGATAAAAAATTTTTGTTTGGTTCCTTGTCTGTCGTTTGTTTTTTTTTCCACTCCAACGTCTTTATTTTGCTAGGGGGGAATTTGTAACGGGCATTTTTGTAGTTTTAACATTTCACGCTGTTTCCCAATTTATAAATACATTTCTACAAATTACTATTTCTATATTTAATATTTATTAACTCGTTGACGAATGTGTCGTGTTATAATGAATAGATTGCATCGTTCTTGTCTTGCCGTAAATATAAATTTTGTTCCTTATGTGGATATACAAGTCTAGATAAGAGGCGATAAGAAGTGGTAATAGCAACGAATTGCAGAAACAGATGAGGAGTTGTAGTTTTGTTCTTCGTTCCTATAAATTAATTACGTGAAAAATACTGTTTCCTTTCTGCTTTTAACAATAGTGAGAATTAATGCGGGATTAATTTTTCGTATTGTTCATGAACAAGCGCGGCGCGATTTTTAGTTGTTTTCTTGTGAAGTAAAAGTTGTATTTTAACTGTAGCAGAGTGTAGTTCTGATTACATTTGAAGGAAGTATGCTTTATAGATGTAACGTTTTTGATTGACCACAAGTGCAGTTGTAAGGTCATTTGACGGACGGGTTTTATTGCTTACGCGTGCCTACTAATTGTTTTTAGTTGTTTTTCTTGTGAGACAAATGCTTTAAGGAACATTTGACGGACTTACTTTAGTGATACGCGTACTTTACTAATTTGTGGTTTTAGTTGTTTGTCTTGTGAAATAATAGTCGTAGAACTTACTAAACTGACCGATTCTTTCTTTAGGATTAATGTGTGTGCGATCTAGTCTAGTGTCCCTTTGTTTTATCAGATTAGTGCATACTTTGGCTTATTTAAATACAGTGATACTGTAGTTTCTGAATTTTCTAACAACAAAGAATCTAAAATAGATCATTACTTGCGCAAATTTCGTTATTTGTGAAATATAACAGATTACCGGCTTACAAAGGTATTGGTTGAAGTTTCTCACTGCTTTTTGGGATGTTTATGAAAATAATATACCTTTGGTCCCAGTTGAAATTAAACTAGTGCTACAGAATATTTCGAAATTATTGCTTAGGAAATAGAATTACCAAGAAATTTATCAAGGCTACATAGTTCCGACGCGTGATAATGTCTGCTGCTAACACCAGTGAAATGCGTAGGTGTGATTAGTGTGACGTGTGATAAGTTCCATCAACACCCTCACAGTCAAGGGTGAAGTGTTCGTTAGTGCAACACATCGTGAATCTCACACTTCCGTTGCAAGGAATCGTTGCTGAAGGACTTTTGTAAGTTGAACTATTTCCTACTTGTTATTACTTTAAATATATATCCGTTGCTTTACCATATCTTTGTCGTTCTGATACCTTTTACAAAAGACTTGCATGATATTTTAAAACATAAAAAAAAGAAAGAAAGAAAAATCATACTACTGAATTACTCATATCAATTGTGACTTACCTATTTATCTTTTGTTAACATTTTGTCTGATTTATGTTTAATTGGTGTGTGAGGAAACGTTTCTGCTACTCCCCAATATTACCTCACTTTGTACTAAACATTTTTCTGTATTGCTTTTACCGTTGTTATATTATATAGTTTATCTAAACAGTTGCTTTTTTTTACATTCTACAAAGTACTGAATAATTTAGACTTTTCATTGCTGCTATGCTTATTCTTTTTTTTTCAGGTTTGCTTAACTATTTTTCTTGCAGGTATTGTTACTAACTCCTTACCGCCGCATACATTATATGTTGGTCTGCTTTCTACAACCCCCCCCCCTACTCTCTGATTGAGCCCGGTCACTTCTTTGACTTTTCTTTGTGTTACGCACGGCTACGAGCCAACGTAGCATAACTTTGGCGCCCGAACGCGGCTGCCACGAATAACGTAACACACTACAGGTGTTTTATTAAATTCATTGCACCTGATAGATAAGAAAACTAACTACTTGCAAGAGATGTTGTGCAGATTTGTCAATATTTAGCAAAATATTAAGTAATTCTTCAGTAAATAAATTGATTTGTTAATAACACAATTATTTTCAACCTCATTCATAACTGCGTATAGATTGAACTTCGTATTTTGTAATGAAACTCAACCAACCAAAGAATAGGTAGCTAAGAATTAGACTATATCTGCAATTAATTCCTAATCGAAACTCTCATGAATATTCTTTATAAATTATGCATATTACAATTACTACAACATCCAACGTCCACGGCAGAACCAATGGCCTGATCGATCAGACGTTGCAAAGTGGCAGGAGAATTATGGCATCAGAATGGGAGACAGCGAAATTGAAACAAACCTCAATGAAGGACGGTAAAAACAGTAATGGGCTTGAATTCGGGAGCAAGAGGGATTTACCAGTAGGCGGAGCGAATTTCTAGGGAGGAAAGAACACGAACATCACGGAGACGGTCTAGGATAGTAGAAATATAAGGAAAAGGACACGGGTCTTTTAGGGTAACCTGATTGACCTTTTGAATGTCCACATAATACCGATAGAATCATCCTTCTTCTTCACCAGGACGGACCGGAAGATGCTTCTACGACCCCAAGAAAAAGCATTGCGTCAAGTTCAGATTGAACAACCCATAGAAGTGTAGGAGACAGGGGGTAGTAACGCTGCTTAATAGGTTCGGCGAAGGTGCAGATATGATGTTAGACTAAGGGGGTGCAACTAAGATCCAAAGGTTGTTTAGCGAAGGCGGAGGAAATACGAGAATCTAATTGATGATGTTGGGTAGAAGTAAGATCAGACACAATGTGAGCAGGATCGGGAGTAGTGATGACCAATGATAAAGGGGAGGCAAGGTCCACTGGCCATCGCGAAAATTTGGGACACATTGTAACGACTTCCAAAAGTAGACCCCACGAATTGAGTTTGTGTGAAACTTCAAGTATCACAAACACGTTCAGCGTAGTGACAGAATTTTCAGGCAGTATAGGGAAAGAAACGGACACTTTAATGGCATATTTAAAATTGTCAGCTAAGCGAAAATTTGGGACACATTGTAACGACTTCCAAAAGTAGACCCCACGAATTGAGTTTGTGTGAAACTTCAAGTATCACAAACACGTTCAGCGTAGTGACAGAATTTTCAGGCAGTATAGGGAAAGAAACGGACACTTTAATGGCATATTTAAAATTGTCAGCTAAGCTATAAAAAGAGGAAGAGAAAGTACAAAAAGGAAGGTGTAGATCCGGTAAACGGTGTCAACTGGGAACGCCAAGAATGGTATGCGTAGCATCGCAATCAATGAGATCAATAAAAGAAATCTAGGAGGACGCAGTATTGATCGTAAAGACCCATAAAAGAAAAATCCGAGGACAACAAAAGGACAGGATCCTCGCCTCGGACCGAGAACCCTATCCCCGGTTTAACGAATTGTCTCATTTATTGGGGAAATCACGACGAGTAACTCCCTTACGTCTGCCACTATAGCAATGTAGTAGTTGAGAACGAGTACAATGAGGAAACATGTAACGGGCATTTTTTATAGTTTAACATTTTTACGCTTTTATACTCAATTCGTAAATACCTTTCGGCAATTACTATTTTTATATTTTTAATTTTAAAAGTAGTTTAATTAAAGATAGATAAATTGAAGTTTGATTCTCATTAATAAAAGGTTAAACAGCTTGTAATTAATTATAGATTGCATCGTTCTTGTCTGGCCGTCGTATAAATTTTGTTGCTTATGTGAATATACAAGTCTAGATAAGCGACGATAAGAAGTTGTAATAGAACGAGTTGAATAAACAGATTAGCAGTCGTAGTTCGTTCTTGGTTCCTATGCATTAATTACGTTGAAAAATACTGTTGCTTTTTGCTTTTGAGAATAGTGAGAATTAATGCGGGACTGTTTCTTTTTGCCTTCATGAACAAGCACGACGCGATTTTAGTTGTATATTACCTGTAGGCGGTGTAGTTCTGATTACATGGAAGAAAAGATGCTTTTATAGGCGTACGTGTTTGACGTGCTTGTTTACGGAACATTGACCTAGTGATTACGCGTTGCTTTACTAATTGTGTTTTTAGTTGAGTTTCTTTTGAGATAAAAGTTGTAGAACTTGCTTGTTAAACTTGACCGATTCTTTTAGGATTACTGTGTGTGCGATCTAGTTTCGTGGTCCTTTTTTATCAGAGTGTTAAGAGTACAGAGTTGTACCGAATTTTTAAAGGAGCCACATTAGTCAGGTTTTAAACTCCCTAAAACATTTGCAAAATGAAATTGCAAAAGTGTTTAACTCATTCCGTATTAATGATGAGAGTGATAGTGTTTTTAAATGTTTCACCGTATTCAAACAATGCCTTTACCAACTTAAATTAGCTTCAGAGGTTGACGAGGTTCTTTCTGCTGAAGCAGATCCGCATACGAAAAATTCTTGACGGATGTTTGGATCGGGATTATACTAACTCTAATTGTTCTTAGTTGCGTGTGTTGCATGTGTTCCTGTCTGTTGTACCACAAACTCTACCCCCGCGAATAGACTGTGAATCTTTGCCAAGCTACACCAGTGATTAGTGATTAGTGTAAAGTGTAAGAAATTCCATCCACACCCTCACAGGCAAGGGTGAAGTGCTTCGTTAGTGCAGGACATCGTGAATCCCACACTTCAATTGTAAGGAAGCGTTACTGAAGGACCTTTTGTAAGTTGAACTATTTCTTACTTGTTATTACTTTAAATATCTATCCGTTGCTTTGCCATATCTTTGTCGTTCTGATACCTTTTACAATAGACTTGCCTGCTATTTTAAAACATAAGAAAAAAAAAGAGAAAGAAAGAACAATTAATACTACTGAATTACTCATACCAATTGTCTTATCTATTTATCTTTTGTTAACATTTTGTCTGATTTATGTTTAATTGGTGTGTGAGGAAACGTTTCTGCTACTCCCCAATATTACCTCACTTTGTACTAAACATTTTTCTGTATTGCTTTTACTGTTGTTATATTATATGGTTTATCTAAACAGTTTCTTTTTTTTTACATTCTACAAAGTACTGAATAATTTAGACTTTTCATTGCTGCTATGCTTATTCTTTTTTTTTCAGGTTTGCTTAACTATTTTTTTTGCAGGTATTGTCACTAACTTCTTACAGCCGCGTACATTATATGTTAGTCTGCTTTCTACAACCCCCCCTAATCTCCGATTGAGCCGGGTCATTCCTTGACTATCTTTGTGTTACGCACGGCTACGGGCCAACGTAACGTAACATTTTGGCGCCCAACGTGGCTGCCACGAACGAAAAAAACGTAACAAACATATGGCCCATTTGGTCACATTTCTAGCATGTCATCTGCTTATTGGAATTGGAGACAGGGGTAAAAAGAACGGCCAAAGAAAATTTATGTTGGTTGGGTGTTGGACGAGTAGCCACCGGTATGGGTTCGCGTAACATAACGGAAGAAGATGCCTTAGGGTGTCTGTAGGCCAAATCAGGTTCCAATAGTAAAAAGTTGTTTCAAACAAGAGGAAATTTGAACTTTTCTCAATGGAACTTGCTCTGGTAAAGTTTGCGACCCAACCGTACGAGTTCCGACAAAGAATCAATGTCCAATAACGCTAGATGGCTTTGGTAAAAAGGAGTAAGATTTCGCAAAATAATGTTTAACTTTTGACATTACGCTAAAGGAATAGTCAAGCTAGAAATTAATTTTTCCATCGTAGCCAAATACATCCCGAAGGTTTCTGAGGGACCCATAGTCCGTTGTTTCATTTCGTCTAAAAGTGTTTCGTCATAGTTAGTTGGTTAAAATACTTCGCGTAACAAATGATCAACATAGGACCACTTGGTTATCGAATTTTTATGAGCCCCATATAAAATTAGAGCCTTGTCGGACAATAAATCGGACGCGAAAGCATATAACTGAAAAGTAGAAACATAACGCGCTAGACATAATTCGTCAACGTGTAACAAGAATGCGTTCAAAGACATCTGGCCATCACCGGAAAATTTCAAATCCCACTTAGACACTAACCGACCATAGCTTGAAATAGAATTAGAAATGAAAGTATGGATTGCTATAGGTAATACGTCCAAAAGTTTTTTAGCAGGAGGGTGTCCCCACAAAGATCAAAAAGAGTAGTACAAACCATGGGCACAGGCAAACTTGTAGAACGATTGAACTAATCATGTAATTTGTCACAATTACTGCGTAACTCGATAACAGTTACCAACAACTGTTGCTGTTTGTACTCTTTCGCGTCAGAAGCAACATTCATCCAATTAATTTTACCTTCCAGATGTGTAGTAAGTGAAATAAAACGTTCGCCGTCGGCTGTAAAAAAAAATCATCAAAAGTTTTGCTTTTAGCGTTCAACTTAGTTAAACCTCCAGTCACTGAGTCGTAATCTACTTAACAATTGAGTTCGAATATAATTGGGTCTGAACTTACAGAAGATTCAGATTTTAAACCTTTCCTTAGAGTTTTCTTAAGTTCAGTGACAGATAACGTGCATTTCTAATATTATACAGTCTCACAAAAGCAAAGGGAATTATATAGCTATCATCATCTATAAAAATGTACTAAATATCAATTAAAGCATTAACATGTAATTACAAAAGATCAAACTCTTTAATATGAAAATAAAACATGTATTGCTCCCTATCTCCATCACTTTCCATATTTGCTCATTTATCTAACTATTGGTATGAGGTAAATCTATATCTTCGTTTTGAAGTAGATTGTATTTTTCTCACTAATAATTTTGTCACCCATTTTGTTTATAGATTCTTGCAGTGTTGCATTAACTCTTTTGCAAGACATACGATATTATGGGAGGAATGTCCATAAATAGGATTTAATTAAAACATCTGCGTTTTATATAGCAAAAACCTCTAAAATAAAATTACCACGGTTGATTAAAATGCAACTTAAAATACAAACTGCATGTGCTGGCGACGCCGCTATTTTTACATACCCTCTACAACATCACAGTTTTTCCATATACCCTCTTACGAACCACAACATAGAATATTATATAGAATTCACAATATAACATTGTACATTCATCCGTTACTTATAGATATAAAAAAAACTAGTTGCATCGTAGTATTCTATGTGTTAATATCAACAAAAAATACATTCCATAATTAAATAACACGGCCAATTTCCTGAAAATCTTTTCAAATTTTTGCCCTTTGGACTATAGAAAGAAATGGATATTCCTTGTTATAAAAAAATTCAAATTTACAAATCGATCTGAATCTACACATCTTCATGTTTGATTTACTTCCATTATCATACACTAATGTTGATATACTTATTTTCAGTAGTTTCTTCATAATAAAGAAAAACGATTTCTTTATTTGCGGACATCAAAGAGTCCATGGATACATATTTTAAATAAACAAAAAACAACTGGCATTTGTCAGATATTATTAGTTAAAGTGTTTATTTGCTCTGGGTTGCAAATTTTGTGTAGAAGACTTTTAAATTTATTTGATTATAATAGAGAATGTATACAAACGACGAAAAAAATGACATGCTCTTTTGTTACTATGCCTGTAACAGAAATTGTGATGCTGCTGGTGATATGTATTATGAAAGATATTTGGAAAGAAGGCAGCCAGATAAACGATTGTTTTCTAAATTAGAAAACAATTTAAAAAGGTTTGGTGCTTTTACAAAACCCATTACTGATAAAAGAAAATTCAAAACTGATGATGAAGAACGTGTGTTAGCCTACATAAATTTTAAGCCAACAGCGTCCACCGAGAAACTGCAATTGAGTGCGCTACTTCTACAGAAAAAGCTCGCCTAATTTTAAAACAAAACCGCTACAAACCATACAAAACCCATGTTAGCAATACACTGTATCATGGGGATTGTGAGAGAAGACAACAGTTTTGTAGATGGTTTCTTAATGAAACAAATAATAATCCTGGTTTTAGTCACACTATTATATTTACCGACGAAGCAAAATTTACTAACAAAGGCATGTTTAACAGAAAAATACAGTCTACTGGAGTCAGGAAAATCCCCATTTAACAGAAGAAAGGCGGGATCAACATCAATTTTCGATAAATGTGTGGTGTGCCATTTTGGTAATAAAATACTTGGGCCTTTCTTCTATAATTATAATTTAAATGGTGTACGCTATTTAAATTTTCTACAAAACGAATTGCAAGAAATGCTCGATAATTTGCCACTTCATTTACTGCAAAACTTATATTATTTTCAGCATGACGGTGCACCTGCTCACAATGCTCAAGCCGTTTCTGAATATCTTGATAATAGTTTTCCAAATTGGATTGGCAATGCAGGTCCTGTTCCATGGCCGGCAAGCTCACCAGAACTATCGCCACTGGATTTTTTCTTTGGGGTACTGTAAAGGATGTAGTGTATGCTAAAAATCCAATAACATTGAGCAACTCAAAGATAGTATTACAGCAGCTATTACAAGTATAAAACCACAAACGTTAAATAAGGTGCACCAAAACCTAATTAAAAGGTGCGAAATGTGTTTGCAAGCTAATGGAGGTCATTTGGAGCATATGTTAATGTAGGAGTGGGCATATTCGCATTAATTAATTTTTGTTTCCTTTGATTAAGTTATTTGTATTGTATGGATAGTTTATTTTTTAAGTATTTTATTTTTCTTAGTTTATAATAAATTTAGTTACAATAAACTTGTGTTTCCATTATTGATTTTTACACATTTTTGTTTGTTTGTAATATGTATCCATGGACTCCTTGATGTCCGCAAATAAATAAATCGTTTTTCTTTATTATGAAGAAACTACTGAAAATAAGTACATCAACCCTTACATCAGGGTAATCAGAAAAGAAAAACCTTTCCATTTGGGTTATATTGAACTATGGTTTCCATTTAAAAAAAGTGAGGTTATGTTTGTAGCTTGAAAACCCATTTCCAATTAAAATTGTCATATACGCTATTGAATTCTACGTAAAAGTTACCTTACAAGCAGTTTTTATTTTCTCTATAGGTTAAACCGTTAAAAGTTATTAGCGTTTGAAGAAAATGGCAAATTTCAGTTTTTCAAATATCTAAAAAGTTGAGCATCTAGGTGAGTTTTCAAAAAGCATCATACTACTCGTAAATTTCTCTTCAACTTTGCTAATTTAACCAACATTGTATCTTCTATAATAAAAAGTTACCCATATACGGAGATAGATTGTGGGCACCCTGTATATATATATATATATATATATATATATATATATATATATAATTATAATAATAATTACAGGTTATTTGGTCTTCTAGTAATAAAACTCTATTTGTACCGAGCTTTCGATTTATTTAAAATCTTCTTCAGGGTGCTGTAAAGTAACTGTGAGTGTCATTAACATAAAATTATAATATTACTTACAAAACTGGAGTTAAATACTATCTTGGCTTTAATTATCATTAAAACTTAAAATAAATAAATTAAATAAAACATTTGATAAAAGTACAGAAACAACTATTCACATCTATCACAATACACGTTACAAATTAAAATAAAATGTGACTTTTAAAATATAAATTCCATTGAGAACAAAACATAATTAGTGCAATAACATTATTAAAGTGTATGGTTGATTATATAGGTAAATACAGATAATCAACCATGCACTTTAATAATGTTATCGCACAATTATGTTTTGTTCTCAATGAATTTATATTTTAAAAGTCACATTTTATTTTAATTTGTAACGTGTATTGTGATAGATGTGAATAGTTGTTTCTTGTACTTTTATCAAATGTTTTATTTAATTTATTTATTTTAAGTTTTAATGATAATTTTAAAGCCAAGATAGTATTTTAACTCCAGTTTTGTAAGTAAATTTTATAATTTTGTTAATGACACTACAGTTACTTTACAGCACCCTGAAGAAGATTTTAAATAAATCGAAAGCTCGGTAAAAACAAATAGAGTTTTATTACTAGAAGACCAAATAACATGTTAATTATTAATTGTATACACTGCTGGTCGTCACTTTTAACTAATTGTTATATATATATATATATATATATATATATATCATATATATTATATTTCCATAACTAAAATTTCAAGCCGTCCCAAAATAGTCCGAAAAGCTTTAGGAGTTTAGTCCGGCCGGGCCCGATGCATGTTTGACTCGACTTGGGCCCGAAAAAAATTTGCCGGCCCGGCCCGAAGTCATTCCTACTTTATCTCCCAACAAATTTTAATAAATTTGCAATTATAACTATGCCAGTTTTGCTTTCTTTACCGTTAGCGAGTAAATAGGGTTCGATTTTTTGTTTCCATAATTTCCAATTGTTTGCGAGATAACCATTAAAATTAAGTTGATCGATTGGTTTGCTTAGATCCGTCATGACTATTTAATATTTTTTATTTCACCGCACCGCTAATAATAATTACTTACAATAGATGTCCTGATATTACAAATAATTTTTGCCGCAAATTACTTGTCTGTATGTATATAAATATCGGTAGAATAAAGAACCTGTTTATGACGAGAGTCTCTCCACAGTATGGACTTGGCATCTGACCTTGATCTGATGACAACTCGACAAGTGAAAGCCTAGAATAAGGAATTTAACCTGCATTTTATCGTCTTGTTGGAAAACGTGAAAAGTTGTAATAATTTATTTCTATTGACTTTGTGAGGAGTGTGCAAGTGAATTTACGCAAAAAAAAGTTTATATGTACATGCGTACATGCGAGAAAATTTCATAAGAAAAACTTAGTTGCTTCGAAAGCGAATCCCAAATTTAAGTGCACTCGCTGGAACAATCTGTTTTTGTCCAAGTTCACTTTGCGTAAACACAAAATTAGAATGCATAAGCGTCGAAGTGATCACGATTAAGCAAAACCTTCACGAAGAACATCTAGACTATGCGATGTTCATATGACATACATTCAAGGTCAAGTGCCAAGTCCGTATTGTTGGAAGACTCTAGTTGTTTATGCAGACACGTGCATATTTTCACATCTGATAAAAACTTTATTACTGTAGTATAAGCTATTTGATACACTTCTTTACGCTTTCACCATGTGATATTTTTAGTTGATTTGCTGATGGACGGTATATCAGTTAACAAACGCTTTGCAAATAAATAAACAAATGGTCTAATTCCAACAAATTATATTGATTTTCGTTTTGTATGCTCGAATTACTTTTCCATATGCCAGGCAAAATTATTCGTTATTAAACTTTGAAAATAATTGTGTTATTAACAAACTAAATGGATTTGGACAAATAGAATCGAAGTAGAGTAATACAGATATGAATAATACTTTCTATAAAACCTAATATCATATTTCCACCAAATATTATACATGTTAATGTCCCTTTCATTTAATAATAGAGCACTACATTATCATCGTTTACGAGTAAACTGCTAACTGGTTAACAAAAGTTAGCGGCGCATTTTGCATATAATGACGATGCAATACGCTATAGAAATATTAAAACTTTAAAGCTCGACACTTAACTTAATTAATCCGTTTGTACTATGATCACTAAATTCCGTACAACAAACAAAAAATATTATGAGCAAGGCTCAAGGCCAACCCTACAGTTAATGTAGTATATGAGATATTACACACCCACTCCTAAGCTAAAGCAATACCTGCACTTAACACACAAGCCAGAGGGCGCTGTGCAAGGGTCATCACAATCCTCTAAAAAACGAGTTAATTTACACATCTATCAAAATGGAGAATTGTCGACAATTTTTTAATTTTAGTTAATACGTATATAAGAGGCCTTGAAAATTCAGGCTTCGATGAAAAAAATTGTGGATGACCAAAATATCCTCTACCATTAGCGGATCCTCTACAATTCAGGCCTATTCATGTAAAAATCGCGACAGTTAATGCAACACATACACAACACACACACGCGCGCACCCCCGCACACACCTGCACACATGAACGCATGCACTCACTCACACAAACGCACGCGGGCTCGCACGCGGGCACGCACGCACGCACACATACACACGCGCACGCACACATACACACACGCACACGCGCACACCCGTACACGCGCACACACTCTGTGCACGCGCACGCACGCACGCACCCGCGCACACGCACGCACGTACACGCACACTGTAACAATTTTATTTTTGGTTATTAAATCCCTTCATCAAAGTGCGAGAATAATAAGACACTTTTAACAATTTTATTTTTGGTTATTAAATCCCTTCATCAAAGTGCGAGAATAATAAAACACCTTTATTAAAATAATGGTTAAATACAGTTAACAACTAAGGTAATACGTTAGAACGGCATCTTTATTTGGCATTCTATTTGTAGTTGAATATCTGTGTCTTCTACAGCTGTTCACAAGCGCGTTTTAGTTTGACAACCCCCTCCTTGGACGCTCCGGTCGCCCGAGCGAGGTTGATAATGAGTCGGCCCTACGTGGAGGAAGAGATAAGATGTACCAGAGAATTCAGGCCGGCAATTTGCGTATTAATTTTGATGAGTTAGGACACATTTTTGAATAGCGGTTGGTAACGTATAAAAGTTGTTATCTTGTTTAATTTGAAATAATTTGTTTAGCGCGACGAGACACATTGCTACAATTAACCATGCACTTTGAAATTAGAAAATTTAATCTATTTTAAGAAAACCACTTTGTTACACGAACGACATGAACAATGCAACTTAGAAGATAAGAATTTTACGACGTGTAAAATGCAACTTAGAAGATAGAAAATTCAATCCTTTTTGTTAAAACCACTTTGTTTTACGACGTGTAAAATGCAACTTAGAAGATGGAAAGTTCAAACAATTTAAAGAAGACCACCTTGCGATATAGCGCAAAGGTGCTATTTTGGTAAAGCAGCGTGATTCAGCATATTGCAGCAGCTGACGAATGTATTGTGACCGCATTTAATTCTACACCTGGAACAACTCTATGTGGTAGAAGCTTTTTAGGATGAGCTGGGTTCATACTGCATGCAGTGAACATCGCATGATATAACAAGTACCTCATCTAGGCGAGAAAAGCAGTTTTGGTTCGTAGTTAGCTTTAAGTAATTTTTTGTGTTTCAAATTAGAAACACGGTAATTTGTTCTTATATGTAAATGTTTGAATGATATGAAAGTTTCAACTATTGCTGAACTGGAATTTCCAGTGTCAAAATTAAAAATTCACTAATTTGATGTTCTAAGAAATCGTTAGTTATAAACAACAGGTGTTACTGACGTCACTTATTTTTCTGTAGTATACTGCTGACAGATGCATTCTTGAAAGCAAATGCTTTGAACAGCTTTAGCACATCTTATGTAAATAAGAATATTTTTGTGAGCATTTTTTTTGGAAACTAAAATTAGTACATCTAACTTAAAAAGGAATTACTTAAGTAGTAACATTTTTAAATGTAACCTGCCTGAACAGATCTGCACGGGTTGGAGTATCTTTGTGTAACAAGTTTACGATATACTGTAAAATGTTTGATTATGAATAATAAACCTTAATTTGAAATTCACGAAGTAATTCAATTATTTATTAAATTTTGTTGCATTGCATTTTATTTTAAAAGAGATTCTTATTAGTAAATTATTGGTTCAAGATTAAAGTTTTTTATTTTGATCAAATATGATCAAACCTAACCACAGAAAGCTAACATCTTTAAGAGTAGAATTTTGATGCCAACTTTATATAGAAAATACCTTTTCACTATTTCGTTATGTATATTTGCGGGACACAAATAGTGTTCCACCTTTTTTTATTAACCTAACTATTATAATTTCTTACAGGAACAGCGTCTTATTTTATTAAGACAGTTTTTTGTCATCGAAGGCGATCTTTCTTTCTTTGGGTCTCCACGTCCGCCCTTAGAAATATGCCATGCCATTATCGTGAATAAGTCCGGACTTGGTGGCGCCTATTTATCTGAGATTAAGTTTGACATACAAACAGATTTCGACTTACCCCCCCCCATTTCTCATAGCTCTACCCAAGGAATAGACCCCTAGTTATGTCGGAAGACTTCGTTTCACTAGCGCCCAACGTCTAGAGTCAGATATAGATTAGAAAAATACGCTTCACTGGCGCCCATTAGAGGAAAACCTTTACACAGGCGCCCATGCGTGAGGCTAGCCTTTTTAACTAATTAGAAAAAAAACCGTTACAACACAACGCACACACACACGCACACAAACACACGCGCACACACATCAACACCCACACGCACGCACGCGCGCGCGCGCACAAGCACACATGCGCGCGCACACGTGCACATACGCACACACGCACACACAGTAAAACACGCAGACACACGTACACGTGCGCACGCACACACACACACGCACGCTCTCACGTGGACACTCACGCGCTCACACACACACGCACGCACACACGCACGCGCCCGCGCACGCTTGCACGCAAGCACGCACCCACGCACACAAGCACACGCGCACACACACTCGCGCGCACACACATTAACACACGCACACACGAGCGCACACACGCGCACGCACGCAAGCACGCACTCACGCAAGCACGCACTGACGCATGCACGCACGCACGAACGCACGGACACACGCATTCACGCGCGCGCACCCGCACACACGCGCGCAAGCACAAACGCACGCACGAACTCACTCACACGCACGCAAACACGTGCGCGCAAACACACCGCGCACACGCGTACGCACTCACACGAACACACACGCGCACGCACACACGCGCGTACGCACACACGTACACGCGCACACATACGAGCGCACACACACACTAACACGCGAACGCGCGCGCACACGCGCGCACACACGCACACTCACGCACGCGTACACACGCAAGCACGCACGCACGCACACACGCGGGCACACGCACGCACGCACTCACTCGCACGCACGCAAGTACGCACGCGCACCCGCGCGCCCGACCATCCGCGCACGCACGCGCGCGCACGCACACACATACACACGTACACACATACGCGCGCACACCCTAACACGCGCCCGCGCGCGCACACGCGCACACACACGCAAGCTCTCACACACGCGCACACACTCGCGCACACACACACGCAAGCACGCACGCAAGCGGGCACGCACGCACGCACACACGCGGGCACACACGCACGCAAGCACGCACTCACTCACTCACACGCACGCAAGTACGCGCGCGCACCCGCTCATCCGCGCACACACGCGCGCACACACACTAACACTGGCACACACATGCGTACACACACGCACACGCGAGTAGTGGGGTAAGGCCGGTCCTAATTCAAAACGTGTTCACACGTATTTTCCATATGTAAAATACACGAGCACCGTTTTGAATTAGGATCGGCCTTATATACTTTCCGTGTAAAATGTGAAAACATGAATTCTTATATACTTTTAAATGTAAAGTACTTGTGGGCACGTTTTGAATTAGGATCGGCTTTATATTACTTTCAATGAAACATACTTCAAAACACACGTATGTTGAAAAATGTAAGTGCATCGAAAATGTGTGTAGATGTTTTGAATTCGGTTTTCTAGCGAGAAGTTACACGTGCACCGTTTTGAATTAGGATCGGCCTTATATACTTTTAATGTAAAATACTTGTGAGCATGTTTTGAAGTCAGACCGGCTTTATATTACTTTCAATGGAACATACATACTTCAAAACACACGTATGTTGAAAAATGTAAGTGCAGAAAAAATGTGTGTAGATGTTTTGAATTTGGTTTTCTAGCGAGAAGTTATAAAGTATGCCAGATGCAAAATATCGCATTCAAGTCAATTGTGTTTAATTAAAGTGGATTCTGATTTATGTTTTTTATTTATGTTTAGAGGCTGCAAATAAACATAGGCCGGTTTCAATTGAAAATGTGTTCACTCTTGTGATAGGTTGAAAAGTGAGTTGGCAAAGTACGCAGATGGTAGTAATCTGCTATATAAGGAGAATGCTCCTAATATTAATTTAATTAGTCGAAGAAAAGCAATATGGATTTTAATACTTTTAATAAAACCACATATCGTGCATTTAAATTTCCAATGCTCCACCAGAAGGTACTACATTGGCCAGGAGGCGAGTTTTTTGTTGCCTGGAAATTTAGAATTTTGCCGAACCCTTGCCGTTCCAGGCAAGGTAGGGATCTTTAACGTGCGTGAGAACACACACACGGGACCTCCATTTAACCTCTCATCCGAACGAGGGCGTAATTTTTGTGAAAAATGCTCACCTGTCATTTTTCAAGCAGTCGGCAGTGTCGGGATTAAAACCACATATCGCAAACCTTATGTAAATTCAAAAGATCTTGTAGTGAATGAGAGGTTTGAAGTTTTAAAAGTGGAAACAATCAAGACAAAATATGGAGAAAGAGTATTAGTGGAAACAGAAGAGTTCAAGAGTATATTGCCATTGAGATATTTTGAATACCTTCAAGCACATGGAGTGAAACAATTAAATGAAAGTATTGGCTCGAACAAACACGTATACATAACTAGTAAGGGATCGATCGATCTAACTGTCAACATAGAATTTTCAGAATAATATGGCACTAATCTAAGAAATTAGTTTATTATTATAATAATATATATCTTGTTCTTTACTGTTTAATTTATTATAACACATCCAAGTCGAATGTATAAAGAATGATGTATTTAATTAAAGTGGGTTCTGATTTATGTGCGTTTTACTTTGAGTTTACTACCTTGTTTAGAGAAAGTCTTGTTTCAAAAGAGAAACTTTTATAAAATACTTTTTTATTTTACAAATTGTTGAATATTTTGATCTAACTATTTATAAATGAAAAAGTATTTATTAACTCCCGTTCTTGAAGTATCTGCTGCTCCCTCGCAGCCGGTTCCTCTCTTTTTTGCTTTATTATTTCTAGCTCCAAATCTATACGACGCAGTAGCTTCTCTCCACACTTTTTAAATGCGTTAAGCAACTCTACTGTGTCATCTTCGTAGAATTTCTCATCTTCACAGCAAACAGCCATATTAGATTCTGTACATAACTTTTTAATAGCCAACATGTTTTTGCCTGATCTGTGAGCATAACATAAAAGATTATTGTAGGTTCACCTTTTCTTTTGTATACAACCTGTTGTTTTTGAGAGGATCAGAATGTGTCAACGATCCGACGATAGCCTCAGAATTTCCAGAATGGTTTTTTGATCCTAATCTAATGTAACTTATAAATTAGTAGTGTTTTAAAACACATGTATAAATGTGAAAAAGCACTTACCTTGATATATCTATTACGTCACTATCAAAAATAGCAGCAGTGTCGAGTTGAGGCGAAGAAGAACCAAAAACTTCTTTAATCAAGTCTTCATCAGAATGTAATATAAATTGCTCTAGAACTTTTACGTTGGTACTATTACAATTTTTGATTGATGATAAGTTACTCATTTTTTTAAAGTTGCTAGTAATAGTAACTAATAATTATACAAGAGATCTGATTGAATACTGTTGGTAATATCTACGTGAAGTATTTATATTAAATAATAAACTGACCTGTTAGAAAAAATTAAAAATTTGCGTCGTTTTCTGAAAAAATTCAGCTCTGTAATCTATTCTAATGAATAAAACAGTATGTAAGCGAATATAATTATACCTCAGCAGAAATAATGAATTAAATTCTGAAAAAGAAATTGCAATGAAGGCACATAATAAAAAACCTAAATTAGATTAATTTCGTTTTAGATTACTGCTAGCATAATTTATTTTTCAATAAAACTTAACAAAAATTGACTTTATATGCATATATATATATATATATATATATATATATATATATATATATAGGTATATAGTAATTGTGTGTGTGTTTACGCGATTCATGCTGAATAAGAAATTCTTTAATTCTATCAAGGTACTGCAAAATGTTTTTTTTAATACTGGGTTTTTAAAAAAACCATGAGTGCCTGTAAATTATTATATTTATCTTTAGATTAATTTCGTTTAAAATAATGCAATGCAAATGGTCCTTAACTAGGAATATACATAGAATAAGTTTTAGATTACCACTGACATTATTTATATGCATTGTGTGTTTACACGATACATGCCGCATAAGAAATTCTTGAATACTGGGTTTTTAAAAAAAAACCATGAGTGCCTGTAAATTATTATATTTTTCTTTAGATTAATTTCGTTTAAAATAATGCAATGCAAATGGTCGTTAACTAGTAATATATATAGAATAAGTTTTAGATTACCGCTGACATTATTTATATGCATATATAGGTAATTGTGTGTTTACACAATTCATGCCGCATAAGAAATTCTTTGATACTGGGTTTTTAAAAAAACCATGAGTGCGTGTAAATTATTAAACAACATTGACGGTTTAATCTGAGACATTTTTTCAAATTTGCTTTATTTTTTATTAAAAATTTTTATATGTAACCATAAAAAAATAGCGCTGTAATGATAGTGTATTTTCTGTACACACAGCATAAATCAAAGGTCGTATAAAAAAGCATTTGATTACTATACTGCAAGCAAGCAAATTTTTTCAGTAAACGCAGCTGAATGAAAAATGATGTTGTATGCTAATTCTTTTACAGTTGTTTTGCTTACGTCAGATGATATTTTTGTATAAATAGTAAATAAAGCTGTACATATATTAAGTAGTGTATCGATTTGTATAGAATCATGAATTCTGAAACCGTGGCCGAGATTAGTAGCGCTATTTTGAAATTAACTGTGAAATGCGTGAATCTAATCAGATCAGTCGATGAAATAACGAAACACATTTTAATTATCAAAGCAAATATTAGTATATTGAAGCTTGCTATTAGAAATAAGGTATACAAAGACAATCGTCAGGAAAATCCTAGTAGGCTGGAATCTAATTTGGCACATCTTAAAAGTTATCTTGTACGATTGAGGCACTTGAAACGCTCTTTGGAATATCAAGGTAAAGGTATTGATGCAACGTTTTCTAAAGGTCATATTCCAAAAAATTGATTTGGCATGATGTACAATCATGTTTTGGAAGTCGAATAATTACGGGACTTATTACAAATTTAAGTTATAGAGATCCTCTAGTGTTCTTAGACAAGGCGTTCGTTAGTTTTAAACGCAAGATTGTTGCTTGCTTAAACAAGTCAATGTTGAAAGTTAATGTAATATTGGCCGCTAACTTTGTTAAGCCTACAACTGGCGAAATAGATTTGAAGACGTTTCCTACTGCAAATCGTCACATCGATATAAACACCAATCTTAAGCGGTGGTATAAGGAAAACGTATTGGACAAGATTTCGAAGCGATTAGAGGAATTTAGCGAAAAGGATTCAGGTTGGGCAATCCAAGAAGTTTTACACTTGAAAGTAAATATAAACAATCATGATCCACTTAAAGGAGGGTGTTCAACGTTTGTTCCGGTTCCGGACTTTATAAAAAAAAAAGCTGTGGTAAATGTAATAAATAACGACCAACATTGCATTCTTTGGAGCTTGGTTTCCGCTTTATATCCTGCTAAACAAAATAGTCAGAGAATATCTAGCTATCCACATTTTGATACAGTATTACGCTACAATTCAATTCAGTTTCCAATCGCATTAAAAAACAAAAAAAATCGAGAAGCTTAACAATTTCGCAATTAACCTATATTGTATAGAAAATACTAAAATACTGCCATTTTGTTTAAGTGAAAATTTAAAAAAAATAGAATCTATTAATCTCTTAGTTTTAAATAATGATTCCTTACAATATTCTCGTCCGACAAATGCTAATGAGAATCACTTTCATTTTACTTGGATTAAGGATATGTCAAAATTATTTGCAAAACAGTTGTCTTCACATCACCATAGAAAATTTTTTTGTTATAGATGTTTAAATAATTTTAGTACAGCAGCATTACTTAAGCGTCATTCGAATTATTGCGAAAAACAAAATACTTGCTCAATAAGATTACCCGAACAATCCGAAAAGTATCTAACATTTAAACATTTCCACTATCAAGAAAAAATATCATTTGTAGTTTATGCAGATCTCGAATGTATATTAGAACCATGCAATGAGTCGGAGGTAATATTAAACACAGTCCGTTACCAAAGGCATATACCCTTTAGTGTAGCGTACTATTTGAAATGCTCGTATGATAATAAATATTCCAAATTTCAATTGTATCGCGGAAAGGATTGTATAGAATGGTTTGTTGCTTAATTGAAACTGATTTCAGAAACGACTAATAAAATTTTCTGTAACCCAAAACCTATGAATCCTTTAACAGAAAAACAAAAGTCAGCATTTAAATTTGTCCTTCACTGTCACATTTGCAATAAACCTTTTAGTATAGATGATATTAGAGTTAGCGATCACTGCCACTTTACAGGTGAATTTCGAGGAGCGGCTCATCAAGATTGCAACATCAATTATCATAATTCTTATATGATACCAGTAGTTTTTCATAACTTATCAGGCTACGATTCGAATTTTATTATTAAAAAAATCTCGTTAGAGTTTTCAGGTTCGTTAAGCATTCTACCAATAAATAAGGAAAAATACATATCTTTTACAAAATATGTAAAAGGTACGAAAGTTAGTTTTATATTTATCGATTCATTCAGGTTTATGGCATCTAGCATCGAAAAATTAGCTTCCTACTTAGATGATAATAAAAAATCCATCACCAGGGAAAATTGTAACACTGATAATGAGTTTCGGTTACTTACGCGTAAAGGCATATTTCCATATGATTACATTAACTCTTGGGATAGGCTCAAAAACCGATTTACCCTGTAAAACAGCATTCTTTAATCGTTTGCGCAATGAAGAAGTCTCAGATGAAGACTACAATCATGCTAAACACGTTTGGCAAACATTTAATATAAAAACACTAGGGGAATATTCAGACCTATATTTAAAAACAGATGTACTGCTCTTGACTGATATATTTGAAAACTTTAGAAAAACTTGCATGTTCACGTATAAGTTAGATCCACTTCACTACGTTACAGCTCCTGGTTTAGCTCTAGATGCAATGTTAAAAACGACGAACGTTAAACTCGAGTTGCTTACTGATATTGAAAAAATAATGTTTTTATAACGGGGAATTCGTGGTGGTGTTTCTCAATGTTCGAATAGATATGCCAAAGCAAATAACAAATATATGAATGCAGATTATGATCCGAATTTCGATTCTAAATATTTAATGTATTTTGATGTTAATAATTTATATGGGACTGCAATGTCTGAATATCTTCCATATGGAGAATTTGAATTTTTAGATGGTACCAGTCCAGATATAGTACGTTTAGACATACTTAATATTCCCGATGATTCTGATGTAGGATATATTTTTGAATGCGATTTACACTACCCAGTATCTTTACATGAAATTCACAGTGACTTACCTTTGGCGCCTGAACATATGATACCACCAGTACCTTCTAATAAATCAAACTTAAAGAAATTACTTACAACTCTATATCCAAAACTCAACTATATTATTCACTACAAGAATTTAAAAATGTATTTAAGCTACGGTTTAGAACTGAAAAAGATTCATAAGGTTCTTCGGTTTAAATAAGCCCCTTGGTTAAAAGAATACATTGATTTGAATACGAAATTAAGACAACAGTCAAAAAACAGTTTCGAAATATGCTTTTATAAAAATATGATAAATTCGGTTTATGGAAAAATGATGGAAAATGTACGAAAAAGGAAAGATGTGAAATTAGTGACCGAATGGGAAAGACGGTTTGGAGCTCGTAGTTACATAGCGAAGCCTAATTTTCACAGTTGCACTGTGTTAGACAAAGATCTGGTCTTAATAGAAATGAATAAATTAGAGGTTTATTTAAACAAACCCATTTATGTAGGTTTCTCTATTCTAGATATTTCAAAAACCTATTTATATGAATTTCACTATAGTTATATAAAATCGCAATTTGCTAACAAAGCAAAGCTGCTGTACATAGATACGGATAGTTTGATATACGAGTTTAGCGTTGAAGATATTTACTCTTATATCAAACAAGATATTCATAGATTTGATACTTCCGATTACGACCCTCATAACAAATATCATATCCCATTATCAAATAAAAAGGTTCCTGGTATTATGAAAGATGAAAACAATGGTGATATCATGCTAGAGTTTGTAGGGCTTAGATCTAAAATGTACACTTACAGAGTTCAGGATAGGGTAATAAAAAAAGTCAAAGGGATTTTCCTTAGCAAGTATTAAGCAAATTTCTTTTGATGATTATAAGAATGCTTTGTTTTATAAACAGACTTGTCACGGAAAATTTAAGTCAAGTTGACAGCCACTAGAAAAGTGCTTAGGTAGCGGCTTTTGGGTTGGGGGTGGTGACAACTTTTGCTCCGGCTTAGTCAGGGTGAGACTCTAATTCAGGGTAGATCAGAAAATGTACTGCACAGATTAAATTAATAAGGGTTAGTATTGAATCAGCGCCTGGACGGGGAATGACAAGGCGCCAGGAACTGATAACAATTAAGGAGCGTATGAAACCTAAAGTCCTAGTTCCAACAGACTTCGAAGGAACCCCCTTCCAGATCATAAATATAAAACACGCAACTTCACAAAATAACTATCTTTAATATCGTATCGGAACACAAAAACAATTAATAACAAAAATGCCAAATACTAGTTGAATTTCAATATTACATCAATTATGATTAACACAAGAATAGAAAGTACAAAATTAGTAAATATTACCCTAAGGAACCCCGCACGAGTGCATATCAGGGAAGAAGAACTTTTAATTTCTCACTCACTTTAAAGTTATTTATTACTCACGTACTCATATACCCTTGGCCAAGAAAGCATGTAGTAGTACGTAAAATGCACCATAAATTAAGTGCTAGGTGTTCTAACCTCAATTTCAAATAAGCACCTCGTGGGAGCAATCTCTAACAATAGTGTAAATATTAGATACCTTAACGTACTGTTGAAATATTTCATTAATAATCTTAATAAATCACTCTAGGCCGTAAAGAGGGTGCCTAGAAATATACTAAAAATTTGTTTTAAATATTAAATTTTGTACATCAGTATTACTAAATTTTGAATGAAGTAGAGGTACTTCCTATGAACAGCAATACCTCAAATTATTAATATTAAGTACTAATAAGGAAAAATAATAAAACCAAAATGGCACAAAATAAGCACAAACATTTACAAATAATAATACATGGAATAATCTTACTCAATGATTAGTCAGACCTAAAGGCATCCTAGTGAACCGATAGAGCTCACGCCCTGGAACCGTAAATGCAGTAAAATCCTTAGAGGACTCTGACAAAGGCACTTGCCAGTACACTGACCTAATATCAATTGACGATAAATATTGGGCATCACGTAATTGATCTAAAATCGCAGATATGTAAGGCAAAGGGTAGGCGTCCTTAATGGTGACGCGATTTAGTTGGCGATAATCGACACAGAATCGGTAGGAACCATCCTTTTTCGGAACAAGACAGACAGGTGATGACCATGCACTTTTGCTAGGTTCAACTATTCCCGCTTGTAACATTTCATTTAGTTCATTATCTATGATTTTCTGTTTAGCCGGGGATACAGGGTAGTATCTTTGTTTAATAGGTTTTCTATCAGGAGTGATTTCAATGACATGTTCAGTGGTGGTGCACAAGCCTAAGCCAATTCCCATTATTTTCAATTTATTCGAAATTAAATTATTTAACGCATTGCGCTGATCAATAGATAATTGATCAGGATTATTTAAACTTGCAATGTGAGGAATTTTTGATTCATTGTCAAAATGCCAAATGTCTTCCTTTAAATTAGGGACAATACCCATTCATTTCCAAAAATCAATACCAAGTATTATATCGTGACACAATTCGGGTACTACTAAAACATTTACAATGCGTAATTTATCCAACAGTTGTATCGATGTGGCTACATAACCTAAACTTTTACATATTTGTCCGTTAGCAACTGTACATTCAGTTGGCGACTTAATTAAAGTAAGTCCGAGTTTCAATAATAATTCGTAACCAGGTAGTCCTACAACAGTTTGTGTAGCACCACTATCTAAAAGAGCTAAAATAGGATATTCCACAATTTTTATTTTCACATAGGGTCTCTGATCACCTTCAACATGAGAGAGAACATAGTCAAGTAAGATTTGCGCAGGAAATTGATCAGATTTAAACGTAATTGATTTGCATGGCTTAATATTTTCAGGATCGAATTTAGGGGAAGTCAAGCTTTGAGATGAATCGAGGTTAACCACTTGACTTAACGGTTTCCTCGTAAAAAGTTTAAATCAGTATTGCACCCGAGGCAGGTGCGAATAGTGAAATCGTGTTTTCCACATTTATAACAGAATAGTTTCTTTGGTTCCGTACAATTTGTACTAGTATGACCTAAACGTGAACAATTCCAACAAACTACAGTTTTTGAATTGGGTGATGTCTCAACTACAGCAGGCAACGCAGATGCAACTTCTGACACAGCTTTAGTTTTGCGAACAAATGCAAAATCTGGTTCGACACAGTCTCTTTTTCTACAAGGCGGCACATAATTATCTAAACGGTATTTCGTGACTTCAAGTTTTAAACATTCTGCTTCTAATTCACGTAACGAAGTAACGGATGCCAGTTGTGCGGTGTAAAAAGGGGCAAGATTTCTTGAAATAATATCTAATTGTACATCATCGGGTATACTGCCATATCGTCGGAACATTGACTTCATAATTGACAAGTATTCCACGATATTTTCGGAGATCTTGAGTTCGCGACAAAATTTCCTTAAACAGTCGACGCCTGTAATCAGGAGGTTCAAAATGTCGAATTAATAAAGAAGATAGGTCGTGCCAATTAGTAAATTGGTGACGATTACTCCTGTACCATAATAAGGCTTTGGATTCAAATAAATCTACAGAACTTCCAAAAAGCTGTAAATCGGAAACACCACGAGCAACTTTAAGCTCATTTACTCTGTCTAGAAAATTATGAACACTAAGTCCAGTAGGATCTCCAGAAAATTTTAAGTTCCATTTAACTACGGGTGTATGGTGACTTTTAAAATTAGAACTAGAGGCAGGATTACTAGAAACAACACTATCCGAGAGATTAGGCGCTTCTACAGTTTCATCTGTAGCTAACGTTTGAGTAGCAAACATTGCAGGAAAGGCGATAAAATCTGACGCCGTTTGTCCATCCAAATTGTCCATAAGCGTAAGAATTGCCGGTAACAACTGATTATATGTCTTAGTTTGTTCAGGGGTTAACGAAGAAGTAATGGTGAGATTAATTCTTTTTAATAAATGAATAAGACGCGAACGAATAGTAGCCAAAGGTGAGTCCAATTTCTTCAGATCTGCTTTAAGTTCAGTTAATTTAGTTCCAATAATTTCAAATTCTTCATCAGTATTTAATTTCAAAGTTGGGTAAGATAATGATTTATCCAATTGTTCCATTTTAATTAAGGGACGGATACATGCTCGCATATGGTCTACAGTTTCAGTGGTAGCCATATCAACACCACGAATGAATAATTCAAAACACAGCTCATCTTTTCTTAAACGGTTGAGGTCTAATTTATATTCAGCCATTATATACTAAGCAAACAAAACAACTCTATACACACAAAAATATATCCCTACACAACTTCAATGTTCCTGTTTCTCCACGCGAAAATCGTTATAATCACAAAACATCAAATGATACTCAAATATACCGCAGAAATGGTGAAACAACAAAATAATAATCAAAAGTAGCACGCAAACGTAAAGGTTACACAAATTCACATAAACACAAAAACAAATTCTGTAAATAGAAATCTTGGTTAACTTCAAGGGCACTAATGAAAATTGATTATTCGAGGAAACGCCAAAATATTTAAAACGAGAACACAAAAAAAATCAATGCAGGTTTTCGAGGCCACACGCGTTGGGTGCGCCAATTTTTGGATGTCACGGAAAATTTAAGTCAAGTTGACGGCCACTAGAAAAGTGCTTAGGTAGCGGCTTTTGGGTTGGGTGTGGTGACAACTTTTGCTCCGGCTTAGTCAGGGTGAGACTCTAATTCAGGGTAGATCAGAAAATGTACTGCACAGATTAAATTAATAAGGTTTAGTATTGAGTCAGAGCCTGGACAGGGAATGCCAAGGCGCCAGGAACTGATAACAATTAAGGAGCGTATGAAACCTAAAGTCCTAGTTCCAACAGACTTCGAAGGAACCCCCTTCCAGATCATAAATATAAAACACGCAACATCACAAAATAACTATCTTTAATATCGCATCGGAACACAAAAACAATTAATAACAAAAATTCCAAATACTAGTTGAATTTCAATATTACATCAATTATGATTAACACAAGAATAGAAAGTACAAAATTAGTAAATATTACCCTAAGGAACCCCGCACGAGTGCATATCAGGGAAGAAGAACTTTTAATTTCTCACTCACTTTAAAGTTATTTATTACTCACGTACTCATATACCCTTGGCCAAGAAAGCATGTAGTAGTACGTAAAATGCACCATAAATTAAGTGCTAGGTGTTCTAACCTCAATTTCAAATAAGCACCTCGTGGGAGCAATCTCTAACAATAGTGTAAATATTAGATACCTTAACGTACTGTTGAAATATTTCATTAATAATCTTAATAAATCACTCTAGGCCGTAAAGAGGGTGCCTAGAAATATACTAAAAATTTGTTGTAATATTAAATTTTGTACATCAGTATTACTAAATTTTGAATGAAGTAGAGGTACTTCCTATGAACAGCAATACCTCAAATTATTAATATTAAGTACTAATAAGGAAAAATAATAAAACCAAAATGGCACAAAATAAGCACAAACATTTACAAATAATAATACATGGAATAATCTTACTCAATGATTAGCTTCTGTACGTAGTTATCTCACATCAACGGTCGTCGAAGTCCTAGGCTGCTGGAATGGTAACCCAGAGCAACGACAGCTGGTCGCCAACGCCAATAAATGATAAATAATAAAGTTGATAGTGCGACAACGTTCTTGAGATAACAGAGACAGGAGCATAAACAGAATGAAAAGCATATGTATAACGCACAATGAGGAGGCGTAGGGAGGAAAAACAAGAAGAAGAAGAAGGAGGACCCTAAAATTTAATATTAGAAATCAAGTTGCAAACAAAAATTGAGATAATCTATAGGAACACTGTGGCACGATTTAAATAAAATTAAATAAAAACCCTTAACCACAAAAAATATTTAAATTACTAGATACGTATTTCGACCACTATGTGGTCATCATCAGTAGAAAGAAAAAAAAAAAGAAAAAATTAGCTGTATAATTTACTATATTGTTGCTTTAAACACTATCGAGGATATTCTCCTCACCCGCAGGCTGGTGTTCTCAACAACAAACAAGTGAATTCACTTTGTTGTTGAGAACACCAGCCTGCGGGTGAGGAGAATATCCTCGATAGTGTTTAAAGCAACAATATAGTAAATTATACAGCTAATTTTTTTTTTTTTTCTTTCTACTGATGATGACCACATAGTGGTCGAAATACGTATCTAGTAATTTAAATATTTTTTGTGGTTAAGGGTTTTTATTTAATTTTATTTAAAAATTAAGATACTAATTACCACGTAAGTGGGTCAATTAAATGTGCACTAACTGATTTAGAGATAACAGGACGTTACAATATTTAGATTTCAATAACGAACATCTGCACCTAGAAAAATTAAAATAATAAAATTTAATCTATTTTAATTCATACCAATTATGAACGGTGAAGATGAATTTAAATCCACTATAAGTGAAAATCGAAGCTTGCAAAAAGTATTCTAAAACCATAAAACCAAAATTGCCAAACTCCAATAATTATTTGTCGGTACTACCTAAATCCGTAATCAATACGTTTATATCGGCAGAATCCAACTTTCACCAACAACGATCGAAATAAGAATGCCTCTTATCCACAAGGACAAAAGCAAAGTACAGCTTATTATCATATTTGTAATTTCCAATGCAGATAAGTAACGTAAATTTGAGTATACGGCAATAACTTGTAATTATGAAGGTTAACACAAATGAAGCGCAAAGGTAACAACGATATAGATAGCAGGACAATGCTATCAGCAGACAATTGAATTTAGAAATATTATATAAATAGAATGCTGACACAGAAGTGTCGACCGGAAGGTTACAGACTGTACAGAAACAGCAATGTTTAATTAGATCAGTCAAACATGATGTGTTTACTATAAAACAAAACAAAATTGTTCTTAATCCAAGTGATGATAAAAGAATTCTTAGTACCTCAACCACTGATACTAAACCTTGGGGGTATAACTATACACTCAGAAATGACTTGTAAAGCTTCAACCACTGGCTCAAATAAAGAATGCAATTTATTTTATCTCGATTAACATATAATATTTTTTAGTTATAAAACTTCAGTGTTATGTTTATACCTGCACGAGTACGCCGTTTTTCGTTTTGGATGTATCTAAAAATAGGATACCTTTCAATCTGCCCGAGTTGAACTATATCAGTATAAATGTATTGTAGAGAAAAATAGTAGTAGTAACCGCTCTGTTTAAAAAAATCCAGTTTGTTAATAACATACCAGTTAGTTTATTTGAGAAATGTATAACAAAACTTTTATTTAAAATTGTCAATGTTTATGGCTGTTTACTAAATCACTTAATAATTCAAACATGTAAAAGATATTGTAAAAAACATGTAAAATATTAAAATAAATAGACTGTGATTGCTAAATGATTTATTGTTTTTTCATAATTTGTAAAGGTACAGTAATAATAATAATAATAATAAAGTAATTATAATATTCTTATGCTGTTTGAGAGTGGATTGTATTTGACTATCTTATCATGAAGTATAAGGCAATGACAAGATGTATTTGGTAAAACGTTTCTGCTACTTTCAAATTCTAATCTAATATCGACAATACCAGATTTTAACGCTTCGTTTTGTCTAGAACAATCTATGACCACTAATGGTGCAATACTTCGTAAATCTTCAGAATTAAAAAGTGGTTCATTTTCCTTTTCATAGTATGATTGCTGAAACTGAGCATACATCTCATATAACAACGCAGTCTGTTTATTCTCGAACTTCAAATTTAAGTTATCGTACGGGAAAATTTCTGAATTTAAATAGAGTTTCATGTTGGTTAAATAACAATGATCAAAACGACTGTAGTTGTTCATGTATCTATTTTTTCGGTTGGTTTGGAAACCAACAATCACAAATCTTGGTTTTTCTAATTGTGTTGTTGTTTTAATATTCCATGTATGACGTTTCGTTTCTTGTAGAAGTTGATATTCATGCAACTCCCATCCTCTAAACGGAATATGCAAATCCTGATTTTGTGCAACACATTCTATTAAATTAATTCGTTGAGTATCATCAACGGCTACATGTGGCATTTTCCATAAAACTTTGTTTAAAACAACTTTTATTTCCTCATCGGGTGTAGGATTAATTATAGCATTAGTATCAAAACTAGAACGTAGTAAAACTAGCTCATGCCGGAGGTTTAAAATAATTTTTTTAAAATCTTCGCATAATCCGAGAACCATTGAAAGGTTTATTGCAACGTTAAAATTCCCATTGGCATCAACTATTTGCGAATCATCCATAGGAAACCACCCAGCGTTTTGTAAATGTTTACTTTGATTGCTATTATATGAAACATATCCCTTCATTATAGACGTTAATCCAGGATTCCGAACACGATCTACAATGACACCACCAATCTCATATCTAATTTCATCAAAAAGCAGCAAAACCCCATTATTTACAAACTTTGCTGTCTGAGACGGCGTTCTATCTGTTCTAATTAATTTGCCTTCTATGTACAGCATGCTCTTCGATGGTAAGGTGTATACATCTTGTTGTTGTATAGGGATTCGAATTTCATCATTATTGTTTAAAGATGTGTTAGCATAAGGTTGATGAGTATGTTTTTCAATATTAATAATTGCATTGCCGAAGTAAACTTTTTCACGCACGTTCAGTATTTCACTATTCATTCTACTTTTTTAATTAAATAAATGCAGTCCTAACGATTGTAGAAACTACCGGTTTTGTGTTGTTAGCGGTCTTGAAACAATCAATCGAGTGTCAATTGCTTTGAAATTTCCAGCATTTATAGCAATTCTTGACATGTTGCGTGCATTATACTTAATACCCATGGCTATTGCAGATTTTTTTTAAATGCAACCTTACAGTTAGCAGTTCTCCTCTGAAATTAACTAAATTTCCATCTTGATCTAACACTTTAACTATTATTTCATTTATTATACGTGACCTGATTGGTAGATATATAATCGTAGGTGGGCACTCGACAATTTTAAAACCTGCAGGTACTTGAGGAAAAAATTCGTGTATTACATGGGCTGGTTTACTATTTAAATAGGATTCACTTGCAATATTACAATCGATTAAAACTGCATTCACTTTACAAATGTTGATCGCGTAGTCTGCTTGATGCGTGATATATGCTAGCAATTTTCGTGGATTGAAACCAAGTAGAGAACCAATTGAATCCTTTTTGGTAAAATCCACATCTAGACTACATTTAATACTACATTTAAGTGTATTATTGTCAGCTGTAATTTCTATATACACTGGCGTCTTTCTAGCGCTTCGTGATTGTTCCATACGACCACGCCATCTTTTATCACCTAAAGCTTTTTAAAGATATTTATTAATTTCTCTAATCTCATAAGCACCTTCAGGTATTTCTATGAATTCTCCGTTAGATCCATAATAAAATTTATTATTTATTCCTTTTTCTATGTTTGGAATTGTGTTATAAGACTCAAAATTTGTTAATCCTAATACGTACTCCGAATCATTATCCAAGTTTATAGGCGGATTAAAGTTGCTTGTTAAAACTGAAGTGTTTCCCGTTAGAGTAAAAGTGTACGACATGACAACTTCATACGCAGTTCTATGTACTACTTAGAAATTGTAAGCATAAATGACCGCAAAACACAGTACCGTACGATTGTTCTTGGTTAATGTTATAAAGAATTTTACATTTACCCCCGCTATTCAAATAACTTATCAACTCTGTTGGCGGTCGCAGGTTTCCGTAGCTGTCATAGTAAATAGCGCTACTACCGTACTTTTTATAAGAGGTCCAATGCGTGCCTAAACCTTCTCTTCCATCTAAATTAATTATACCACATTCTTTTAAATTAACTTTCTTGGGAAGATTGTTTCTCATGAACACTCCACGGAAATATGGTACTTCTAATTGCTTAACAAACTCTATTAATTCTACATTGCTTAGTGCTCGATTAGGTAAAATCAAGTTGCGTTCCTTTGAGGTTTTGCAGGGGCTAAATAAAGACCAAAACCTTTTTTATAAGGTTTGATGTGCATGCCGTTTCCGACTGCATTGTCCTCCATTGCCTTGATATGACGTTGTTTTTCCGCTAGTTGTTCCTTAGCTATTTTAGTATCTGAAACTGCTTTTGCAACAGCAGCTGCACCTCCAGTAAGAGTACCAAGGGCGCTTAGGCTTGCAAAAATTGGTATTAGTGGTAGAAAACCCCCTGTTTTAAGAATTGATATAATACGAGCTGATTTAATATGCTTCTTTTGTTTTGCTGTATTGGCAGCCTTAATTGCTATGTTGATTGCATCCATAATATTAGATCCTTTAGCCTTTTTTAAAGCTGTACGTGCTTGTTTGATAATACTTTTAATACCTAGCGTACTTCTTATTTTACGTTTCTTTATCAGTTTTCTTATTTTATTGATATTTTTTGTTCTCAGTGATGCACAGGCACCCATACCAAGTTTTACTTTAGCTTTCATTGCGGTATGTACTCCAAATGCTGCTACTTTTTCACCTAAAGACCAGTCACCAGAATTTAGTCTTTCTGTAGCTAACTGAGCTAACTTCGAATCTGCTTGATGGCGTTTAGATAGATCTTTTTCTTTGGTGTATGCAATATCGTGCTCCTTACAAGCCTCGTCTAACTTGTTTATTCCCTTGTCTCCCCGAGCTAACCATTTGATTAGTTTTGTACCCAGACTGCAAAATGTGTAACCCGGAATATGCGCTTCAAATGGTAAATTGTTAATTACAGTATTTAACAGTCCGTTCCCAGTAGTTTTAGAATTATTATATGTAATCATTAGCGGACAACTGTCCTCTCAAGCTGTGCAGTAAATAAATAAAATATTGTGAATTAATGATTCTTTATATACTCGCCGTTTCTTATATATAATTCCACTTTTTTTACAATCGAATTTAGTACTTGCAAACATGCGTGTTGTGAAACAATCAACACCTTTAACCATAAACAATAATGACATTGGCGTGCAATCCTTAGCTAAAAAGAAAAACAGCGTTCTTCTGCCTTCATCTATTCGATGTCTAGTTGTTGGTCCATCAAATTGCGGTAAAACCAACGTTATGATTGGGTTGATAGAACATCATAATGGTTTAAAGTTTGAAAACGTATATGTTTATTCTAAATCACTTTATCAACCAAAGTATCAATACCTTGAAAGTCTACTGCGACCAATAAAAGGGATCAAATATTATACATTTTCCAGTTCTGATATTATATCACCATCTGATGCTCGAAATAATTCTATATTTGTTTTTGATGATGTAGCTTGCGATAAACAAGGTATCATTAGGGAATACTTTAGTATGGGGCGTTATAAACAAGTAGACAGTTTTTACCTTTGTCAAAGTTATACTCGTATACCTAAGCACTTACTACGTGATAATGCTAATCTTTTAGTTTTATTTAAACAAGATGATTTAAACTTAAAACACATATATGACGATCACGTCAATACTGACATGAAGTATGATAAATTCGGTGAAATATGTGCTGCTTGTTGGCAAGACAAATACGGTTTCTTAGTTGTAGACAAAGATAGTGATTCAGGTCAAGGAAGGTACCGAATAGGTTTTGATCACTTCATACATATTTAAACCTTGAGAGACGCAAGTATCGTTAGTATCGAAGAATTTTTTATTATAATAAACTTTTTACGCAATGAACAAAGAGGCGATAAAACTTAAAAAAATTTTAATTAAGAAAAGAAACATTGTAAAAAAACAAATTGCGCCAGTTAAAAGATAATGAAGTCGTCCAAGTGGAATCAATCTTACCCATAACATCGCGATTAGAAACTATTGCTATTAAACTGGATGGGGAAAGTGTGGTAAAAAAGAAAAATTTAAAGAAAAAGAAAAAGAACTGCCTCATAGCAGTGTAAAAAAAATTAAACCTAAATTGCTAAAAAGGAACGTTGACTATATTGATTCGCCGGTTATTGCTCAGCATATACGGAATATAAAAAATGATGCCATAGAGGAAGATGATGATAATGATGTTGAGAATGAATACAAAGCAGAAGTTAATCGAAATGCGCAAGAAGCCCAGGAATATATACAAAGCTTTGCCGATTCACCTGGTATGACACATTATCTCGAACAGCTACATCCGCTACCTCGAGAATATATTTACAATATGTTTAAAGATGTTAAGAACGAATTTGATCATAAATATGGTATTAGGTTTAACCCTGATTCAAATGGTCTTATGATAGGCAATTCGAATTTCGTGTTTCATGATGAAAATAGTCTAATAAATGATTTGAAATATAAAGGTACTCCTGGATTATACAAACTACTGTTTAAAAAATATCCTGTCGGGTACAGATCCCAAGATCTAAAGTCGTACCTTGATATTGTGAAAAGAACAAATGCTAATAGAAGATATTATTCTGAAACAGAACAAATTCAGGGTAATAATTCATATAAATACAAAAATATAATATCTACATTAAACATACTTCCCCAAACACCCCGTAGACCTAGAACATTACCCTATAAAAAGCGTCTTGGAGACGGTATGACAATGGAAGTATCAAATAACGCTATAGATTATTTATATTGGAATGATCCCAATGAACTTGTTGATAGATTACGGCTTTTAGTTTCATCTCAGACTGCTGGACACACAGGTCACGGCAACGAAATAAATTCGATCATTGAAGAATTGCGTGAGGCGAAAGTGATTAGATGATATGACAATTGACAAATTTGAAAGGCACTTAAATAACCGTAAAATAGATATAAGTGAACAGGAATATGAAAACAAAGATAAAGGTTTTGAAACCTTGATTGAGTACAAGTTACATATGCTACATTACACGGTAGTAGCAACGTTTTACTCTAGTACATTCCTCGATGGTGACAAGACATTCCTTATTTTCAACATTAAACATAATTATGAATTTCCTTATGAGGAAGCAGTCATTGATAATATTAAAGGATACCCGCAAGACATTGAAATTCTTATAAACGAAAAAAGTTATGTAATTGTACAGTTACAAGGATTTTTGCTTAAACGTATGGATGTAATCAGCTTTCGTAATAGCGGTGCTATCATAAACAATACCACAATGTTTCTTGATTTTATATTAAAAGTTCCTTTCAAAGCAAGTAGAGCCCACGACATTCAAACATAGAAGTATTTATTAATTGTATTTAATAAATCCTGATTAGAAAAAAGTATTATGATAGTTGCTCAATCAAAAGTGAAAGAGGATATAGTAAATGAACTTCATAAACCAGCAAGAATAAATTTCAAGAGACGCAAAGTGATAGTAAAAGGTTTAAATTACCTTCTTCAGACCGATTTGATTGAAATGCTACCATATTCGCAAACAAACAAAGGATTTAAATACATTTTAGTAGTTATTGGTTGTTTCTCCAAATACGTATGGGCTGTACCACTTAAAAGTAAAACGGGTATTGATGTTACTGCTGCAATGAAAACAATTTTAAATAAATTTAAAAATCCACCAAGAAATTTGCAGTCTGATTTTGGTAAAGAATATTATAACAAACACTTTCAATCCTTAATGCAGACATATGGCATAAACCATTATAGTGTTTTTCTACAAAGAAAGCATGCATTGTGGAACGTGTAATTAGAACTTTAAAGGGAAAAATGTGGCGCTTGTTTAACCAGAACGGTTCTTACAATTGGATAATAAATTTAAGCGATATTGTGAAACAATACAACAATACAGTTCACAATACTATCGGAGTCAAACCTGTAAAGTTGATAAATCAAATGAAAAACTATTCTTAAATCATCATTTACCCACATCAAACTTGCAACCAAAATACCAAAATATTCAATTAAAGACAGTGTGAGGATTAGTAAACACAGGAAGCATTTACGAAAGGTTACACACCAAACTGGTCAAATGAAATTTTTAAGATTAAAAGGTAAACGTAACCAATCCGACAACATATATATTAGAAGATCAAGACGAGAAAGAAATCAAAGGTGCATTTTATGAAACAGAGTTGCAAAGGTTAAACATCCAGGAATTTACCTGGTAGAAAAAGTCCTAAGAAAGAGTGGAAATAAAGTATTTGTAAAATGGTTAGGATTCTCTAACGTACACAATAGCTGGATCGATAAAAATAATGTTTGCTAGAAGTTGTTATAATAATAGTTAATAAGGCTAACATTGTAAAATTATATTAAAATAAATAATACAGACAAAATCTTTCTATTGTGTTTTTTATTATTATAAAGGAATTTTGTAAGGCTAACATTGTAAAATTATATTAAAATAAATAATACAGACAAAATCTTTCTATTGTTTTTTATTATTATAAAGCCATTCTTTTAATAAAAAGGAATTTTGTAAGGCTAACATTGTTACAACGTTTTGCATTATATATGTTTCAATCAATTTCTTCTTTTCTAGACCCTTCACAAATACTTCTTCACCGAGTCGGATAATTTGCTTCAAATAAAGCGCTATATATGATGACACCATTCCAGCCGTTGAAGATTCATCCCAAGAAAGACCATGAATATTCCTTGTCACCCAGTCGTTATGTTTTATATGATCTTGACTCAAACAACTAAACTGCATTGGCAGTTTAAAAATTTAATGCCAAACATCACCTAACAACAAGTCCAAAACCGCAATTTCTTTGCACACAAACTCGTTTTTCTTGTATTTAAATCCCTGAATATCAATTATATACATGTTTGTATGTAAATATATGCAATAAACTTTGACTAATTAAATTAATATTAGGAGCAATCAACACAACCCTACCCCACTACTAGTGAGGTAGGGCCGGTCCTAATTCAAAACGTGTTCAGACGTATTTTCCATATGTAAAATACACGTGCACCGTTTTGAATTAGGATCGGCTCTATATAATTTCAATGTAAAATAGTTGTGAAAACATTTCAATGTAAAATAGATGTGAAAACATGAATTCTTATATACTTTCAATGTAAAATACTTGTGGGCACGTTTTGAATTAGGATCGGCTTTATTTTACTTTCAATGAAACATATTTCAAAACACACGTATGTTGAAAAATGTAAGTGCAGAGAAAAAATGTGTGTAGCTGTTTTGAATTCGGTTTTCTAGCGAGAAGTTACACATGCACCGTTTTGAATTAGGATCGGCGTTATATACTTTTAATGTAAAATGTGAAAACCTGAATTCTTATATACTTTCAAATGTAAAATACTTGTGGGCACGTTTTGAATTAGGATCGGCTTTATATTACTTTCAATGGAACATACATACTTCAAAACACACGTATGTTGAAAAATGTAAGTGCAGAGAAAATGTGTGTAGATGTTTTGAATTTGGTTTTCTAGCGAGAAGTTATAAAGTATGACAGATGCAAAATATCGCATTCAAGTCAATTGTGTTTAATTAAAGTGGATTCTGATTTATGTTTAGAGGCTGCAAATACACATGGGCCGGTTTCAATTCAAAATGTGTTCACTCTTGTGAAATGGTTGAAAAGTGGGTTGGCAAAGTACGCAGATGGTGGTAATCTGCTATATAAGGAGATTGCTCCTTATATTAATTTAATTAGTCAAATAAAAGCAATATGGATTTTAATACCCTTAATAAAACCACATATCACAAACCTTATGTAAATTCAAAAGATCTTGTAGTGAATAAGAGGTTTGAAGTTTTAAAAGTGGAAACAATCAAGACAAAATATGGAGAAAGAGTATTAGTGGAAACAGAAGATTTCAAGAGTATATTGCCATTGAGATATGTTGAATACCTTCAAGCACATGGGGTGAAACAATTAAATGAAAGTATTGGCTCGAACAAACACGTATACATAACTAGTAAGGGATCGATTGGTCTAACTGTCAACATAGAATTTTCAGAATAATATGTCACTAATCTAAGAAATTAGTTTATTATTATAATAATATACATCTTGTTCTTTACTGTTTAAATTATTATAACACATCTCAGTCGATTGTATAAAGAATGATATATTAAATTAAAGTGGGTTCTGATTTATGTGCGTTTTACTTTGAGTTTACTACCTTGTTTAGAGAAAGTCTTGTTTCAAAAGAGAAACTTTTATAAAATACTTTTTTATTTTACAAATTGTTGAATATTTTGATCTAACTATTTATAAATGAAAAAGTATTTATTAACTCCCGTTCTTGAAGTATATGCTGCTCCCTCGCTGCTAGTTCCTCTTTTTTTTGCTTTATTATTTCTAGCTCCAAATCTATACGACGCAGTAGCTTCTCTCCACGCTTTTTAAATGCGTTAAGCAACTCTACTGTGTCATCTTTGTAGAATTTGTCATCTTCACAGCAAACAGCCATATTAGATTCTGTACATAACTTTTTCATAGCCAACATGTTTTTGCCTGATCTGTGAGCATAACATAGAAGATTATTGTAGGTTCACCTTTTCTTTTGTATACTACCTGATGTTTCTGAGAGGATTAGAGTGTGTCAACGATCCGATGATAGCCTCAGAATTTCCAGAATGGTTTTTTGATCTAATGTAACTTATAAATTAGTAGTGTTTTTAAAACACATGTATAAATGTGAAAAAGCACTTACCGTGATATATCTATTAAGTCACTATCAAAAATAGCAGCAGTGTCGAGTTGAGGCGAAGAAGAACCAAAAACTTCTTTAATCAAGTCTTCGTCAGAATGTAATATAATTTGCTCTAGAACTTTACGTTGGTACTATTACAATTTTTGATTGATGATAAGTTACTCATTTTTAAAAGTTGCTAGTAATAGTAACTAATAATTATACAAGAGATCTGATTGAATACTGTTGGTAAAATCTACGTGAAGTATTTATATTAAATAATAAACTGATCTGGTAGAAAAAAATTAAAAATTTGCATCGTTTTCTGAAAAAATTCAGCTCTGTAATCTATTCTAATGAACAAAACAGTATGTAAGCGAGTATAATTATACCTCAGCAGAAATAATGAATTAGATTCATTGTCTGAAAAAGAAATTGCAATGAAGGCACATAATACAAAACCTAAATTATATTAATTTCGTTTTAGACGGAGTTGCAAAAGGTTAAACATCCAGGAATTTACCTGGTAGAAAAAGTCCTAAGAAATAGTGGAAATAAAGCCTTTGTAAAATGGTTAGGCTTCTCTAACGTACACAATAGCTGGATCGATAAAAATAATGTTTGCTAGAAGTTGTTATAATAATAGTTAATAAGACTAACATTGTAAAGTTATATTAAAATAAATAATACAGACAAAATCTTTCTATTGTTTTTTATTATTATAAAGCCATTCTTTTAATAAAAAGGAATTTTGTAAGGCTAACATTGTAAAATTATATTAAAATAAATAATACAGACAATATTGTTTTTTATTATTATCAAGCCATTCTTTTAATAAAAAGGTATTTTGTTTTGCGCATTGCAGATTATTATTGCTGTGTCTACAACAATGGATGTTATATTTTAAACGATTGTTGATTTTTAATTCCGATAGCTTAGGACAACCTAGTGCAAGCATATCAGTTACAAAGTTTTGCATTAGATATGTTTCAATCAATTTCTTCTTTTCTAGACCCTTCACAAATACTTCTTCACCGGGTCGGATAATTTGCTTCAAATAAAGCGCTATATATGATGACACCATTCCAGCCGTTGAAGATTCATCCCAAGAAAAACCATGAATATTCCTTGTCACCCAGTCGTTATGTTTTATATAATCTTGGCTCAAACAACTAGACTGCATTGGCAGTTTAAAAATTTGATGCCAAACATCACCTAACAACAAGTCCAAAACCGCAATTACTTTGCACACAAACTCGTTCTTCTTGTATTTAAATCCCTGAATAGCAATTATATACATGTTTGTATGTAAATATATACAGTAAACTTCGACTAATTAAATTAATATTAGGAGCAATCTCCTTATATAGCAGATTACCACCATCTGCGTACTTTGCCAACCCACTTTTCAAACTATCACAAGAATGAACACATTTTGAATTGAAACCGGCCCATGTGTATTTGCAGCCTCTAAACATAAGTAAAAAACATAAATCAGAATCCACTTTAATTAAACACAATTGACTTGAATGCGATATTTTGCATCTGGCATACTTTATAACTTCTCGCTAGAAAACCAAATTTAAAACATCTACACACATTTTCTCTGCACTTACATTTTTCAACATACGTGTGTTTTGAAGTATGTTTCATTGAAAGTAATATAAAGCCGCTCCTAATTCAAAACGTGCCCACAAGTATTTTACATTTGAAAGTATATAAGAATTCATGTTTTCACATTTTACATTAAAAGTATATAAGGCCGATCCTAATTCAAAACGGTGCATGTGTAACTTCTCGCTAGAAAACCGAATTCAAAACAGCTACACACATTTTTCTCTGCACTTACATTTTTCAACATACGTGTGTTTTGAAGTATGTTTCATTGAAAGTAATATAAAGCCGATCCTAATTCAAAACGTGCCCACAAGTATTTTACATTTAAAAGTATATAAGAATTCATGTTTTCACAACTATTTTACATTGAAATGTTTTCACAACTATTTTACATTGAAAGTATATAAGGCCGATCCTAATTCAAAACGGTGCACGTGTATTTTACATATGGAAAATACGTGTGAACACGTTTTGAATTAGGACCGGCCTTACCCCACTACTCACGCGCACACACAAGCGCACACACACGCACGCAAGCACGCACTCACGCACGCACGCACATTCATACGCACGCACACACGCGTACACACGCACACACACACGTAAACGCACACGCGCATTCACACACTCGCGCGCACACACGCACGCACGCAAGCACGCACGCACACACGCGGGCACGCACGGACGCACGCACGCACACACGCGCGCACACACGCTCACACACATACACGCACTCACGAACGCAAGCACGCGCTCACTCACACGCACGCACGCAAGTACGCACGCACCCGCGCGCCCCGCTCATCCGCGCACAAGCACACACACGCGCGCGCGCACACACGCACATACGCGCTCACACGCACACACACTAACACAGGCACACACACGCGTACACACACGCGCGCGCACACACGCACGCAAGCACGCACTCACGCACGCACGCACATTCACACGCACGCACACACGCGCGCGCACTCACACGCACGCAAGCGCGCACGCCCACGCGCACGCCCACGCACACGCGCACACACGCACGCACAAGCGCACGCACGCACGCGCACACACACTCAAACACATGCGCTCAAACGCACACACGCGCACACATACACGCACATACACGCGCGCACACACACACACACACTTTGTGATGGATAGGATACAAGGGATAAGATATGCATGCAGCATACATAAACATGAACAAAGTTTGATTTCAGAACCAAATTAGAAATTTCGTGATATACCGATCCTTGGCTGGAGCGGCTAAATTTATATAAGTTTGTAAAGAAAAGACTTGGCATCAAAACGGTTTTATTTATTTATTTTAGTTAGTGAGTTGAATTTTATTATTATTTGTTTCTATTTGATTGTTTTATTATCGTTATGTTTAATTTGGTAATTCTATGTATTTGGTAAACTCGGTCAGGTTATATTGTATGTAAGATAAAAGAACTTTGGGGAAGAGACGACTGTACCCTGTTATAAAATGTAACGTATGTAACGAATATATATTCTGTGACCCTGGTTTTAAAGAGATCACATCTATTCATTGTAGATCTGTGATATCTGATTTTTTCTATTCGATATAGTTATATCTGAAGGAAATAATTTCACAATAGACCAGGACATTATTACCATTTAATTAGCTTTCAATGCATTACTAGGAAATATTTAATCGCAACAAACACTTTGATAACGTATTTAAAAAGGAACAAGTCATTTGTGTTGCCTAATCCGTAGGCGGATTATATCCTTTCAGTTATTAAATTAAAATAGCGCTTGCGTAAATAAGGTCACGAGGTGACGCGCAAGACATATCAGCTATTCTCTACGTGGAGAGTACGAAAAGGCAAATTCGCCATTGTAGTTTAACATGTGAACGAAGCTGCAAACTTAAGACGATGCGTACACGAGCGCGTGTCAAGTGGAGCCTCCGAATTCCCATAATATGGAAGGGGCATAGGAGTCGTAGTCGTCTTGGGGGCCCAAAAATGATGGTCATTCTTTAAGTTCCGGCAAGGCAATGGATCACGCTCCCTAATAAAAATGGCTAGACAGGTCGGTGATTATTAACCGTGAGACCACAATATTTAAGTAATTTTTATACTAAAACAAAATATCTTTAATTCCTTAGCGCGTGGAATAACCAGGTTTATATTTAATAATTAAAGCAATTGTCGTTAAAGATGTATGCAAAGCTGTTGTTCGACATTTCTTGGTAGACACGTTTTGAACAGATGTTGGTCGACAACGTTATACCCTAGGCATCAAATTTTGTAAGCAGGACCTGAACTTGTGCATCGCAGTTCGGTAGCAAGAGGTAACTTCTTCGCTAAGCCCAGGTATTAAAACTTTCAGTTACTATGTTTGCTAGACTTTTAAAAGTGTTCATATTAAATTTTAATAGAGGATTGCCTAATCATGCTAAATTTTGTGCACGAATTTACTTTGCATGAGATCATAAAATTGTAACATTTCTTTAATTTGATAGCAAAGTTATTTGTTAAAATTGTGCTAAACAAAGTTAAATAACGTGAAATATGGTTCTTTAGGAAGCAATAGTAAAGTAATTTTTTAAGACACGTGGAATATACATGTGTTCAAAATGTTGTGATTCCAAAGTCCACTTCCTGTTTAAAAAGATTTAATTACAGATGTCTAATCTTTAGTAAGGTCATTGTGTCATTCCTATACCTGGATAAATTGGAAATGTGATTTAAATTTTTTATAAAGAATATGAACTAAACTTATATGATATATATGTAAACCAATACACAGATCTGTTCGTTGGGAAATTAAGTATCGTGTTCTAAAGAATTATTAAAAGTAAGGTCTTGTTATGTCAAGACAGATTTATAAGAAGAACCAGAATTCATTTTTATTATTTTGTATTTGTAACTATATTTAACAAAAAAAAAAACGAAAAGAGAGAAACGACATTAAATTACATTTTTGGATTCAAGTTTTTTATTCTATGAATAATTAATTTTAATAAGAATATCTTGGAGAAAATACATTTTTTTGAGTAACAAAATTCGATGAATGCTGAAACAATATAAAAGTACAGACATGTTACAATTGATTTATTCTAGATATCCATTTTCAACTAAAATACCTTTGGTGTGGTAATCTCAAGATTATCAACCCATAATTATTATTATGCTCTTTTATTGAAAAGCACAAATAGTGTCTTTTTAATAGAAAATTTGTTGTGTAACTTTTTCTTTCAGGATCATCGTGATAGAAGAGGATGTAGGTACGTTCAAGAGGTTTCCAGATGTGTTAATTCATTAAGTTGTAAGTTTTTTAAGGTGCTTATATCCAATGAGTTTCTGTATCTTCTCATAGGAGTAGTGAATTTCTTGTATTGTCCATATAGATACAGTGGTGCTCAATTTCCCTTTTTCTTTCTATGTTTGCTTATTATTGAGATTATACCATACCCACGCCCATTCTCATTGCTCACCCTTGGGGTAATTCCCAGACTAAGAAGCAAACAAGTAAAAAAAGATAAAGCTTCACTTCTATCCAACGAGTGGAGGCGAAGATGGTTCATGTGGTATGAATTACTACATGGGGCAAAAGACTACATAGATACGAAGTTATTGATTGAGAAGTTATTGGACAATATTTATTTATGAGAAAAGAAATAGAAAGCAAAGGGTTGTCTAGGTAAAGGTTGTATTTACGTATTTAGCATTTAGAATATTTACCACATCGTTTCTTTCAAACATAAAATAATTTCTAAGAAGTATTGATTACAAACAAAAATTGTTGCTTATCTTATTTTAAATTGACAGAATTAAACTTATTCTTTTGAGGATGGTTCACCTGGTTATGATTATTTCTACGCTTGTAAGATTTGTTTCGGCCAGAAAAAATCCTTGACAGATAATCTATTAAAAAGTCAGAGTATTTAGAACTCTGATCACAAATTCTCCTGGTAAAACCCTTTACATAAAATTATTATATGATTAACACATTATTATACCTTACATTAAATATGAATCAGCTAAAAATAAATATAAAAGTAATACTTGCAGAATCCACAAAAACGTCCTCGTAATAAAATATCTTCTTCATTTTAATTGACGTCAAATCAGCTTACAAGATTCTCCATATTATATTTCTCATTTCAAACAGCAATTGCCAAAGTACATTTCTGGTTAAATCTTCCTCTCGATTATTTAATAAAATCTTTAAAAATAGCGTTATCTTGAAGAACTTTCCCCTCTTGTAATTAATAATTCTCATTTTTCGTTGAAAGTAACGTTTAAAACATTGCTTCTTTATTCTTTGCAACCTCGCCACTATTAAATTACAATATGCTTACTGCATACTCAAATACTATTTCCGCATAACAACCACTTGCGCTTTAAAATAACATTTCGAATCTAATTTCAGAATCATATGACTTCAAATATAATCAATGAATGAATGAATTGATTTTTATTTGATACATGCTTCTTTATATACAAATTTATCTGTTTCAAAAAGCTTACTAGAAAAACGTGGAACATTATGATGTAAGCTTTCTGAGAAAACCAATTGGTGTCTAAAATCCCGGCTATGTATTACCTAATTATCTTATTCCAGTTATCAATGGCGCTCTCTTTATGTCCTTGTCTCACAGTTATTCCCGGGATTTTGCAGGTTTTTTCAATGATTGGCCGCTTCTAAGAATAGAATGTTTATTTATTAAAGAGTTTATACGAATTTGATGTATTTTTAAATACCGAGAACTCACCCTTTTATGTTCTAGACAGTTCTCTATTTAAAATGAATTGCTGTTATCCATAAGGTAATTAATTTAAACTTTAATTGCTTTTTAATGCAAAAAGGTTTTTAATACACGTTGATTGTAGTTTCTTAAACTAAAAGCGTAATGCTAGTTCTCTTTTAAGCTATTTACAGCAAATCAAATGCATTTTTATCAAAAATATATTGATAATTAATAAGTTAAGTGGCTTGTATTTTACAGGGTGTAACCATGAATTTATGGAAAATTCCATTTTTTCGAATTCTATTATATTTTGGTGGAATTTATTTTTAGACTTTGAGGTTCAATGACCTCTCCTGACTCATTATCACGTAATTTCGCCAGATAGGTTTTGGGCCTCGTGGAGCGACTTTTTAAAAAAGCTTTTTCAAAACACTTCCATCAATTTATTTGAAACAGAAATTACAATATTAATTTTTAAGTACAAGTGCGTTATATGCAGTAACGTGTGGAGATCAAAATAATTCTAAGTTGACTTTCACTATAAATAAACTAAAATTACGGTGAGTAGCTGAACCACCAACAATGTTAAAGTTGTGAAGCTCTAGACTGACTGGCCATCTTGGGCTCCTGAGGGTATTTATGCTATCCCTGCCCCTCACATTGCTTATGGGAACTGCAGAGCTCATGTTTGCTTATTTCTTTATACAATACAATGTATTACTTCTTAGTAATCTTAATTCTAATAATTGCTGTCTTATAACCTACTGTGACCTGCACCTGCAGTATCATGTTGCGTCTGGAATACAATATCTGTTTCCGTTCTCATGTCTGGCTTGAGAACTTTCATTAACCTCTTTCAAATATGTCCTTCAATTTATACATTGTAACAATCTAACTTAAGATTTAATAATTCCATTTGATTACATATATATATATCCTAATTTGGGGGTTATGTAACTCCTCCCGACGTAAATAAAAATTAAGTGTTTTATTTAATTTTTAAAACTCATTGTCCGTAAGGGTTCATTTATTATTTCTTTATTTACCTTTGTTTTTTATTTCTTATGACTAAAGTTTGTTTCTATATCCAAGATACATTTTTTACAATAAATGCATAGTTAATAAAATGATTACAATAATTAATAAAATTGTCCAAACACTTATGTTGTCGTAATGTACTTTTGGCACTTTAAATTCACTTAAGTGTTCTTTGTAACTCTCCATTAACTTTATGGCTTGCTTGAGGTCGTCTAGGTCTAGGTGCTCTAGTTGCATTGGTTTCTTGCTGATTTTGTCATCTTCGGGTTGTGTAATTTTGAACTGTAGTTCCGGTAAATTTGCGAATTTCTTCGTTACTGTTGGGTCTTGGTATACTCGAATAATTTCGTTTTTCAATTTTAAATGGCAATCTTCTTTTATGGTGATTACTTTACTTCCAGTTAATGCTAAATTGTTTTCGTCTTGGTTGCAATGGGTGGTTGCTATTACTTCTTGTGGAAATACAGCAATCCATTTATTGTCCGTAACTTTTGGAACTTTCATATTCGTAATATATACTGGTTTTGGATCACAATTCTCAATTGGACTTCATAGCTGTTGTCGTTAATGATTGGCATAAATATTGACTTGGTGCTACTTCTTTGCATTTTTCATTCGTGAAGCCATACCTAAGTTCATTTAGGGAAAGGAACTTGGTTTTAGGGATAATAACTTGATACTTGCTAGTAACTTTAATGGGGAAAGCAAATAAATGATAATAATTATAAGTGTTACGCTCTACAATAGGGATTTATATTAGAAACGTAATTTCATGATTCTTTACATAACCTTTTACTATGACTATTTTTACAAATATGAGTATGTTAGCTTCTGTTGCTTCAAAGGGTAGTTTACTATTAGTTATAAATGATCTAATTCTTAATAATTCATGTAATAAATCCATTGGTTCTATTATGCTAGTGTGTAATGTGTTTAGTTTAGCAAATGTTACAGCGTTTTCTACTGTGGCTAAAATTTGTTGAATTAGAGTAAGGGTTGATATCATTTGGTTAAATATCGTGTTAAATCTGTCGTCTTTTGAATAAACTAAAATTTTTATTTGTTTTTCTGTCCTGGGTTCGATGGTGTATTTTTGCTTGGTTTGAATATTAGTGTTTTGGAATTTATTGGGAATTTGTCCGTGTTTTGTTTAGTAAGGGGTTTTTTATATCAATGTTTGCTCCTAATTTTCTTAGAAGATCCATGCCAATTAATCCGTCGTATTTGTCGTTAAATTCAAAGATGCAAAATTTATGTTTCATTTTTACGTTAAAAGCTTTTGGTAAGGGTATGTTTGCTATAAATTGGTGTAATGTCGTTTTGTGGGCTGTCTTGATTTTAAAAGGTTCTCTTTCTACAAAATCTAAATAATGTTTTTGTACAGTCTTGGGGCTAATTAAAGTTTTTGAAGATCCTGTGTCGATTAGTAATTTGAGTTCTGCATGAGGTATTTCCATTTAAGGTAAAATTTGTTGATTGATGTTATTTAAATTAAGTACATTTTGTCGTATTTGAATAGGTCTAACTGAAAATTTGAGCACACGTTTTCTTCGGTCCCCTTCATAATTTTCATAAGGGTTGTGGCATTCGTAGTTTGTTTTCTCATCTCTACTTGAAGTGGCGTCATTATTCGCGTCCGGGTTGTAAAAATCTTCTATTTCTTGGTGAAATAGTTCTTCAGAAATGAAGTTTCGTTTTTGGTTATAGTTTGGTCTGATTTGCAATATTTTATTGTTTTGTCTAGTGTTACCAGATGAAGTGTCCATAGGAGTTGGTTTATAATAACTGTTGGGGTTATTATTGTTATTTGTCATCGGTACGTTTCTGTTGGGGTTTGCGCCGAATGTTTGCCTTGGTTGATTTACCTTTTGATTAAACCTTGATGTAAATGTGGGTTTTGTAAAATTTGAATTTGGTCTTGGATATTATCTAAATTGGTTGTGGAAATTTGTGTTATTAAATTTTGGGTTGTTAATTCGTGGTTGATTCATTTGTGTGTTAAATGGTGTAAATTTCGGTTGGGTGGTTATTTGTCTCGCGGCTTGTATAGTTTTCATCGGTGCGTAATTTTTATTTGCGTTAGGGTTATACAGTCTATTTCTGTAGTACATAACGTTTTCTTCTTCTACAATAATGTTCATTGCCTCTTCTAAATCTTGGGGATGTAGAAATCTTATTTTGTCCGATTGGTGTTCCGGTAAGGCATTGATGTATGTGTCTAAAGCCATTTCGTCGTACATTTCCGTCATCAATAATCTTATGTTTTAATCGGGTTCTTCAATTTTTAGCTTTGTTAAAATTAAACTTCGTGCGTCTTGACATTTCATACCGAATTGATAGGGTGATTGGTTATTTTCCATTCGTAAGTTTATTAAATCGCGGACCAGACATTTGATGTTCCTTTGGTCGCAGCAATATGCGATCAATATACGTTTGAAATCGTCCCACTCGATCAGATCGTCGCGACTAGCAATCAAGGTTAATGCTCTGCAGGTCAGTTTACTGGATTATCAGGCGTAAAAGTAAAACGTTGCGTTCGCTGTCGCCGGATTTATAAAAAGATTTTAAAAAAATCTCGCAGGCGGTGATGAAGCTACCTAATAGTGCTTGATTTCCGTCACATACCGGAATTGACTCAAGGTAAAGATTCATATCGGAGTTCATTGTTACTATAATAATTAAGAATCACTTTTTAGTTTAGTTTGTATAAAGTTATTTAAAGAATCACTTATCTTTTACGTATATTTTATATGTAATTATAAAGTGCTATAACTACATTGAAGAATTCTGCTTAGTAATTGTCTCGTCAATTAATGTCGCGTTAAAGTGTATATTTATAACTTTGCAAAGATTACAATTGATGCGAATTGAGTTTCAAGTTTTCTGAATAGTTTCTCGCAAGAACTGCGTTATAATTATACGCTTTTGTTCAGACTTGTGCCGAGTAATTATTTCATTAAGTGTTGCAATAATAAAGTACATAAAATGCTTTTTTACAATTACACACCTTCGTTAATTTGTTGCATTGAAAGTGTTTAATTATAGAAAATGTGATGAGAATCGAGTTTTGAATAAATCGTTTCAGTAATAATTGCTGTAATAAAAGAATTGCGTTCTAATTATACATTAAAGCTTCAGACTTGCTGAATAAATCATTTCATTTATCGTAATAATTGTAATAATTGTGCATATAAATGCGTCTTTATAATAATAAGTTTCCTGAGTAAATTGTTTTCAGAAATGATAAATTGCGATAATAAATTGTACATAAAAATTATTTTTGTTTCTTACTAGCTAATATCAATATTCAGTTGATGATGGTTAGGAAAATAAACTTTGGTACCTACTAGAATTTATTTGCCAGTTCCATTATATTCTTTTCCTCTTTGTTTCTAGACTTCGTCTATTCTTGTACTTTGTCCAGTTAGTTCTTTGTTCCAGATTAACAATAGAAATTCAAGACCACCAGTTTCCTCCATTTTGAATTCTGCTAGTGCCCTTCCAGAATACGAATGACTGCGCCAAATACGTTTTGGGCCTCGTAGAGCGGCTTTTTAAAAAAGCTTCTTCAAAACACTTCTTCATCAATTTATTTGAAACAGAAATTACAATATTAATTTTTAATTACAAGTGCGTTATATGCAGTAACGTGTGGAGATCGAAATAATTCTAAATTGATTTTCACTATAAATAAACTAAAATTACAGTGAGTAGCTGAACTATCAACAATGTTAAAGTTGTGAAGCTCTAGACTGACTGGCCATCTTGGACTTCTGAGTGTATTTATGATATCCCTGCCCCCCACATTGCTTATGGGAACTGCAGAGCTCATGTTTGCTTATTTCTTTATATAATACAATGTATTACTTCTTAGTAATCTTAATTCTAATAACTGCTGTCTTATAACCTACTGTGACCTGCACCTGCAGTATAATGTTGCGTCTGGAATACAATGTCTGTTTTTGTTCTCACGTCTGGCTTGTGAACTTTCATTAACCTCTTTTAAATATGTCCTTCAATTTATACGTTGTAACAATCTAACTTAACGTTTAATAATTCCATTTGATTACATTTATATCTTAATTTGGGGGATATGTAACTAGCTTGAAATCAAAATATAAAATTCGAAATCTGCATTATTTTCCCGCATACACGAGTAATTTTACTATTTTTATTTCTAACTACTTGCTATCTATAATTAATTCTACAAGTTTTATAATACACATGCATAATCTTTTCATACTAGGGCTTTTTCGTTCTAACAATACACCTATTTCTATCTTATAATCAACTAAACTTTCCTTAACTCTATTCTAATATCATTTACACTCTAACATTTCTAGTCTATATTTCTGACTTTTTCATATTTACACAGTCTCATCAAGTTTCATCTCATATAGAGTTCTCTTTACTATCATACATAATTCATATTATCATCGCACATTCCTCTCTAAATTATCATAATCTTGAAAAAATATGGGGTATAAAATTTTCATAAAGTTGTCCCAGCAACTACTCAGCTATACTACTTACATTCAAAAATTATGGTGTAGAATCTCTATATCTAGCCTGCTTACATTATTCTCCAATTACACATCTTTCAATTACTCTGCATTATATGCATAAACTTCAGTCTTAAATCGTTCACTATCAATAGCGTCTAACTTATTTCCACAATCAGTAGCAATTCCTGACTCTCTATCTTCCAACTCATAAGATTGCTCTTTTAATAACAATTTTATTTCGTTCTTAATTTCATCTGGATGTATAGCAGCAATTGATCCCTTATCTACATTATCTTCACATTCTCTCAAAATAATTCATGCTTATACTGTTAATTCCTTCATTTTCTTTCATTTCACTAATTCTTTCTTTTTCCTACGGTTCCAATTCTTTCTTATGTCCGCATATTTAAATGAATGTTTCGACAAAACAGACGCCACTCGTCCATATTTATACATACGCCATTTAAAATATCGATCTGATTCTCTAATCGCAATTATCCCAAACGAATTATTAAGTTCTACTTTCCAAATTATTTCATCATTATTTAATATCTTACTACCTTTATTTATTTTACTTTTACGAGCTGCATTCACAGAAGGTTCCTTTATCTCTTTTTAAACACTTGCAATTATACTATTTTCAACAGTTTCATCTGTTATTTCCATCTCTTCAACATCATCTTCTGCAGTTTCCAATAATTTTGACTTTTTCTCTAAAAACGTTACAACTTCACTTCTAACTTCACTAGAACACTTAATACTTAAACTTCTATCTCCTTCACCTTTCCATCTCCTTCTCAAATTGATTCAAATTCATACAATCACCTTGTACATCAATATGGACTTCGTCATCCCATTTAATCCTCTCATCTCCCATAATTATCACCTTATTCTAGGTATCTATTATACCTTTCATCTTACTTATAAAACCCATTCCCAGAATGGCATTCACTCTTAATCCTGGCACTATCAAAAACTCTTGCTCAACCTTCATCTTTCCCAATTAAACTTTCACAATTACGATACTCTTGGTAACTGCAAACTTATTATTCGGCGATACTAAATTCCTTCTTTTAATAAGAATAACTTTATGCATTAACTCCTCTGAATTATCTTTAATAAAACCTTCACTTACTAATGATGCTTTAGATCCTGTATCTACCAGTAATTTTATCTATATTTCCCTCTACTTGTAATTTGATTATAGGTAGTAAATCATTTATTTTCCATTAACTTTTTCATCATTTCCCAACTCAAATTTTATAAATTCACGCGCATGTTCTTATTTATTAATTTCTATATTTTCGTCATTTGATTTGTCTGCATCTAAAGATCCTGCATACTTGACGTTCCAGGCTGATTAACTATTTCTGCGTATGTTCTTCTATTTCCATTGCTACTATTTATGCCATTTCTCTGTGCGCTTGCCATATTTTCCCTTCCTTGGGTACCGGTTCTATTCTCAGTTGTCCGGGATTCATTATTCTCCCTTCCCCCATCTCTCCTAATGGCATTTCCTCTATTCCAATTATTTCTTTAGCTATTTCCCCCTGTCAAACGGTCTGTCTTGATATCTCTCCTGTCCATTATTTCTTTGGAATCTAAATGTGTTCATGGGCTGGCTCCTTGGCCTGGTGTCCATCCTCCTTGGTTGACCCATATCATCATAACGTTAAAGATATTCTAAAAACACATCTCTATAAACAATATTTTATAAGGCTATGCATTGCCTTACTTCCATTTCGGAATGACCTGCTAAATACTTTACAATTTGCTTGTCCTCTAAAGGAGGATCAAGTTGTTTGGCAACACTAAATTTCTTAATCGCATACAACTCTCTTGCCTGAATCGCTACTATATTTGCCCATTAATAAATTATCTCTAACTTTAAATTGCTGGTTGTCTCCCCAGAAATGCTTTAAAAATTTAATTTCAAAGTCTTTAAACGAACTCAACTCACTTTCAATAAGTCCAAACCAAATTTCGGCACTACCCTTCAACATGGACCTTACAATATTTAACTTCGTTTGTGCATTCAAGCTATCTTGTATTGGAGTTTTTAAGTTATTTAAAAATATTTTAGGGTTAAGTTTATTATCCCCATAAAATTTCGAATGTTGTTCCAACGGAACACTGGTTGGACTCCATCTCATCGGTTCCCCAACATGAATATCTTTAACCCTATCTTCTAAACTCTCAAATTTATTCCCTGTCTGTTTTAAGATTTCCCAAATCATTTCTAAATGTTTTAAAACCAGCTTGGCAGCTTCCCTCTATGTCACTTACTTCTTGATTTAAAATTTGAATTTTCCTATTAGTTTCTTTTTCACTTGCTTCCTGATTTGACTTTATTTGAACAATTTCTTCTTTAATATCATCCATATCCTCTAAAATTTGTACTACTCGCCTCTAATTTCAAATTTAATTTTCTCAATAGTTTTGTTAGTTTCCTCTAAACCCAAAGTTATTCTTTCACTAATCTCTTTAAATTTCCGTTCATTTTTCTCACTTTCTAATCCTAAGATTCCCCCAATTTTGCTATATTCTTTCAAACTTCTGCTCGCAACTCCTAAGTATTTTTATCCAATTTGCCATCCATCTCTTTCATGCCTTTCTCATTCTTTTCACTCATATGTTTAATATTTTCTTTTTGTTCTTGCATACTTTGATTTAGATTTAATAAAAGCCCATTATTTTTTCTCAGGAACCAATTTCTACACCCTCAGCTTTCAAACTTCAACGAACTTCTTTCATTCTGTCAGTCATAATGGAAATTAATCAGATATCACAAAAGAAAAAATAAACTCCAAACACAAATACTACAAAACAAGAAACTCTAACTGTTAAAACTTCATACAGTTGGAGGTCAGCGATTGACAATATAGATGGCCTAATCGTATATTATTGTTGTGCTACACATATGGCGGAGCGATAAATCTTTTTCGCTTCGCCAACATTAGACTCTCGTATCGTTTTACCGACTCAACACTTAATAACTATAACCGCGAGTGCATAAGTGGTGCTGCCCGACCAGGTTGCGTCGACCGGTAAACAACACCTATCTTCGTGGGAGTAAATTGGTGAACAACATTGCAAGGTAAGCAAGCATTAATTACGGTTTGACCTATGTTACTGTTTTTCGCGCCTTACCTCCAATTGCATACAATTACAGTCCATTTGCTAAGCTTTACGCTTTGGAAAACTTTCTGGAGCTGTCCCGATTTTTTATACACTCCAACGTGTACCACACAAAAAGTGGTCCTTCTGAGCAAATAAGCTTTGAATTATAATCAAAATTAATATAATTCATTAGCGGGATCATTAAAATTTAAATTATTACATTAATTCATTTTCAAAACTATTTTCTAAAAGTGGGTTTGAATATTAAAATGCATGATTTCTATTAAAGATTTCAAACTTCAATTATTATCAACAAAACGAGTACTTTGTATTTAGCATCATAGGTGTTCAAAAACTTGTTCCAATTTATTTAAAGTTTGTAGTTCATTAACATCTTGTTACTACGCTTATCAATCAGCTGTGTAGATAACAAAATAAGTCAAAGGACTTTAACAAAACTGTTTGTTTACATTTTTGTTTGCAAATATTACGTATCTAATGCACTTTATTTCTTAGAGTTCTGAATTCACTTATATTAGTTTAAGTCTGTAACAACATTAACATTGCTTCTCCACGAGTACTGTGTTTACCTTTAAGGCTTTGCAACTGCGTTACATTTTCTATTAGTTATTTGTGATTTCAATTTGTTACGAGTATACCTGGTAGAATATGGAACCAGAACGTGAAGTTATTGTTGACTTTAAACGATTAACAAATTGCAAAAAAAGGTACTGGCGACGTTTGCAAAATTGTTACGATTTAATTTCAACGTTACCAACTAATCTTGATCAATTTAAAGCTCGTGTTAGTCAGCTAGATGATGTAAGAACAAAATTTTTAGATGTCTTAGATGAATTATCGTCACTCTCTGACGTTTATAAAACCTTATTTACGGATACCGTTAATCTAGAATCTACGTTCAATACTATGTACTATGATATTTTAGCTAATGCGGCGCGCTATGTCGCTCCCGACACAACGCCCAATGTAAATACTATTGATATTTCTGGAAATACCAGATCTAATGTTCATTTACCAGAAATAAAAATAAATATATTTCGAGGTGACCCCGAGAAATTCGGTGCGTTTAAATCTCTATATGACAACATTATTCACAACAATAACGCACTTAATGATTGCAAAAAATTCACATATTTGCTTTCTTATTTGGATGCGACGGCAATGAAGTTCGATTTGCTCCAGAAAATTATATGGTTGTTTATAATCTCTTAGTTCAACGCTACACTAATAAACGGCTAATTGCTAATCATTATTTATCCAAAATATTTTCACTAACTCAACTAAAGACGGATTCCTCAAAAGTTCTTAGTGATTTATGTGAAACCCTGCAAGCCAACGTCACAGCTCTTATCAACATGCAGCTACCTGAGTTGGCCGATTACATATTTTTATTTTTCTCCCTCGGTTTATTAGACCCGAAGTCGAGACAAGAATTCGAAAAGGAACATTTAAATCAAACATTTCCGAAATTTAACGATCTTATAAAATATTTATGCAACAAATGTTCTATCTTAGCACTGGTGAGCGGTAACAATAATACACCACCATCAAAAAATGTGTCTAGTCCACCACAAAGGGCTAACCCTCAACCATATTATACAAATTCTGTAAACAATAAGCGTGTAACAATGTCCGCACAGGAAGTTACTTCACGACGATTTAATGCAAAGCAGGCCGTTTCTAAGCCCTGTCCTGCCTGCGACGATCAGTTCCGCAAATTTTACAGATGTCCAAAATTATTAGCTTTATCAACTCTAGAAAGGCAATACATGGTAAAGCAATATCATAAATGTTTTGCGTGTTTATCACCACATCCCCTTTCGACTTGTGAGTCAAAAAATCAGTGCAAACGATGCGGTAGTAAAATGCACCATACGCTACTGTGTATCGAGCCACCAATTTCATGCAGAACTCCGACTCCGCCACAAAGCGCGGTAGGACACTCATCAGGTGCCGCTAATTCGGCTGAACATTTTCCTGCTCCATTCTCTCTTGTTCATTCCTGTGCAAATGAACAGGGAACCGTTGCGCTTTTGGCCACGGCGCAGGTACGAATTTTAGCCTGTGACGATAGGTGGCATCGCTGTCGCTTGGTTTTAGATCAAGGGTCGCATTCTAATTTTATCACATTATCTTTAGCTAACAAGTTAGGTCTTAAACGCAAGAAATGTCCTTTTGAAATACGTGGAGTAGGCCAATCTCCGCTAGAAAAGGTTCATGGAATTGCTACCTGTAACGTTACATCAATATATGATCAAAATGTTTCTTTAAATTTACAGGCTGCTGTTTTATATTGTATTACCGCAGATCTTCCGATAGCAAATTTATCTAAGCATTTAATAGACAAATTTTCGTCCCTACAATTGGCGGATCCTGAATTTCACATATCCGCTCCGGTCAATATGCTGTTAGGTGTTCAAGCTGTCTTAGATGCCACACCCAACGATTCGTTGCATATAACAGGCAAGCCATCGGCGCTTCTTACCTCGTTTGGTTGGGTTATTATGGGTGATGTACCAGCTTTAAGTCAACCGTATTCAGGTGTTGCGTTGTACACTAGCATCTCGGAAGAACTGTCCCTTAGCGACACCATTCGTGCCTTCTGGGAAGCTGAAGAAATACCATTTACGCCGCCAATGTCGCCTGAAAACGTGGCTTGTGAAAATTATTTCAAGTCCACTACTATACGAAACGAGTTAGGCCAGTATGTGGTTAGACTACCGTTCATAGAATACATTTCCCAAATATTAGGTTCAACACGAGAATTAGCTACCAATCGCTTTCTAAAACTAGAAGCTCGATTTGCACGCGACAAAAGCTTTTATAAATTATATTCAGAAAATATTGCTAATTATATATCGCAGGGATAACTCACTTCCGCTGTGAAACAGTCCTTATATATCATGACTCACCACGGCGTGGTTAAAAATAAGCCCTCTAGTACTCAAGTTCGAGTCGTGTTTAGTCCTGCCGATAGGGATATTAATGGTACAAGTCGCAATGATATTCTTTTACCGGGCCCCAAATTACAATCTGATATTGGTCTTGTAATAACAAGATTTCGAATACCTCAAGTCGCACTCACTTGCGATATTCGACAAATGTTTAGATCTATAGTCGTTCACCCAGAAGATAGAAAATTTTTACATATTTTTTGGAGGTTTCACCCTTGTGAACCATTAACGGAATATGAACATACCCGCGTTATTTTTGGCGCTACCTGTAGCCCTTTCCTTGCCCTTCGTGTTCTACAGCAGTTGGTAGAAGACGAGGGTCACTCGTACCCCCGGGCTTCCCGAGCCCTTAGATCATCAACTTACATTGATGATATTTTGACTGGATCCGATTCTGTAGAAGAAACTCTCCTTCTAAAAAATGAATTGATCAATTTACTAAAACTAGGTAACTTCGACTTAGGAAAATGGGGAAGTTCACACACTTCAGTTATTGATAAGTCAGAGACGGGCGTTCTAAATCTACCGAACTCTAATCCTACTTTGACAACACGTGATGTTCTGGGTCTCTGTTGGGATATGGGTTCCGATACATTTGGATGTAAAGTTCCAAATATTGCAGACATCCCTACTAAGCGAGGAATTTTGTCACGCATAGCACGCATATTCAATATTAATGGTTATTTAAGTCCATTTACTGTTCTTCTCAAATGCCTTATGCAACGCCTATGGCTACAAAAGGTGGATTGGGATGAACAATTGCCCGCAGAAATTCTTCAAGAATGGCAGCAAATTCAAATTGAACTGCCACTTCTCGAATACATAACAATACCACGATCTATTTGTAAAATTGGCAACAGTCAAGCCCGTTTAATCGGATTCTCCGACGCCAGTTCCGTAGCGATGGCCGCTGTTGTGTATCTGCGATTAGAAGTTGATGAAAAAATACATTTGATAGCTTCCAAAACCCGTGTAGCCCCTTTGAAAACGTGGACCATTCCTCGTCTTGAATTAGGAGCAGCATGTCTTTTGGCAAAACTAATGAAACATTCAGCATTAGTATTTGACACCATCAATTTACTAGATCCAATATGCTTTAGTGACTCTACAAACACACTGACGTGGATTTGTACGCCACCTTATCAGTTAAAATTATTTTTTGCAAACCGAGTGGTGCAAATTCATGAAAATCAACCCACAGCCATATGGAGATACGTTCCCAGTTCTGCGAATGCTTCCGATCCTGCAAGTTGAGGATTGAGGCCATCCGAACTACTGAATTGTACACTCTGGTGGCAGGGTCCTGATTTTTTATACCGCGATTATTGTGATTGGCCAAGTGATAAATACACACACAATATTGCAGACGGGTTTAAAGCCGTACAATACGCACTCGTCTCTACTGTTGATGTGAAACAATACTTGGTAGTACTACAAAGGTCCTTAAACTTGCTAAAAGTTCAACGAATTTTTGCGTACGTTAAAAGGTTCACGTTTAACTGCCTTGCACGCAAACGTAATCTTGCAAGGACTACTGGTCCGTTAAATGCCTCTGCGTATCGTAGCGCTCTCACAATTGCCATTAGAATTACTCAGTACGAGCACATCTACGACGATATCGTCTTACTAGAAAAAGAGCAACCTAGCACAAAAATGTACCGTCCGTTGTCACCTTTTCTCTCTCCCACGGGATTAGTTATGGTGGAGGGCCATTTGCGCCATTCCAGCCTTTCCATAACTAGTAAACATCCCTACCTTATCCCAAAAAACAGCAGGTTAGCTGTATTAATATGTGATTACTATCACATATATTCAGGTCATGGGGGTCCGCGGCTAACTCAATCATTAGTTACCCGTACATTTTGGATTCCTTGTATCCGTCAATTAATTCGAAGTAGAATATTTCGCTACCTGATTTGCTATCGCTTTCAAAGGGGGGCCTATTCAGCCTCCTATGGCAGATCTTCCGCTTTATCGCCTCGAACCCGGAAGATGCTTTACGCATACCGGTTTGGATTTTGCCGGTCCTTTTACAATCAAGCTATCCTCGTTGCGATCGACAAAATTTCAAAAGGCATATATTGCCCTCTTCATTTGTATGGTGTCACGTGCCATTCATATGGAGGTTGTCACAGCTTTAACAACGGAAGCCTATCTTGCTGCATTAGATAGATTTATAGCCAGACGCGGGTTATCCACAAACATATACTCCGATCAGGGCCGAAATTTTCGTGGGGCGGCTAGAGAAATGTTAGAAATATATAAACATTTTGATCAAGCTAACCCCGTCATTGCGCACTACTTATCCTCTAGGGGTATAGATGGTGTAACAAGAGTTGTAAAACTAAAAACACCCACAGGCGAAGCGGTCTGCCCAATTAACAAGGTGGTACCACTTCCTCCTCCATAACTAATTCAGCATTCTAACATGCAATTTTTATTTTTTTTCCTCTTTCTCTACAAATTATGTTTTATTTTATATTTTAATGCAGGAAGCAAAATGCAGAGTACTCGATTAATTTATACATACTTAAACATTTTTTTAAAATTTTTATTTTCATTTTTTCTCCCATTCAAATCACGGTATACAACAAAATTTACCATTTTGGGTGGGGGGTATGTTAAAACTTCATACAGTTGGAAGTCAGCGATTGACAATATAGATGGCCTTATCGTATATTATTGTTGTGCTACACATATGGCGGAGCGATAAATCCTTTTCGCTTCACCAACATGAGACTCTCGTATCGTTTTACCGACTCAACACCTAATAACTTTAACCGCGAGTGCATAAGTGGTGCTGCCCGACCAGGTTGCGTCGACCGGTAAACAACACCTATCTTCGCGGGAGTATATTGGTGAACAACATTGCAAGGTAAGCAAAGCATTAATTACGGTTTGACCTATGTTACTGTTTTTCGCGCCTTACCTCCAATTGCATACAATTACAGTCCATTTGCTAAGCTTTACGCTTTGGGAAACGTTCTGGAGCTGTCCAGATTTTTTATACACTCCAACGTGAACCACACACTAACTTACAGACCAATTAATTGTGCCACAAGCTAGGTTGCCGCCAAAAGAGTGCTATGACAATGTCGCACATTGTGGTGCCGCTAAAAGAGTGCTATGATAAGGCCGCGCTTTGGGGTGTTACTAAAAGGGTGATATAAAACACATACAGCAATTTGTTTAATTTGAAATTATTCACTTACCTTCCTTTCTAACTTTACCTGACTAGCTCAACAGAATTGACGGAGTTTTTAAAATGAAATCACACACAACAATATCACAAAGCATTTATACATTATGGAATATTTTCTCTCATACAAAAGCATATAAAACATTTACACCATTGTTTCTTTCAAACAAAATAATTTCTAAAAAAAATTGTTCCTTACCTTATTTTGAATTTACAGAATTAAAATTCTTCCTTTATGGATGGTTTACCTGGTTATGATTATTCCCACGCTTATAAGATTTGTTTTGGCCAAACAAATCCTTGACAGATAATGTATTAAAAGATCAGAGGATTTCGAACTCTGAACACACACTTTCCTGGCAAAAAAATACTCACCAAAAATTGTATATGATTAACACTTATTATTTTACCTTAAATTAAATACAAATACTCCAATATCAGTTAAAAATAAATTTAAAAGTAATACTTACAGAAGCCACAAAAACGTTCCTCATTAAATATCTTCTTATTTTAAATTGACGTCAAATCAGCTTACAAGATATTCCATATTTAAAATCCTTAAATTAAAATAACATTTTGCGATGGAATTTAAAAATCGAATAAATGAATCCCCGTTTTTAATAAACCTACCTTATATATCCAAATTATCTATTTTCTCGAAGGTAGTAGAATGGGTGCAATTTCATTCTAAATAGTAAACGCCTATCTTACGTAATTTTCTTGGAAATCCTCATTAGCATTCAAATTTGTTGAGTTTATTACCTCGTTATCTGGTTCCAGTTATTCGTGACGCGCACTGTTTATCCTTTTCTAACATATACACGATTATTATGGCGTCGCATACTAATGCAAAAGATAATCAATTTTATCGGTTATTTTATAGATTTTGTGAGTTTTTTGTGTTCTGGCAGCTTCTCGGAATAAATGTTTCATTAGATATTTACATAGTTCTAAATACTGATAACTCATCTCTTTATATTCCTAATATTCTAGAAAATTCTTTATTTAAAATAAATTTGTTAATCCACAGGGTAGTTAATTTAAACTTTAATTGTTTTTAATGCAAAAGGGGTTGCATTTTATAGACATATTTGCTTTAAAACGTGTTTTTAATACACCTTTTAAGATTAGATTTGGGTTTTCTAATAAGATTGTAGTTTTTTATGCTAAATGCGTAAAGCTAGTACTATTTTATGCTATTTACAGCAAATCAAAAGCATTTTTATCAAAAATGTATTGATCATTAGTAAGTGAAAATAAATGACCATGTATTTATCTTAAAACGATCAACTTGCGTTCGCATTGAATGCGTTTTACGGTATCTTACAATTAATTATTTTTACATATACAATATATGTTACTTGCTATGTATTTACAATATGCTTATATCATACAGGGTGATTATTTATACACGGGCAATTGCAATTTTTGCTTATACATCAATGAATAAAAATTCGCTTGCATTATACAGGGCGTAACTATAAATTTACAAATATTTTCATTTTTTCCGGATTCTTTTATATGTGATATGTAGAATTTGAGTTTCAATGACTTCTCGTGGCCCCTTATCACATCCATATATATATATATATATATATATATATATATATATATATATATATATATACTGACATACAGTAGTCATATTTATTTTATTTTTTTATTTTATTTTCAATATATACGGTTTCCCTTTATTTTACATTGATATAATATTATTATGTATAAATGCTTAGCCTAATACAATTAATCTGTTTTAAGTTGTTCATTAACAATAAATTTGATTTGACTTCTGAAAGACTTTGTAACAATACCATTAAAGTCTAGACCCATGTTGCCACAATAATTTCCGTATCTCATAAATCTTGTTAATGGGCTGTAATAGCCATAATTAGTTCTATGAAAAGGAACATCAAATGTATCAGTCACACGAGTGGATCTTATTTGAGCTTTTAGTTTCACTAAGGAAAGTAATTTTGGACAATTTATTTCTCCCGAAAGGATTTTAAATAGCATAATGAGATCTGCGATAATGCGTTGATTTTCCATTGAATAAATGTTTAAGTATTCTGACATAAGTTTGGGTGTATAATCACTAAATGGTATGTGTCTTTTAAAGACTATATATCTGAGCAGTTTATTTTGAACCCTTTCTATCAAGTTAATTTTATTTTTGTAATACGGAGACCAGACGACAGATGCATATAAAAAAATAGGACGAACTAAAGAGCAATATAGTAACTTAACTGTGTTCCAGGAAAGATCTTTAGTGTTACGCAATATAAAACCAAGCATCCTATAACCTCTATTTGTGACTGAACTAAGATGCTGATCAAAAGTCATCCCAGCATCAAAATAGATAGCCAGATCTTTTATTTTATACACTTTCTGTATGTATAAACCGTTTAGGGTATAGTTAAAATAGTATAAGTTTTAGGTTTTGGTGAAGGTAATAGTAAAGCATTTATCAACATTCAATGCCATGCCATTTATGATACACCAATTTGAAAGTGCGTAAAGATCTTCCTGTAAATGCAGGCAATCTGTTTCAACAGAGATGGGTGCATACATTTTCAAGTAATCTGCGAATAATAGAAATTTGCAATATTTAAGTCCTAAAGACAAATAAACTTATTTAATTGTGCATTTCAAACTATTATAATGGTATACAAACAATAGTAGATGACATCTGGTTCATTAAATTAAATTACAATTCTAATTACAGGTGTGTAATAATATTTCCGTAAATCCAGTGTCACTATGGTGTCATATTATATCATAATAACAACATCGTTAAGTTAGGCTCTACAGCTTTCTTCATCGATGTCTGTACTCTAATAATTTGCAAGCAATTGTGAAAGCGTGTCACTTTCGTTCTGATTTTGTTAGGATAAAGATCGAGTGGATTTATCTACTGATTACCATGGCCAGATGAGCCTGATTTAGCAGATGAAAAAGTTGTTTGTGTAAGAAAATTATCGTTGGCATGGGGCACTTGCAGAATGTTGTTAAAAGAAAGATATAAATGGACTTGAAGGCAACTGGTAGTGCAATTTCATAGTCACGGTGATTGATCCTGATGAAACTTCATTAAGCAGTCGGTAAGGTAAATTTGTAAAACTTTATTAATTGCATTATTGTAGTGCATTTTTCAAATGTCTTGTAACTTTCAAGTAACATGGAATTTCGAAGTGGCAAGCAACTAGTGTGAGGCGTAAATTGGGGGTTAAGCTGATTTTATTTCAAGAATTAAAATTCAACTTTAATGCTGTATCAAATCTGGTTTTAAGATTAGATGTCTGGTGTTCAATTAGAATGCTTGAGTTAAATTCTACAGACTGATAGGATGAACTTCTTGGTGCATCGCTGATCTTGGTTGATTCAACTTACATCATTTGGTAAGAACGTTCCACATTTTTCCTTTGTTTTTCTGTATTTTTTCATCCAGATAGGTTGCTTTTAACATTAATAGCTTTTTAGAAGTGAGGAATTTAAGTCTGTTGTTCCCACAGTAATCTGCAGAAGTAACTGTTTCCTCACCATAGCTAGTTTCTCTACCATAGCATTCCTCCATGATAATGGCTTCAGTAATACTAAATACTGACATGAAACAAACATGTATATTAGACAATATTCACATTTGTAGAAGCAATACTATCAAAATGTTTTCATTTATATTAGATCTGAAGCAAACCAAGAAAATGGCCATACAGATTCCATGACCATCATTAGGCCATTGCCACTTTGTCCTAGGAACATCAGGTAATATACAAAATTTCTTTTCTCAATATATACATATCTATAAAAATTTGCTATATTGTGGTTGCAGATCTGGTAAAAACATTTCCGTGTTAAAAAGAATATGTACACAGTTGGATGTGAGTTGCTGGTGGCAAGGACCATGCTAATGCCAATGAAAGATACTGCAGGGTTTATTAATTGATCAGAAAGTGCGAAAATAAGTTATGATGCTGGAGCTAGATATGATAAAAATAAAAAGAAAAAGTGAGATGCAAGTTAGCAGCATACATATAACGAAATTGAATTATAACCTTAAATTTGTAAATAACTAAATATAGTAAATAATTTAAATTCCAAATAGTTTTATTTAATAGTAATTTATCAATATATTAGAAAATGGTTTTTAAGTTTCTTTTTTTATTCATTTCCTTAAACAATCTTACAACTTTAAAATAAACACCAATTAGATTAGTACGCAATTTAACTAAAGTCAATATTCTTCCCGTTTTGAAATACACATGTTATAATTAAGTAAACAGTAAAACAAGTTATAAAAACTAATTCATGAATTTCTGTGAAGTTAGTTTTCTCACATTTAAGAGCATTCAACCACTATTCTGAAAACTTTATATTGATATTAATGCAAGTTAATCCTTTAGTTGTTAACTAAGTGTTTGTTAGAACAAATACTTTCATTTAATTGCTTTACTCCAATTGCTTGAAGATACTGTAACCGCCCCGGAACGAGAAACAAATTACCAGACATAAAATCTAAACAAAGGGAAGTACAAGGACAAACGTCCTGGAGCATAGGGGGCGGGTTGCAACCCTCAGTTAGTGCAGCAGTGAGTAGGCGAGGTTCCAAGAAAGAAGTGCCCCCAGCGACGGCAACCGGCCAGATGTAAACTGTTAACCCAAAAAAGACGCCACCTAAATCACGATAAGCTGTACCTCCACGAAATCGACTTAGGAGAGTTCTCACGATAATAGCAGATACTCCAAACGGCACACTACTGGAAAACAAAACGTAAAATACGCAAATCAGTTGGAAAAAATAATCATTAGACATATAAATCACCAGCATAAGTAATACAATTAATAATCAAGTAAATAATAAAATAATTAAAAATTTGCTCGGACTTTATTATTATTATCTCAATAACAACTAATTATTTGTACATACTTCAAGTTTTTTTTTATAGAAAATTATAATTAAATTTAACTGACATGAGAGTTACGACAAAAAAATACTTACGCCAACAATAAGTGTTTGAATATAGCGCAATGAGCTGTTATTAATAAAAACACGCTTTTATAATATTTTATACGAGTGAGGGGGATGGTACCATAAACCTCACTTTGTATGCTTTTCTCTTAAAGTAATGCTGTGAACTAATAATTTTAGTTGGCTAAAGTTACCAAATACATGTTACGTTAATGCTTTTATTTGAATCAAATTTTATAGTGTAGCAAACTGCAAATTAATTTATAATTATAATGTTTCGGTACAAATAAAATAACGCCATAATAATCAGGACCAGCAGTTATATAACAAGGTGCGACTGTGCCACCTTTAATCCAAGTTGACTGTATGAGAATGATATAAAGCGTCTTCTTGAACGCTCTCACAACAGTTGAATAATAAATATTTAAAGCGAGCACATACCCCCGGTCAGTGTAAACAAACTTACACTTGAAGTGCAGCACGCAGTAGCTGGAATAGTTGTTCTTATCGGTCGTCACGTCACCACCAGATTAAGTAGACAAAGACCTGAACCAGAACCCACTATGGTAGTTCTTAGATGTTGCAGATAATATAAAATGTGTTAAACGACATAAACAGGTAAACCATCATTACGTACAAGCATACAAAGAAAAAAAAGAAAAACCCTGTAATTGATCAAATTAGTATCAACAATATATACACGCTTTTACAATCCACATACTTTCAAAACTGGATTTGTCCAAACACAGGTAATATTACAAATTTAACAAATGGTGATAAGAATACAAAAAAAATCCCAACACGGAAATATTAGGTGAAACTAAACATTCAAGTTTACACTAAAATTAACCCAAATAATTTACTAGCAGCCAAAATCCGTAGAAATTACGAACGTCTAAACATCAGAGCAGCTGGAAGTCGAATTCCTGTGTGAAATCGCATCAAATGCTTTGTTGACAAGGTGAAGCTAACCTTGGAGGATAAACAACCCCTCTTAGAAAACAAAAGGCGAGCGTGCATAATAATAAAAATATTAATTTTTTAGATCATAGTCATCCCAAATGGGAGAGAAAATTAATATATGACGATTCAGAAATTTAAATCGTAACAATATTCAAAATACAGAAATGGTAACATACTTTCGAACTGCTCCGTTTCCACTTCAACTCTTTCCTCGTGTTTTGTCATCACATTCTCCACTTTCAATATTTCATACCGTATAATTACTAGAAGATTATTTTGAATTTTCATATGACTTTCGGCATATTAAGAAAATTAAAATCTGTATTTCAAATTTTTCGCAATTATGTAACATGCAAAACTAACAGTTCCCTAATTTATAAATACTTTAAAACTCTTCACTTTATTAAATTAGATTGACATTAATTACCATCACTTCTTTACCTAGTTACTCATCTTTACAACATTTATCAAGAATGAACATGCCATGGGCTAAAATCAGTTTCTATATATTTTGCTTGCATAGATGTCGAGCTAAAACAGGCTCTATGCCATTGTTGAATTAATTTTTTTTTTATTGTGTATGCATTATCAATCAAATATGAGATTGGAAAGATTGTGTGAGAGAACAAAATAGGTACTTAGTATAAGGGGATTCGTTTGCTACTACCAATCCCCTTTTTAGGAAACTGCTTATAAAATTTAATTTTATAGACACTTCATCAAAATTTTTGGACAAGAAAACATGTCTTAATCGATGCTGTGAAGCTTCACGACAAGGCTCTAGATATAGCATTAGGAATTCTATAACAGGGTTTCAATGTCCTAACAAGAACAACTAAAGTTAGTTCCTTTCAAGGTCCAGAATTAAAGCAGAAAAATGAGGACATATCGACATAATGTCACGGTTGTAAGTCTTTGCCATGCCAAATATTCTTCACCTTTACAAGCCAAGGCAATTATGGTTAACACAGATATTTAAATTTTACATTAATCAACACATTATCTGGAACTTTTTCCATAACAAGGTGCATTTCTAAATTATCTAAACTGACAATTGAATTTTCTGTATTTTGAATACAGATTAATCTATAATTTGTAATAATTTTTCTTTCTCAGCTAAATATGTGAATAAGTCTGAAAACGTTTTTCAGTAAGTATAATATAGATATTTAATTTACTCTAACTACTTTGAAATTTTAATGAATGTATGGCATGGAAACTGATGATAAATATAGTGAGATATTATGGTAGCATAAAATTGTTTAAATAATTCTTATATAAGAGACACAAAGTGCTTGGCTTAAGTAATTTAGAGGCACATTAGTTTTGCTGCAACAAGATACTTGCTTAGGTTAACACCTCCAAACTCGATTTTATAAACTAAAATTGTATGATTTACATCAGTCAGAGTCTAGAGCACACATATATAAATTAGATTTCTACAATTATACCACCATCCAGTAGAAAACTGCCAGATCCACTTTCCTGAATTCATGCTCCGGTGACCTATATTCTTTAAAGATAGAACTATTCTAGAAAGCATTCCAAAACGCAGTGAAATTATAAGGTGGCATCCTCTCCACTCCACGTAGAAATATATTCCACGATTATAAATCTGCAACCCTATGACAGCACTTGCCCTTTTTTCCCCTAAATTAGTTAGTTACTATAACCTTATTGTTTAGAGCCGAAGCCAACAATAATTCTCCAAATTACAGAATTTAGAGCATGGCACATCACAAAGTTTCTGTTTAAAATGTGTACATAATTTTATATATCAAAACCACATGTAACATTCTTCTTTTTGGATTGTTGTAATAACCAAAAAAAGTAAAAGCCACACAACAAGCATTTAAAAAAATGTATAAAAACCATATACTTAAACCTCATCAATCAATAGATATTATATTAAATTAATATACTTTCTATACTACTGTAAAAACAAACTATTTGTAAATTAATACTCACATTGAAATCCTTTAAAATGGCATCTTTCACAGGATTCCTAGAAGCTTGAAGAATTTGCCATAACAAATGCGATCCCTCTAAGGTAAGTTCTATTAAATCTCCTTCTAGCACCATTTCTTCTAAGTTCAAACGAGTTTCATCAGTGAGGTGTAGTACATTACTATTACCATTTAAGGAAGGAAACTGTATAGCGTAAGAATGCTCATTCCATATTTCTACCACAGCTGCAGATGGCGGCGCCACAAGACCGTCAGCTTCTAGAGAATTATCGCTGTCTTCAGAATTACCATCGCAATCACAAATATTGCAGGCTACGTTCTGTGCTTCGATAATGCAATCATCATTGCTATACGATAACTTTTCCTGATCTGGTGACAGTATTAGATCTCCTTTTAACAATGAACGTAATTTTTCAATAGCTTGTTTCAATTCATCACTATCTAAAAGATCTAGAGCCCTAGCTTGCCATGATAGTGCGTGTTCAACTAAACTCTGTAAAGCATCTCCTTCTGAAAAGCATACACTTGACTTACGAAACTCTTCTAATAATTTCATAATAGTTTCTAAACGAGGACGGCTTGATCGTTTACAAATTGAACATAAATATTTGCAATCTTTGAAACCTAATTTAATAGCGACTGCAGTAAAGTTCCTTCTAACTCTATGTTTAGCAATTTTGGGTAAGTTTACACATGTAGAATGAAACCAATCCTTACATAATTCACACTGCATCATAACACCAGAAGTGCCTTGTTGACAAATACAAAATTTACACCCATCCTTTTTATTAAACGATTTTGCCAAATTGGATAGTCTTAACATTATCAAAGATTCCTTCTCTCTTTTCCGTGCTTCTGTAAACTTGCGGGCAAGAATATATGGATCCATTTTATTAGAAGTTCTAGTTATATAAGGGTCATCATCAAGTGAAATCTTATGACATTCTGTTGCTGCCACAAATGAAAGAGGAGTTCGAGGAGAAATAACTTCCATTAAAGTAAGAACAGATTCTTTTGATGAAAATAATTCCATTATATTATTTAACCAAGAAGTTTTTTCTATAACAATATGTTCGAGTTGATTTAGGTCTTCTATAGATATAACAGTTGATAAGCCTCTGAAATACACCTCTTGAAGAAAATTAAGGTATGGGGAATTTTCAGTGATATCCAAACTGTCCTTAAATTTATGAAAATTTTTAATAATTTTAAGTAGTTTACCTTCAGTTAGAGGATTTGTTATTATGTTTTCTGCTTCAAGAATCAATGCATCAACCTCTGATATCGAGTGAAAATTTTTATTAGACTGCAGAAAACTATTTACACGCCTTTCCCATTTACGGTTCACCCTAACTAATTTACGCAGTTCTACTAATTGAGTTTCAATACTATCATCTGAGGGTAAATATTCACCTTGTTCAATAAGATCACTAACAGTAGTTAAAGACGCCATTCCTGGTGTATTGTGCATTATTAAAACATCAGCTAACCATCTAGTCTGTGCAAAGTAGATATGTAAAGCACTCAGAGATGGCAACGTAATGCAAATTGAGTCACCAAGTCTTACACAATTTTGCACATCTTCCACATTTACTGGATCTAAAGGTGCTGCTAATAGTATTTTAGCCATAGCTTCAAATCGAAATGATTCTGCTAACAAAGTTTTCAAAGTACTTATTTCTTCAACGACACAAACTAAACCTTCCATCCTTTTAATAAATTGCTGCAATTCTTCAAAACTTAAAGTGTATTTTACTTCATAAGAATTACTAGTATGTATACGTTTAATAGTCGCTTCAATTTGACGAATTATACTGGCAAACTCTTCAGCCTTATTTATTTCAAATTTTAATAAATATATTAAATCAGCATCTGGATAGTAGTTTCTCTCAGCCTCAATAAGAAGATTCTTCATTTGTGATAATGTTATTTTTTTATCATCCTCAGGATTTGTAGCGAATTTAACCTTACTGATCCATTCATCATGAACACTTGCCCTTTTTCTTAGGCGCTCTAACATTGGTGAAAATTCATCAAAGGTATAACGATAACGAAGCGTACGCTTGGTTGGATGGCATTTACATAACATCATATAATGATGAGAACATACCACTGCTTCACTCTTACAACCGCAAGTTACAGCCGAAAGAAAACATGTTGTCTTGCAAAATTCACATTGACGTTGATCATCAGGAATGATTTCAAATGCTTCCCTTTCAGAATTAACAATACCCTACAATAAAAAAGGATTACATTAATAAAATACACCAAAAATTATTTTACAAATATACGTTAATTGCACATGCTAAGACAAACAGCAGGGCTTGAATTTTGTACTTTTTTTCAACAGACAATCAAGAATCAAAAAGCTCAATCAATAAGACAAATTTGAATCTGTAAAACAATTATACGCCACTGCTTAGCTGCAAAATAGCAAATAATTATTCAATTAGCTAGTCAGTTACATATCCCCTATATTAATATGTATTTAAAATTAAACTTTATATGTATGTCTTAGATATAGCATGATATATTGTATAAGAAATGTAATATAAAAGGTGTCAATAGAGTTCATATTAGAAATAAAATATGAGACGACTATTTTGTAACACTGACACAAGTTGATCTCATAGGCTAAGAAACAATAAACTGTGACTAAGCAGACATTTATAATTACTTAGAAATAAAGACAATGTATGAATATCAAGAAACAGCAGAAAAGCAACATCTGCAGTATCCCACAGAACGATGTGCGACTGGAGCTTCATGTTAAATGTAAGAAGTTCATTCACTCAGTTAGTCTTCGAATCTCATAACTTTTGCATTGTTAGAAGTCAAGTTACTCACCATTAATAATTAATCATTAAAAATAGTAACTTGTATTAATTTAACTAAGTTTAACTTGTACTTAAAGAACATAAGTATTCAAGTCAATGTGAACAAAACAGGTTGTAATGGAAATACTAAAATTAATTTTGATAGATGTAGTTCTTGAATAAAATTTTTTAAAAAGACGCTTCCAAAAATCCAAAATCTATCTGGCGCAGCGTTAGGATTCCAGAAGGGCACTAATATTTCTAAAATCGAAAACCAATAACCGTGAATATTAATTCTTTGTTGGAATAGAACCAAAGATTGGACGAAGTACAAACTCGACCGAATCCAATACAGAAGGAAGGCTATGGAACGAACAATCAAATTATTGTGAGTACCTAAAGTTCATTTTCCTTTACATTTTTTTTTCAATTGCATATTGATTTTAGTAAGTAAGAATTGAAAAAAAAATAATTTTTTATGTACTTATTATTGCAACAATTATTCAGTGAATGTCTGAGCTTGATGAGATTTTAACGAAACTTAATAAGTAAACATTATCCAAGATTGAAGTAAATAACTTTAGTGCAAACTTGACAAAAGAAACAGAATAATAATTCAAAACAAAATGTATTCAGATAACTTAAGGTTATATTTAGATTTGATTCCTATTTGTGACGGTAATCAAGCCATGCTAAGTATCCTTATTGCAGCTTGCAAAACATTCCTGAAAACTTTTTATACTCGAGGAAAAATAGAAAAGAATATATGGTTACTAAGGTTAATTTTCAGTAAATTAACAGGGAGAGCATCAATTTTAATAACGAGCAGGGATGATTTAAATGACTGAAAGGATTATAAGAAAATATTGATTACTTATTTTGGCAATCAAAGAAATATTAAATGTTTAGTTAGAGATTTATTAAACTTGCAAATGGAAAGTAATCAATCGCCTTATCAATTTGGTATGAAATGTCAAACATAAGTTTGATTCTGATCAAACTTAAGTTAGAAGAACCGGATCCTAACCTACGTTTAATTAAAACCAAAATGTATGATGAGATGGCTTTGGATACGTATATAAACGCGTTACCTGAGCAATTATCAGATAAAATTAAATTTAGAAACCCACAGTGTAGAAGATGCTATGAATTTAATAATATAGAAAGAAAACGTTATACATTATAGGAACAGAATTTACAACACAAAAATATTAACAAAAACTATCAATTAAGACTATACAAGCAACAAGGCCAATACAGGCACAACCTAAATTTACATCATTCAACACACTGACAAATCATTTTAGATTTAATAATCCAAACTTTAATAATCCAAATTTTAACCATCAGTTTCCACAATTTCCCAAACCTATATTTAATTCGACTTGTATAAAACTCAAGTTCAATCTGAACGCAAATCGAACATGGCCAACATTTGGCGTAAATCCTAACAGAAACTCACATATGACGAATAATAATAACAACCCTAATAAATACTACAAACCAATCCCTATGGACACATCATCTGGCAACACTAGACAGAACAGCAAGATATCTCAAATTAAACCTGACAATACTCAGAGACGAAACTTTACTTCTGAAGAGCTATTTAATCACAAAGTAGAAGATTTTAATAATCAAGTTATACCCGAAGACAGATAAGTTATGTAAATCCAAGTAGGGACGATAAGGCAAATTACTTAGAAAATTACGAATGTGACAACCCTTACAAAAATTATGAAGAGGACGATGAAGAAACTGCATACTTAAATTTTCGGTTGGACAGAACTATATATGATCAGATGTAATAAATTTAAATAATATTAATCAACACATTTTATCCTATATAAAAATACCACATGCTAAAATTAAATTATTAATCGATACAAGATCTTCAAAAACTTTAGTTAGTTCAAAAACCATATAGAAAAATATAAATTTTGTAGAAAGGGAAACTTTTAAAATCAAGACAGCACAAAACGACACTACACCAATTTATTGCTAATATACCCTTACCAAAAACTTTTAATTTAAAAATGAAACACAAATTTTGTATTTGTGAATTTAACGATAAATATGATGGATTGATAAGCATGGATCTTTTAAGAAGACTAGCAGCAGATATTGATATAAAAAATCGACTAGTAAGAACAAAACACAAACAAATACCAATTAAATTTCAAAACAGTAATATTCAAACCGATCATAAATACACAATCGAACCTAGAATAAAAACAAGTAAACGTCTTAGTAAATTCAATAAGGGTATTTGGGAATAATAAATCACATGTCATTTCAACTTGGAGTTGAAACACCCACCGTGTTAGTTCATATAAAAGATAATTACACCACTATGGCAATTTTGAACGCAAATGACTATCTCATAGAGGTATCTTTAATGACATCAATAGAATTGAAGAATTAAATTTTAGTGAGATGGAAATCGACAAACACTGAAACATTCGGTTCAATGATAATATTAATACCAAAGAAGAGAGAGCAATAAAAGATTTATGTTTTAAATACAGAGATATATTCCATTGTGAAGGAATACCTTTAACTTTCACCAACACAATCAAACATAGTATTCAACTAACAGATGAAAAACAGATTTTCACCAAAGCGTATAGACTACCTCAAGCAACAGATAAACAGGTAGCAGACTTATTAAACCAAGACATTATTCAACACTCAAATTTACCATGGAGCAGTCCTATACTAATCGTACCAAAAACATTAGATGCCTCAGGCGAACGCAAGTACCGAATAGTTATCGATTACAGGAAACTCAACAAGAAGACTAGACGATAAGTACACATTACCAAGTATCACAGAGATATTGGACAAGCTAAGAAAATGCCAATACTTTTTGATGTTAGACCTCACCTCAGGTTACCACCAGGTGGAAATGGACAAGAAAGATATGACCAAAACAGCTTTCAGTACCCCCGAGGACACCATAAATACAAACGCATGTTGTTTGACTTAAAGAATGCACCCAACACTTTTCAGAGGGTTATGGACAATATTTTGAGAGGGATACACACCGAGAAATGTCTGGTGTATCTTGCCAATATAATTGTACATTCAACGTCATTCAATGACCATATTGAGAGACTAAGAAAAGTTTTTGAGCATCTAAGAAAAGCTCGCGTTAAAGTATAACTGGATAAGAGCGCATTCTTACAAAAAGAAGTAGCATTCCTGGGACGTATAATAATGCCACAAGGTGTTATGCCATACCCAGATTAAACAAACACCGTATTAAACTACCCCTAACCAAAAACGAACAAAGATATAAAAGGATTTTTAGGATTCAGTGGATATTATAGAAAATTCATTAAAGGATATGCACAAATAACTAAACCACTAACGAATTGAATTGTTTAAAGAAAGGTAATAAAATCGAACACACTGAAATTTATTAAAGTAGTAGAGGAAATCAAGTGTATTCTTATGAATTATCCTTTGTTGGATTGCCCTGCTTTTCAAAGCCCTTTATATTAAAACAGACGCATCCAATGTTGCTTTAGGCGCAATATTGAGTGAAGACAAAGTAGGTAACGATAAACCAATTTGTTATGTATCACGAACACAAATATAGCACAATTGAAAAAGAACTGTTAGTCATAATTTGGGCGACAAATATTTCAGGCCATATCTTTACGGAAATTTTTTTACATATACACAGGCCATAGACCATTAGTGTGGTTATGTAAACTAAAGAAACCTAACTTAAAATTATACAGCTGGAGGATCAGATTAGAGGCGTATGACTAGAAGATCATATATAAGAAAGGAATTTATAACAATAATGCGAACGCATTGAGCCGAATACAAATCAACGCCAAAGAGAGAGACAGTCAGTTGCAGGTAACGTGGACGAAACTGAGACGAGAGAAGGCCCAGGCGACCCAAAGAAACAAAAACTATACATTCAACCAAAATCGACAAACCGAAAACCACAATTGAAATTCTAAACGAGCCATAGATACAAAACCAAACGAATTTATAATTACGAAGTTATAACAAACACTGATCCGGTAAAATACACAAAAACAGACAATAACAAAATGTATCATATTCAAATAACGAAAAATGACAACGACGATCAAATAATTAAATTATTGAAAAAATATTCCCTGGAGAAAAACCTTTTTACTTTTATTACAGAACATCTGTATCAAAGATTTTCAAAATTAGATATTCGATTATTTAATAATTCAAGACCAGAGATTATCAGATGCACACAAAAACTAATTACTTTGGACAACACAAATGAAATAACTAACGTAATTCGCAATCAATACGAAGGTAAGACAAATCATTGTGGAATAAACAAAACCTTAAAACAACTAATACAAAAATATTATGTTAAGGACATGAAAGAACTAACTACAGATTGTATTAATCAATGTGACCTATATGACAGAGCAAAAAACGATAGATCTCCACCAAAAGTACCCTTAATGCTATCTAAAACACGCGACAAAACCTTTTCAAAAATTACGTACAGAACTTTTGGTACTAGAAGCTTAGAACTTTTTATCAATTGAAGACGCATTCACAAAAGTAGGACAAGCGATACCCATCACTTCTAAAAAAAGTATTGATGTGACTCAAAGATTTTTACAGTACTTTACATTTTATGGTACACCTGAATCAATAACTTTAGATAATGGAAGTGAATTCAGAAACGAGACTATACAGAATACCCTGGAGCTTCATAAAATAAAAATCCATTTTATTACAGAAAAATCATCCGCAATCAAACAGATTAATTGAACGATTACATTTGACATTATTAAAACGGATTGGGCTTTTAAGACTAATATACAAGAAAAAACCTATTACCAATTTAATGTCATATGCCCTAATTGCTTGTGACAACACAATTCATTCTTCAACTAACTTTACACTTCTCGAATTAACATTAGGACACTCAGACACTCGCAACCCTTATGACATACACTACAATAAAGAAGTATACCAACAGTATAACAATAGTACGCCAAAGATCATAAAGAAAAATTAAAAATTACTTATAATATTACAAGCAGAGATAGGAAAAAAGAGGCGGATGTAGACCTAGATCAGATAGTGATAGATGCAGACTGTGCAAATTTCGGAGAAATCTGCAGGTTAGTTCAGAATAGGAAACAATGATGGTACGCGTCTAACCAGTTTCAGGACTGAAGACCCAATGATGATGATGATATAATAATGTTATAAATAAATTAGACAGAGATAAGGAACGTATTACAAAAACTCTCAATGAAAACGCCAATATAAACAAATTCGCAGTAAAACAGACGGTTTATGAAAAAAATTTTAAAAGTAAACGACACAAAATGGCCCGAAGAAATTAAGGTCCATTTAAAATCAAAAAGATTTCAGATAAAAATGTAGCAGTATTAAACAATGGAAAAATCATAAGTTATATCCATTTAAAGAACTTAAGACACCCTGTAATTTCAGATGGACAACCATGGCCCTTGCCGTGAACCTCCACCCAGGTAGAACCAACGACAACAAAACCGTATACTACCGGTATACTACCAGTAAAATTGGGAAGTATGCAGAACACAGCAGACTATCGGACTTCCCCACAGAAATTTGATTTAACCGAATTAAAACAAAAATTTTGTATAATTAGAGACAATTATGACAGACTGAAAGTATCAATGAACATAGCCAAATTTGGAAATGACTATGCGATAGAAATGCTTAATTACACAAGTATAATGAAAAATATCCTAAAGAACACAGACGACAAATTCAATCAACTAATACTGATAGACCAAACCACAAAACAGAAAAGAGGACTTATTAATGGATTAGGTAATATTATAAAACTTATCACTGGAAATTTAGATAACCAAGGTGCTGACTGATATGACAATGCAATACAAGAATTGATTGACAACCAGAATGACATAAAAACTGTTAGAAACCAATCTTCCTTAACTCAAACAACTATATATAAATTTAATGATACCCTCAGAAAATTAGTAAAGAACCAGGACAGTATAACAAATAGAATATTAACTCTTAAAAGTAGCATGCAAACCACAATATTAGGGATGCGAAATTTAATTTTAACACAATATTTAACCACATGATAACGACCCTCACTGTAATTCAACATATGTTAGCTACTCTGGAAAATGCTATAACATTTGCTAAATTAAATACCTTACATGCTAATATTATCGAACCACTTGATTTATTGAATGAACTATTAGGAATCAAATAATTTATCACCCATAGCAAATTACCTTTTGAAGTAACAGAATCTAACATACTTTTATTTAAAAAATTAGTCATAGTAAAAGGTTATGTAAAAAATCATGAAATTGCATTTTTAATAGAAATTCCAATTGTAACAATTAACCCTTATAACATTTACTTGTTTTCTCCATGAAAGTCAATATCAAGTTATTATTCATAAGACCAAGTTCCTTTCCCTAAATGAACTTAGGTATGGATTCACAAATGAAAAATGCAAAGAAGTGACACCTGGCCAATACTTATGTCAATCAATAACGACAACAGCTATTCAAACAGATAGCCATTCTCTAATCATTATGAGAATTGTGTGCCAAAACCAGTACAAATTACAGACATGAAAATTCAGAAAGTTTTGTACAACAAGTGGATTGGTGTATTTCCGCAAAAAGCGAAAGCAACCGCCAATTGCAACAAACACGAAAATAATTTAGCCCTAATTGGAAGCAAAGTGATCACCATCAAGTAAGATTGTTATTTAAAATTAAAAAGTAAAATTATTCGAGTATATCAAAACCCAGCAGTGACGAAGAAATTTGAAAACCTACCCAAACTACAAATCGAGATTCCTCAAACCGAAGACAACGAAATTATCGAGAAGCTAATGCAACTGGAACACCTGGATCTCGACGATCTTAACCATGTTGTGAAATTAATGGACAATTACAAAAAACATTTGAACGACCTAAAAGTGTCAAAATTACACTATGATAATAGTAGTGTCTCGACAATTTTACTGATAATTTTATTGTTGTTATGTACATGTTATGTACATTAGATATGAGATTAAGTGAAAGACAAAGAAACCACTAATGAACCTTTAGGCGCAATGAATTTTTAAAAATTAAGTATCAACCCTGAATTTTCATCTAAATCAGGAGTTACATATCCCTTATATTAATATGTATTTAAAATATCTGTTTGTCTTAGATATAGCACGATACATTGTATAAAGGAATGTAATATAAGTGTAAATGGAGTTCATATTAGAAATATAATGAGATGGTGGCTTTGTAACACAGATGCAAGTTGATACCATAGAGTAAGGAACAATAAACTGTGACCAAGCAGACTTATTTATGATTACTTAGAAATAAAGACAATGTATGATTATTAAGAAACAGCAGAAAAGCAATGTAAGAAGCTCGTCCACTCAGTTAGTCTTCGAATCTCATAACTTTTGCATTGTTAGAATTCAAGATACTCATTAAAAATTGTAACTTGTATTATCACCGATTGTGCTGCTCTTAGCTGGTTGAATAATTTGAAACAACACGCTGGATTTCCTTTGTCACAAACTAATTCTTTTTGGGTAATTATGATGTGACAAAAAATGTCTAAGTTTGTTTAAGATGGTTATGCTAAATGCACCATTTATGTAAAAAGCATGAGTATATTTAAAAATAAATTATTTAAAGTAAAAATTTTGTGTTAATTGAAACTAAGCGTGTCAATGTGAACAATGCCAAAAGTCGTTTTGCAAGTACTGTTCCTGTAAATTCAATTTTGTATGTGTTTCTTTCATACTTACTAATTAGACAAGCTTCACAATCGTTTATGATTTTATTAATTATGGTTATCTGAAACGTTTTTTTGAAATCGGAAAATAGTAGTGTTTATGCAAAGATTCGAAAGCCTCAGATGGTGAGAAAGTGGACATGTAAATTATAAGCAAATTTTAAAATATGTGAAACCTTCAAGTACTTACAACAAATAAACTGCATCTTTTGGCAGCAGCAGCTGGCAGAAACAAGAGCGGTCAACCATTTGTGGTACTCAAACATTTAGCACCATAGCTAAAATACACCTGCCTGTTTACAACAACTTTATTTCACTAGTGTCAGAACGAGTGTGTACTGTATGGAGATATGTTTGGCCATATAATTTTATTGTATAGGAGTTTCTGGATTTGATTCTGGATCTCGATTTTTAAGGATAAGAAAATACTTTACAAAATACGAGTTCATCATCAGTTGATCTGATGTAGTGATTTACAGTTGTTATGGTAATTTTCTGAAATAGAGAGATTCTGCATGAAATTACAACGGTCATGATTGAAACCGCTAATCTAAACCCCTCCTTATGTTATTCTTCCAAACAATCTAAACCTAACAAATATTCAAATACTAAAAAATGTTCCTCAATATGTGAAATATACCCCATAATTATTAATCAATTCGTTATAAACAAACAAGCATTTGCCTCTGATAAACCCTTAGAATTGTTTGAAATATTTGCCTCTCAAACAATTTTAAATAATGTCTCTTCCTTGGAAATACGTGCTCATCATGTTCATTAGTTATTTGTCGAAATATTTGCTATTCTAAAACCGAGAAGCTCGCCTTAGCGCGATTCTTCAAAAAATAATTATAACCGCTGCCAGTTATAGCTGCTGGTTGTAAAAACTACTGCTAAATAGGATCTTTGGAAAGATTAAATGCTTAAATATATTTGTTATTTGCTCATATTCCTCGAAATTCAGTTTTGCTGTTGTATATATTTTCGCTTGCCTTCTAAGAATATTCTACACCAATGTCTGTGGGAATGGTTTGATATTTTCCCTTCATGATTTTCAAAGCTGTATAAATACGACTCCAACTTTGAAAAGGTTTCTTAACTATTCGACAGCTCTTACTAATTCGAATACATTTTGAGCACTATGAAGTCGTATGCTTAAAATACGTGTTCCAGCTCCCAGCTGCATTTCATGAGATGGCACTCGAAAGAAGATAACTCCAGCTACAATATGTTTTCTGTTTATATTATTTTCTGTTGCTGTTCTAGAAGATAGACACTTGCTTTTGATTAATTCTACAATACATTACAGACCGACAATAACGCATGCTAAATTGTGTGTAAATTACTGTGGGAATTTTAATGTGTTTAGAGCACTTTTCTACTATTTGTTTTTTACTGTCTAAATTAAAGTGAATGTCAAATAATGAACTGTTTCAAATTTTAATGATACGAGATGCACTTCCTACAACAATTTTTACTGACTATATTATTATTTCAATATTTCTTATACATATTTAGGGTTGGAACATATTGTAAATATACTTGTAATTAGATAGTAAGATTTTATGCTTGATATTTTTCTATGTAAACTGTATACTGTATATTATGTAAATTTACGCTCTATCTTCATCACGTTGTAACGAGCGATTCCGCATCCAAGTATTTTCGACGTCTGTAAATATTCCTTTAGGACTGTACGTTTTCCAACATGTTCGTAAAATAAATTTCTTTGTTACTGAGGTTTTCAATTCAATTTTCTTTCTAGTTCACCCACCCCACTCTCCGACATTGTTGAATTAGCCTGAACTCTGATTCTTTTGGAGTTCGATTCTGTCCCTGTGTTTGGTTGTGATATTCGGTGTAGGCAATTTTCCTACTACTTACTGTGCTGCGTTCTTTCTGATCCACACAGAATACCGTAACATGTAACACAGTGTTGGATCGAATCAAATAATTAAAAGTTAATTTAACTAATATTTACAAACGGAAGATACAGCCCACCAAAATGCAAAGCATATTTGAAAAAAAATTAACTACAAAGGGTGAAACAGAATGTAAAAAAGAAAGAAAAAGAAAAAAAATTAATAAAAGAAAACCCAGTAAATATTTACGCAAACCAAAAAAATATACTAAAAATAATAAAGGAAAATTTATGACCTAGGTAAAGGAGAGAGTTTAGCAACAGGGCGATTCAGCTCGTCTTGTGTGGTTATGAGAGTGACTCACAATGAAGGAAGGTGGCTCATAAGAGGCTGCGATGCAGTAAGATTAGTCTTCCAACAAGTCATACACGGACTGAAAGCGCGACGAATGGACTGTTTACTTGAAACAATCTAAAAACGTTAATGAACAATAAAATCAACCATTTGAACACCAGTGTAAAAGTATCTCAAATAAACAAAATTGATATACAATTCTGTAAAGCGAATTTTACTAGGTAAAAGAGCGGGTCAGTTCACGTCAGAGGATAATGGTGCGTGAGATAGTCAACCACCAACCCAAAAGATTCCCTCTCTAATAAAGAGGAACAACTTGCAGAGTCTTTTTTATAACTGATCCAGACTGGGTGGTGTCCAACTCAATAGAAAAGTGAGTATGTTAAGTATATTTAAATCAAGGGGTTCAAAGCGTTATGGAGCTCGGAACAAGACAAAGGTCCAGTGTATTTTGCTAACGGATTTTGATATTATGAACAAAATGGAGAGTCCAAGCGACAATGCAAATAATAAATTGAAAAAAATGACTGACTTTCCAAAATTGCTCCAATCCAAAAAGAGAAGGTGATGGCGGCCAATAATAGAAAGCTCCTCGATGAGAACCTCCGAAGAATCAACAAGCATAACGAGTGGACTGCAAGTGTCGAAAAAGCGATGTAAGGCAGGCGATGCCGTCCACCATAAAGAACAATGGCACAAGTTAGAAGATAGCAAACCACATGATCTGACATCCGCAGGATTCTCAGTGGAAGAAATATAATGCCAAGAAGCACGGGAAGTGTTTGCCTGAATATAGAAAACTTGATTGGCGACGAAAGTCTTCCATCGCTGTGATGGGGAATGAATCCAAGAAAGAACTGCCATGGTATCAGACCAACACGAAATTTTTTAAAAGTAATATGAGGATCAAAAGTTTTGAGGATAAAGGTTAATAGTTTCAAGGCCAAAATGACGACTAATAATTCGGGTTTTGGAAAAGAGAGGGTCGAAACAACGCAACTTTGGACTTAGCACAAACTAAGCGAACCTCAACGAGGGAAGAGGTAAGAAAACGAAAATAAACGACAGCACAATAGCCGTGTTCGGAAGCGTCCGCAAAACAATGAACTTAACAGGTAGAAAATTGTGGCAGAAGTAGCAAGCGTGGTAAAGCAAAGTCGGAAAGAGGTGGTAATTTATGTAGATATCTCTCCCACAAACAAAGTCAGGGGAGGGGGGATCATCCCAATCTATTTTCAAAGACCACAAACGCTGAATTAAATGTTATACAAAAAAAGTTAGAGGAGGTAAAATGCCTATAGGATCGAAAATACGAACTGTTGGAAAGTAATTTGTGCTTAGTACAGGCAGTATACTGTGATTAAACTAGAAAACAAAAGGTATCTGAGGTGGGATTCCATTAAAGACCTATAACTTTCAGAAGCTGAGTGTCAGGATCCGCAAAAGAGCGACGCAATGTGAATTGTTGCAAAGCGAGAAAATACTTTAGTAATTTCGGGCCATTACTAGACCACTTATGCAGCTTAAAACCACCGAGGTTTAAACTTAATTCATTCCGTAAAGCCAAAATTGACTCCATAAAGTCTACACCCAAAGTGATATCATCGATATAGGTATGATTGTGAAGGGCAAAGTAGACCAAAAGAAAGGAATTTCCTTCGTCTTCAGCCAATTGCAGGAGGGTGCGTATCACAAAAAAGGGGCGCAATTTATGCCATAGGTAACGGTATTTAACTCGAGGTCCTGAATATGCTCATCAGGAGAAGAACGCCAAACAATTCGATGATAATCACGCTGATCAGGAATAACAAGGATTTCTCTATACATTTGACAAATATCTGCAACAATAACACAGGAATAAAGAGGAAATTGTAACAAAATTGCGATAGTATCTCGTTGAAGCTAGGACCCGACAAACAAATGTTCATTTAAAGATGACCGAGATAGAGTTTTAGCGGAGGCGTTGAAAGCTACATGTAGTTTAATACATACATTTTCTGGTTTCACAATACAGTGATGCGAAATATAGTAAGAAAAGTCAGAAATGACCGAGGTTGAACAGATTGAATGTGTTTGGAATTTAAATAGTCACGCACGAACGAAACGTATTGTTCAAAATGATTTTCTAAAGAAACAAAGCACTGTAAAGCGAGATCACGACTACCGGGAAAGGAACGTTTTAGATCTTTGAGGGGCTTAGAGACGACATACCGTCGTTGCTCATTGTGGCAAAAATGTCAACATAATATTTTTCAACTAAGAATTCATCAGGTGTGAAAGGTTTACCACCAGGAACCTCTTCTACTTCCCATAATTTTGCATCGATATCTTCCAGGGGTGAAGCAGACTCGGTCATACAAAACAGTACGTCCTATCATATACACAACCATACATCAACCTAACTTTCAACTATGTTTGGCATTTTTGACAATCATATTTAACAGTGTCAAGTTATTGACTTATGTCAGATATAGATAGGAAGCAACACCCAAATTCACAGTTATAAGTCAACCATTAATTAAAAATGTTAGAAATTGCACAAGACAAATTGATTTTCAATGTTATATTAGTTAATAAGATGAAATAATAACTTAGACTTTTATGCAAAGCCTAAGTGATCATTTTAAAGCGAACTGGTAATTGAAAGATGGACAGGATTCAAACCTGTAACTTTTGGTTTTGACCACCAATGCAATAATAAATTGCACCATCTGGACAAATAATAACAATTGGAAAGATATACAAATCTAAATCATGTATGCAAACATCATTAACCTAACTTTCAATTACGTTCAGCATTTTTGTTAATCATATTTGACAGTGTCAAGCTTTTGATTTGTGTCAGATATCGACAGGAAGCAACACTTAAATTCATCGCTATAAGCCAACTATTAATTACAAATATTAGAAAATGCATAAGAAAAATTGATTTTCAATGTTATTTTAGTTAATAAGATGAAATAATAAATTACACTTTTAGACAAAGCTTACATGATCATTTCACATCGAGCTAGTTATTGAAAGATGGAAAATATAAGGCACCCAGACATGATTCAAACCTGTAACCTTCAGCTTTGACCTCCATTGCACTAAACAGTTGCGGCACCCGTATGGGTGATTACAATTAAAAAGATATACAACTCTAAATCATGCACACAACCATGCATCCACATAACTTTCAATTACGTTTAACATTTTTGTCAATCATATTTGACAGTGCCAAGTTTTTCATTTGTGTTAGATATAGACAGGAAGCGACACTTAAATTTATCACTCATTTAAACCTGTAACCTTCGACTTTGATCGCCAATGCACTAAACATGACACCCATATGAGTGATTACAAATAAAAGGATAATCATGTACGTAACTATGCATCAACATAATTTACAATGACGTTTAGCATTTTTGTCAATCATATCTGACAGTATCAAATTTTGACTTATAGCTGCGAATTTGAACATCGCTGTCTGTCTATATCTGACATAAGTCAAAGCTTGGCACTGTCAAATTACAAATCCTGTCCCAGACACAATATTTGCCATTTTTCAATTACTAGTTGATTTGAAATGTCCATTTAGGCTTTGCATAAAAGTCTAAGTTATTATATCATCTCATTAACTAATATTACTTTGAAAATCAGTTTGCCTTGTGTAATTACTAATATGTGTAATTAATAATTAGCTTATAGTTGTGAATCTGAGCGTCTCTGCCTGTCTATATCTAAAATAAACTTGACAATGTCACGTATGATTGACAAAAATATCAAACATAATTGAAAGTTAGGATGATGTATGGTTGCATACATGATTTCAGTTTGTATATCTTTCCAACTATAATCATTTGGCTAAGTGGTGCAATTAGTTAGAGTATATAGAGTATGTATATATATATATATATAAATTTATAATATATATATATATATATATATATATATATATATATATATATATAGCTATGTGTAAGGCATTGTTTGGGGACGATTTCTCAAGCGGGCGCATCATTTAAGGACTTTTGTATACTTTGGGGTCTGGTCTCAAAGAGATCCTATATACAATAGATAGTTTGAGTACATTCTATATATATAGAAATTTGTATACTTTCGGGTCGTCCTGGTTTATTTGCTTGTATAACAGATGGAGCCCTAAGTATTAATTGTGGAGTTAATGTGTCTCAATAATAGGTGTCCTCAAAATAAACATTGCATAATAATATTTAAATTACACTGTTTCTCACACGTTTAGATAGTAACAAGGAGTATCATCCGGTGAGAAATTGTCCTCAAAGTATGCATTTTACGAATTTATAAGGTACGGTAGTCATAAACATTACTACTTTTCTAAATTAGGAGAATAATATTATAAAACACATGTTTACTTAGTTCTGGGTAAATGTATATTATTTTCCGGATAGTACTATTTATAGTTAGCTGACTGAATTCCTTTTGGTATAACGTTGTTTCTACAGTTTAGCGATATAAGGGCATTGTTGTTTTACATATGGTAATTTTTATCATAATCAATTTCCTGTAAGCGTTGGGATCATTGAACTGATCCATATATTTATGAGTGTTGATGATTGGGTAGCTATGGAAATATGACGAATCTGCAAATATGTTTATCTGTTGACAGGCCACGAGTGGTAATCATTTATTTTAAAGATGTCACAAACTCTGGAATCTGAGGGATTATAATGTTCGATAGAATACCATTAGATATTGAACAAAAATTATGCAACTTTTACTAAATATGCTTATACCTGCATAATACGTTATCTGAATGTTATTTAAGATATGATGTCATCTGTTGGATGCATATAATTCAAACCGTTGACAATTTTGTGCACTTACTGATGAATCATTTACCAAGGACATTTGTGAATTTTATAGATCTGCGAACTGGGCTCAAAAGTGCAGTTCATGGTTTATTGGTTTTGTCGATTATAGTAGAAATACAAAGACGTCCATACAATTAAAAATCCCACCCCAAAATTGACTTCTGCAGATAAAATATAAATTTTCAAAGCCCAAAAGCATAGAGTTCATTTCTGGATAAATTTTTAATTTACGGTCACCTCTTTAACCTCTAAAATCAAAAAGTCACCACCAAAATGAGTTATGCAAGTAAGGTATCATTTCACAAAATCCAAATACCTAGATTTTATTTCTGGAAGAACTTTTAATTTAGGATCATCCCTTCAACCCCTAAAATTAAAAAGCCATCCCCAAAAATGACTTATGCATGTGAGGTATCATTTCTTAAAACCCAAATGCCTAGGTTTCATTTTTGGAAGAACTTTTAATTTAGGATCATTCCTTCAATTCCTACAATTAACAAAACCCTATCCAAAAATGATTCATGCACGTGAAGTACCGATTCTCAAAATCCAAAGGCTTAGATATAATTTTGGGAAGAATTTTTAATTTAAGATCATCCCTTCAACCCCTACAATTAAAAAGCCAACCCCAAAAATTACTTGTGCATATGAGATATCATTTTTCAAAATCCAAATGCCTAGATTTTATTTCTGAAAGAACTTTTAATTTAGGATCATCCCTTCAACCCCTAAAATTAAAAAGTCATCCCCAAAAATGACATGCATGTGAGGTATCACTTCTTAAAACGCAAATGCCTAGATTTCATTTTTGGAAGAATTTTTAATTTAGGATCATCGCTTCAATTGCTACAATTAACAAAACCCTATCCAAAAATGATTCATGCACTTGAAGTACCGATTCTCAAAATCCAAAAGCTTAGATATAATTTTGAGAAGAATTTTTAATTTAAGATCATCCCTTCAACCCCTACAATTAAAAAGCCACCCCCAAAAATGACTTATGCATGTGAGGTATCATTTCTCAAAATTCAAATGCCTAGAATTCGTTTCTGGAAGAACTGTTAATTTAGTATCCTCCCTTCAATTCCTACAATTAAAAAAATTCAAAAATGATTTATGTACGTGAAGTACCAATTCTCAAAATCCAAAAGCTTAGATATCATTTCGGAAAGAATTTTTAATTTAGAATCATCTCTTCGATTCCTAAAATTAAAAGCCCACCCCCAAAAATAACTTATGCGCATGAGGTACCATTTCTCAGAATCCAAAGACCTAGATTTCATTTCTGAAAGAGTTTCTAATTTAGGATTACCCCTTCAACCCCTAAAATTAAGAAACGAATCTCCAAAACGATATGCACGTGAATTATCAATTCTCACATGTCCAACAGCCTAGATTTTATTTCTGGAAAGTTTTATAATTTAAGATTTTTCATTACACCTTTCAAATTGTAAAGCCCATCCTAAAAATAATTTAATGCGTGACGTACCAGCAATCAAAATTCAAACCTTGGGTTTTATTTCTAATAGAATTAAGAGCCCCTTGAGCCCGTCAAATTTTAAAACCCATCCCCAAAAATGATTTATGCACGTGTTATATCAATTTTTAAGATCCGTAGGTGTAGTTTTTATTTTAAACGGACTACCTTTATGTAGCACAGATTTGCACAGATTTGGAGTATTGGAAACTCCCCCCCCACCCCTCCTCAATGTTTGTAGCACGTGACGTATCATTTTCCAAAACCCAAAAGCGTAGATTTCATTTTTGGTAAAAAAATTTTACCTACCGGTCATCCCCAATAACCGATATTGGGGATGACCATCCTTGCAAGATTTTAAAATTTTGTAATTGCAAATCGTTTGTTTAGGATTGTTTTGCCATTTTGGAAGTTTGTTTAGGCCTACAGATGCGCGGACTTTTAAAATCAAATTCGCGCCAACCGCATCCATGCAATATTTTAAGATTTTGTCATTGCAATAGTGAAACAATCCCAAACAAACAATTTGCCTAGACAAAATTTTAAAATCTTGCAATGACGGTGTTGATGCAAATATGGCCCCATGTAATTAGATTTTTAAAAATCCGAGCATTTGTAGACCTAAACAAACCTACAAAATAGTAAAACAATCACTTTGCCATGACAAAAATTTTAAATTTTGCTAGGACGGGCTTGGTGTAGATTTCGCCCCACCCAATTTGATTTTTAAAATCCGTGCAGCTGTAGGTCTAAACAAACCTCCAAAATGGCAAAACAATCCTAAACAAACGCCAAACGAACAATTCGCCATGACAAAATTTTAAAATCTTGCAAGAATGGAGTTGGTGCAAATTTGGCCCAGTGCAGTTTGATTTCTAAAACTCCGCCTATCCGTAAGCCTAAACAAACCACCCAAGGAAGTGGGTCAAGTTGGCCCCCACTTTCAGTTATAATTTTATCTTTCTCACCAATTGTGCTCGTTTTGTGCTCAATTGTGCCGGTGTTTGTTTCAATTGTGCTTATTTGTTTATAACGAAAAACCTTCAAAACAAATCGGGTCGAGGTAGCTGTACATTTGATTTTTTAATGCTCCTCCCGAAGATACTACTTTAGCTGTTTTTACACACGGGACTTACATTTTACCTCTCATCCGAACAAGGGCATATTTTTATGAAATATGCTCGCTTAACATTTTTTAAGCGGTCCGTGTTGGAACTCAACCCCTGGACCTTGGGGATTAGTACTCATAGGTGAGCCAAGGTCGGCATACATTTTACTTAAACATTCATTGTAGAAAGAGGTTTATGTTCATTTTGCTAAGCACAAATGTTTTGATTATTTAGAAATCTTGTCTGCTTTATTACTATAGATACTAGTTGAAATTGAAAATCGGAATTTATTATTTACTTTAATTTTTCAGAGGCGTAACATGATTCGTATCAAACTTCTGTTGTAAAAGATGTTTATTAACGGAATGGGACGATTTGACACCGTCGTTTCGGCACGGCAGATTCGGCGCAGAGACGTGTCGGCTCAAGGAAATTTCGGCGCAAGGACGTTTCGGCGCAGAAATATTTAATGCTCAAAATTGCTTGCTATTTGTCCATATTGCAATATTGTGCATATCTGCAGTGTTGTGGCGAAAATAGTCTTGAGGTTTCAAATTAGGTTAGTAGTAGAAAAGTTTTACTACTAATAGAAAATTATGGATTGAGCACATGTGCGAAAATAGTGTTGATGTATCAACGTCTCTGCGCCGAAACGTACCTACGCCGAACCATCCCTGCGTAGAGACGTTCCTGCGCCGAAACATTCTTGTGCCAAAACGTCCCTGTACCGAATCGGCCTCGCCGATGCGTCGTGGACATGGTATATTTAAGAATTACGTTCCTTTGGACCTGTAGTATATATACCGGGTAATCGATTTTAATGTTAGGTTTGTTAATGGTTTGCCCTTGGTGGCTAGAGTTTTTTATCTATATTTAGTTAGCGTAGCGCTCAGGGTTAATTACTTGTCAAATGTGGTGTACAAGGGCCGTCATATGTTGGTCAAATGCCGTCAAATGTTGTTAAATGTCTCGAAATTTTCAAATGTCGCTCAAATGTTTCAAATGTCAAATAAGTGTACACAATTTTTGTAAGTGATCAACCCTTCGGTAGCGCTTCAAGTCGTTTGTATGAAACATTTTAATGTCATCATCCGTCTAATATTATGCGCAATATTATTCTAAAGACCACATTGAGAATATAGGTAAAATATTCGGCACCGTGACTCCAGCCGGCCCACCCCAAAATTTAAAAAAAATATAATAATACAGGAACATTGCACCACTGATGCATCCTTATGCACCAACATCACATTTTATTGCACCTCTGCAATTAAATATTTATTGACAAATTTATAGTGTGCGGCAGGGTCACATGACCCTAACCGGCCGACACTTCAAAATAAAAATTGAGACATACTACCGTTTCTATAAAGCAATGCACCTTTGTGCTCCAGCAAAATTAATCTTTTCACCTTTTCCTAAACCACCCTCACCTCCTCCGAAATTTTATTTTTTGAAAATTTTATTAAAACATTTACATACAGAATGCACTCATTAAACACCATCTAGCACTCACCTCACATTTATTGCACCCATTTGGTTAAGGACTTATTGACAAAATTAAACTGCACGGCCAAGGTAACGTGACCCTAGCCGGCCGACACTTCAAAATAAAAATTAAAACATACCACCGTTTTTAGAAAGCAATGTACCCTTATGCCCCACCAAAATTAATCTCCTCAGCCTTTCTTAAACCACCCTCACCCCATCCCAAGAATTATTTGTTGAAACAGAAAGTTATTATTATCGCTTTGCTAAAAACATAGGAATGAAAATTTATAATGACCTATTACCCTACAACATTAGCGGACTTTCTAAGAAAGGACTACACGTAATGCTGATAGGAAGTTGGCCGTCAGAGAATAAATGCCTCTTTCAAAAATAGTAACATTTTGTCTGGCAGAAAATACTTCTACAAACATATTAGACAAAAATGATTTGTTGATAATTTATAAACCGGTCACTGGTTATTCTCTATAAATTGTCAACAAATTATTTTTTGTCTAATATGCTTGTAAAACAAAATGTAGACAAAATGTTACAACATATAAGAAGTCTGAATATTTCCTAGAGACTTGAATGCGTAACATTTTTCAACGCTTTTGTACACGATCAAACAGAAGCAGCATCGCCATGGCATCAGTTCCTAGTGTCATATTAAATTTTAAATACTTCTTGTATTTAATACTTCACAATATAAATATTTTACCTATATTTTGAATGTGGTATTTAGAATAATATTACCTATAATATTAGAGGGATGTAGACATTAAAATGTTTCATACAAATCACTTGAAGGGGTTGATCACTTACAAAAAGCATGTACACATATTTAACATCTGAAACATTGGAGCGGCATTTGAACATTTTCCAGATATTTAACAACATTTGACAGCTTTTGGCCAACATTTGACGGCCCTTGTACACCACATTTGACAAATAATCAACTCCTCGAGCGCTACGTTTTAACTAAATATAGTTAAAAAAACTCAAGTCACCAGGGCGTACCATTAACAAACCTATAACTAAAATCAATTACTCAGTATTATATACTTTACATGTGATTTTCCAATGCTCCACCCGAAGGTACTACATTGGCCAGGAAGCGAGTTTTTTTTTTACCTGGAAAATTTGGAATTTTGCCGAACCCTTGCTGTTCCAAGCAAGGTAGGGATCTTTAGCGTGCGTGACAACACTCACACACGGGACCTCCATTTTACCTCTCATCCGAACGAGGGTGTATTTTTGAGAAAATGCTCGCCTAACATTTTTCGAGCGAACCATAATACTACAGGTCTAAAGGAACGTAATACTTAAATAAACCAGTCTACAACGTTTTGGCGCTGCCGATTCGGCGCAGGGACGTTTCGACGCAGAGACGGTTTGGCATAAGGACGTTTCGGCGCAGAGACGTTGATACCTCAACACTATTTTCGCCTCAACACTATCTTCGCACATTCACCTTTCGATTATTATATTTTTTGTAGTAAAACATTTCTACTACTAACCTAAGTTAAAACCTCAACACTATTTCTGCCTCAACACATGTGCCCAGTCCATTATTTTCTAATAGTAGTAAAACTTTTCTACTACTAACCTAAGTTGATACCTCAACACTGTTTTGCCTCAACACCATTTTTGCACATGCACCGTATCTATAATTACCTCTTAGTAGTAAAACAATTCTACTACTAACCCAAGTTGAAAACTCAACACTATTTTCACCACAACACTGTAGATATGCGCATTATTGCTATATAGACAAATAGCAAGCAATTTTGCGCGTCGAGTCATTTTCTGCCCAGAAACGTGCTTGTGTCAAAACGTCATTGCGCCAGCACGTTGTGCGCCAAATCGGCCGTGCCGAAACGACGGCATCGTATCGTCCCATTCCGTAAATAAACACTTACTACAACAGAAGTTTGATACAAATAATGTTACGCCTCTGAAAATTAAAGTAAATAATAAATTTTGATTTTCAATTTCAATTTACCTATAGTAATAAAGCGGATAAGATTTCTAAATAATCCAAACATATTTGTGTAGACCAAAACGAACATAAATGTCTTTCCACAATGAACGTTTAAGTAAAATGTATGCGTTTCGTATACATCACTTCCAAAATGCGTGAAAATTTATATAAATTAAATTACCAAAACCTAATTCATATAAAACTTTGCAAAATGGCTTAATTTTTTATTTATATTGCAAATAAGTCCTTAACCAACAGGGTGCAAAAATGTGAGATAAGTGCTAGACGGTGCATAATGAGTGCATTCTGTATATAAATGTTTTAATAAAAATGTTCAAAATTGAATTTGGTAGTGGGTGAGGGTGGTTTAAGAAAGGACGAAAAGATTAATTTTGGTGAAGCACAAGGGTGCATTGCTTTCTAAAAATGGTAGTATATTTTAATTTTTATTTGAAGTGTCGGCCGGCTAGGGTCACGTGAGCTTGACCGCGCACTATAAATTTATGAATAAATCTTTAACTGAAGGGTGCAATAAAATGTAAGGTTGGTGCATAAGAGTGCAATGTTTCTGTATTTTTTAAGCTGTGAAGTGGGCCGATGGATATCAAGGTGTCATGGAGCCACCTGGCTGTGGCATTGAGTGATTCGATAGTTTTTTAGTCCAATAAATTTTGCCTTTTGTTTACGCATACTATAAAATTCGCAAAACCAATTGAATAATTAATAAGCAACGTATGTAATATAAGCAAACTTATAGAATATAAACCCAGAAAGCCAGTTTTCATCGATAAAAACACAAGTAACATTAGTAACAAAACTATATAAAATAATTTTAAAAATAACAATGCGGTAACTACCGGATCCCACTATATTTGCGGAAACTGTAAGAGCTTTCAACTTTTAAGCAAATAAAGATAGATACATGCGGTTTTTACTGAGGTGCTTCACAATGACACAAAGTTTAATTAAACACATTCAGTTAGCCAAAACAAAATGGTGGTTTATTTGAATTTTCTTTAAACACCGGCGCAATTGTGCACAAAATAAGCACAATTTAATGGAATAAGATAAAATTGACAAAGTGGAAAAAAACGGGAGCTAGCGATCAACCTGCCCCCCTTGATTTGTTTTCATTTTTTCGCTATAAGCAAATGAGCACAATTCAAACAAACACCATTAGATTTGAGCACAAAACGAGCACAATTTAATGAACTTAAAAAAGAAAAAAAAAACCATGAGGGCGAGCGGTCAACCTAGCATTTGTTTTTAATTTTTTCGCTATAAGTAAATGAGCACAATTGAAACAAACACCAGCACATTTGAGCACAAGTCAATCGACTTAACAAAAATTGAAAATCAAAATAACACGGAGGGCTAGCGGTCAACCTGGCATTTGTTTTTAATTTTTTCGCTTATAAGCAAATGAACATAATTCAAACAAACACCGGCACAATTGAGAACAAAACGAACACAAATCAATGGAATTTAAAAAATTGAAGAAGTCAAAAGAAACCGGGTGGGGTCAACCTGACCCCCGGATTTGTTTACAATTTTTCGCCAAAAGCAAATGAACACAATTGAAACAAACACCTGCACAATTGAGCACGAAACGAGCACAATTAGTGAGAAAGAAAAAAAACTTAAAAACTGAAGGGGGGAAGAACTTGACCTACCTCTCCAAGATGGCGAAACGATCCTAAAGAAACGCTAAACAAACGATTTGCCATGACAACATTTTTAAATCTTGCAAGGACGGGGTTGTTGCCAATAAGATCCCCATGCAAATTGATTTTAAAATTCGCGCATCTATAGGCCTAAACAGTCCTTCAAAATGGCAAGCAAACCTAAACGAACAATTTGTAATGACAAAATTTTAAAATTTGGCAAGGACGGGGTTGGTGCGATTTGGTCCCGTCAATTTGATTTTTAAAAATACGCGCAACTATAGGCCTAAACAAATGTCGAAAATAGCAAAACAAACCTAAACAAACGCTAAACGATCAGCAGCGATCAAATTTTAAAATCTTGCTTGCGCAGGGCCAACTTCACTGACGTCCTGGATCAACGATTTCAAGATATACTTAATTTTAAAAATTGGGAATTCTTCACAGGCATCTTATAAATCTAAAGCTTTGTATTTATGGTAGCCATTGGGCCTTCAGATATTCTTTTGTATCTATATTCTATTAACATAAGCTACAAATTCAAACATGCACATTTAAAAAAGGAGAATATGCTAAACTGTATAAGTATTAAAATGTTTGCAATCACATGCGTGAGAAACGAATGTCTTTGGTTTCATATTGCAGTTTCGTAGCCGTCGCCAACTCTCATTCTGGCGCCTAAGTAAGAAAATTAATCTGTATAGAATACTGATTTAGCATTTTTTATTGTACGGTAATATAACGTATAGATACGTATGTACCTTTATACAGCGATACTCTTGAAATGCGTTTTTTTTTACATAGCATTCTAACAATCTGAGATTGGTTAACTATAAACATAAATTTTTTCACTGAATCTTCTGGTGTAGGATGTAGTATACATTTTCAAATTTACTCTGTTACATAAGTATATTGTAGTGCATGAGGGAGGCATTTATGTTCTTGCTTTTTAATTAATTGTATCTGAGCATGGTATTAGAGTATTTTATGGGATTATTTTGATAAAATGATTAAAAACCTGGTTTCGTGAATAAGTTGTATAAGCTGTGTCGGAGTATTGATGTGTCGATGCGAACTCGATTTTAGTGACCTACCCGATATAGCAAAAAAATCGATACCGGTATGCCGATACGTATCGATATATTGCGTATCGGTATTCGATACATAAATATCTGTATCACCCACCCTATAGTTGTAAAATCTCTTTTATCAAATATTTCAAAAAGTTAGTTACAATATTTTATTTAGGCATAACCTTAATTTCCGCAATAGCTTGAGCTTAAAATTTGGCGATGATAATCTCCGTCAAAATTTAATATATTTAAATGTGCACTCACTGCAACTTGTGTACCAAATTTCAAACTCCTAGCCCACAAGTTTGGTTAAAAAAGTGTTTAAAAACAGAAACCTTTTTCCAGAATTTCTTGAAAATGGCTTAATGAACTTGAAATGTAAATATATTAACAGAAGCAGCATTTCATTTTTAAAAATTATTCCTTTACCATTTCTCTATAAAATATTTAAGGGAGCCAATATTCACCAAAGTTTCATTTTACATGTGATACGCTATGTATACAAAACCAGTATAATTTTGCCTTTTCACATTTAATTTCAATATACAGGGTATTTCAAATTCTAGGGCAACCATGGGGATCTCCTATAATATAAGTGATAGCGGGTAGGTTTAAGTTTGGCACTTTTACAGAATTTTGTGCTTAACAATATGCCATAAAGAAATTTCGCCTAACTGCATTTATTTCTGTGTTAGGGTAAAAAAAACAAAAAAGTTGATTTTCGTTTTTTTATTTGTAACTTTGTTATTTGAAAACATATTTGAAAACTGTACCGATATTCAGTAGTGTATTTTTACAGATCCAGGTGCCACATTTCCTCCAGTATCCACATTTCCTCACACATCTGGACCAAATTTACATGTAAATTCCCATAAGGAGGAAATGTGGAGATAAATCTCCTCCTTGCTCAGACACCCCCCAATCATTTTGATTACGTCACACCGCATTCTTTCCACCCGAGATAAATCTTTCTCCACATTTCCACCCACGAGATAAACCTATCTTGTTTGGTATCAATTAATATTAGATTTTTCTCAGCTACCCGAATTTCTAGGAATTTTTTAGATTTCATCATCTCCCAGTGAGCTACCCTCATTTTAAAATTTTTTTACCGCTAACATTCTGAACCAAATAGCTTTCTTCGACTAGACATTGCATCTTTCGATATAAACCTATCTTGTTTGGTATCAATTAATATTAGAATTTTCTCAGCTACCCGAAACTCTAGGAATTTTTTAGATAGCACCATCCCCCCAAGAGCTACCCTAATTTTAAGAATTTTTACCAGCAACGATATTTGACCGTCCGCATAAATTTTTTTATACATGCGGCACATCAAACTAGTCTAGAATTTTACGCAGAATTCGAATCTGTAAACAGATATAAAATAGGACCACGTCTTACAAAATTACACACATACCTTATAGCGAGCATACCGCGACCGTACCACTACTCGCTTTTAATGTCATACTTTCTAACTTGTTTAGCTCATCTTTCGAGATAAATGTAACTTGTTTGCTATCAATTAATATTAGAATTTTCTCAGCAATCTAAATCTTTTTAAAATTTTTAGATTGCATCATCCCCCAGGGAGCTACCCTCATTTTAAGATTTTTTGCTGGTAGCGATTTCTGACCGTCCTTATAAATTTTTTTAGTCATGCAATACATCAAATTCGTTTAGAATTTTATGCAGAATCCGAATCTGTAAATAGATTTAAAATCGAACCACCCCTTACTATTTTACACATCCTCTAAATTATAAATTTCCTGCAGCTCATACCTAAAAGAAAATCTAAAAACCATTCTTAAAACTTTTTATTACAGACAATTTTTACTAATACAGTTTAAATTTTGTAAACCACATTTCTAAATACATATTCACAATTTTTTATTTTCAACCTAGAACTCATATCGGTTTATACTTATTAATATTTATTTTAAATAGAGCACCTTTTCCAAAGACCAACCGGACCCACATGTTTCAAATTCCTCTGATTTTGTTCTCATGGTTTCGCTTAAGACCTGGTACATATTTTCCAGATTACTAGAAGACGTTATAACCACATTTTTTGTGTTAAAGGATTTCACGTCCTCTACACCCTCTGCCGCAGCCATTTTGGTGTAAACGCCGTAGAGTTCGCAATAGACTTAATTGCTGTATGTTGTATTCTTTTTTCATTTATTAATCGAATAAATCGCTCTTTCTGCTTCCAAAGAAACTCGGACACTCCATCGTCGACACTGTCGTTCTTTATGCAATAGCTAGCCATACGCTTGTTAAACGCTGCGCTAACCATTTCTACGCCTTAGTCTCTAGTAGCGGTAACTGAAGCATCTTTATGTCTGTTGCTTTTCAAGGGTGCGGCATAGGTAGTCTTTTCCATTTCGAAATCGCATACTTTACACATAATTCGTGGTTGTTTCGTACAAGACCCTTTAACAGCTGGCGGAGCTGAACGTTTACGGCTTAATGACATACCGTGCTGTTTTTCCTTGTGTCGTTGTAAGTTGTCCATTCTCGTAAAAGCGATACCGCAAGACCCACAGTTTAAGTACTTTGCTGCGGACGGATGTATAAGCAACCGTGGACGATGTTACACCACGACATTTGTTCTGGTGCCGTTTGAGAACATTTTTCCAGGTATAGGAAGCACCGCAAGGGTTGCATTTAAAAACGTTTGCAGGCACCATTTTAGTACAAAACAAAATCCGCACTATAGGACTTTGATTAAACTTGTAAGCGAACTAACTTATAACTAAAGAGTTTACTCTTGCGTACCTGCTTTATGTACCCTATTCAATGCAAAACGAAGGTTTCCGAATACACCCGAACGAAGTTGAGGATTCAGCGGGGAACTAAATGACGTCATTTTGTGCCAATCCTTGCTTCTCGTCCAGTACATTTAGCACCAATGTATGCACCCGGTTCGCTTCGTCCATGCTGCGAATGCAGTTAGTAGAAACATTGAAAACGTCTTCCATGTTATACAGATCGGCAATCACATCGCGTGCAGATTAAAAGTCCAAAAGGGTGGTAGCACACGCACACAAATTGGCTGCAAGTCGTGCGGTAGAAGATGCAGTGCTACTATAAACAAAAACTTAATAAAACACTTTAAACCTTTACTAAGGGAACACCAAACTTGTTGTCTACAGAATATTTACTAATAAAGCAATTTAATTTTAAATAACTTCTACGTCGTATTTTCGGAAATGGTAGGCTTGAATATTTTCTAAATAAATCATCAAGCGAAAGTATGCTTAGCGGCATTAAAATTAACCATTAATTTCCCATTTTTACGACCGCGGTTAATTATAGATTAAAATTTAATTTGTTCACGTTCGAGCTTCCGTAAACTAACATATTTTATAGTAACAGTGCGCTGTATAATACATGCATACCCTTTCGCCGCGCTACTGCTATTTTTGTAGTTGCTTGAAAAGGTCAGTCGCCTTTTTTACTCTTAGGACCGCTGCAAAGCACCATTCTATACTTTCTCTAAAAGTATAGCACATCGCGCACTTTTTATCTTATAAATAAATTTTGCTTATGTAGGCTTTTACACTTTAGCATATTTAAACATCTAATACAATCGATTAACCACTTTCGATTATTCTAACGGGGCCACCATACATTCCACCACACCGTTCTTTTGAATACAACGATCTGATGAGCTTCCACACACTAACACCTAACGTACCTTTCCTACTATTTGTTAAACAAAACTACCGGCATCGTCATGTCCGTATACGGACGTAAGCAGATGTTTGTGGATGTGTACGAGAATATGTAACCATATACATTAATTAGTCTAAGCTATTTTATTTAGTCCACGAAAACTACTATTTTCTAAAACCACAAAAATAATAATAGCCTTTATAGGTTCCACATTTCTACCATTTCCCAATGACTGGTGCTACGTACATGGAGACTTTAATTTCTTATTTGAGAGAATCCTTATTCTCCCATGCACCGTTGCGTTGTTGCATGCCCACCCCTTTTGGAGATATATGCTCGTTATAGGTTGTAGGACCCTCGGTTTTACTTAACTACACTTTGTGAGACCCCTTTAATCTTTTTAATCGTGTCTCTCTCGCTTACGATACAGTAGGACTTAGCCCTACTACCAACAAATTATAATACTAGATCCCCATTAAATTCGTCTTTAATTTTCCCTACAACTTTTTTTTGTTGACATGCGGTATATTGTGTTTATTATCCGCGGGTCGTCACTCTTTAAGATAAATATATCTGTTTTGGTATCAACTAATATTATATTTTTCTAGGGAGCTCAAATCTGCAAATAGACTTTAAATAGAACCACCCTTTACAAAGTCGCGCCTTTTAAAGACCCAAACTTCTAATTTTTACCCATCTTTATTTAACTCCATCTTTAAAACCCGTTTTTTGCTACCCAAGACATATGCTCTAACCAATCATTTTCCTAGAAATCTAAAACCGCTTTGTCCCGCAAACACCACGTGGAGATAACACGTATACTCTGTCCACCAGACCAGAAGCAGAAAGGATTTAGAAGGTGGGAGAAGAACTTAAAAATTATGGAATCTTAAAACTAATATATACAATAGATTTACAAAGTCAAACAACTATTTTAGATTTATATCTTTATACCCCCATGCGTGGGTTGATATGCTTCCAGAGATGACGTTACGCTTGTCATCTTCGCTCGATAAACTAATTTTACTAATAATGTGCGTGTACAAATCGTTTTTTTTTTTACTCCGGATACATACACCGGCAAGTACTCGATACCATCCAAATAAAGAATTAGATGCTTGATGACTATTAATTTCCGCTTCCCTCGTGTACGCCCCAGACACATCCCTGGTGGTGATGTCATAGCCTTTTATAAATAAAGAACAATGTAATACTATTCTAAAATTTTTATTCTGACATTATACATAACAAAATTTAAAAAAATGTAATGCCAAGCATGGAGCCATTTAAACTTAATTTTAATACAAAGTTATACACAGAAGACAGTCCTTTCTTTATGTTTGTTTGGAGCGGTTTTAGTTTTATCCAATTTTATTCGCAGCTTAAAATTTAAGTCGAAACCCAAGTCCTCTATCTCCTTTTCTAGCCAATAGTTTGATACATAGAGACCGTCTAGGTTTTCGAATTGCAAAATGTGCCGAAGTTTGCCTCTATATATAAAGTCTTTGATTCCACCGACAACCAGATCCATTCATTCGTGTAATTCTTGCAGTTTGTGACAATCTTTTAATCGCGGTTCTCCCACTATATCTTGCATACGTATCTTGTTAGCTTGATCGACTTCTTCTTGTCGGTATTGGAGGAAATCCTTATTCTCAAACTCACTGTTGCATAGTTACATGTTCACCACTTTTGGAAATATATGGTTGTTATAGGTTGTAAGACCCACGGTATTAAATGATCCGAAAGGTTCTTTACTAGGCAAATATACAATGTTTAACGAACCACCTTTGCGTGTGGTGTACGCAAAGGTTACGAAGCTCGCATTGCTTAGGTCGTCTATGTTATCTGCTATTTTGATAAATACGTTTTTAGAATAACTTTTTAAAAAGTATACAGATTTAGTCCCATTCTTTTCCGCAAGGACGCCTACATAACTAAAAGAGTCTTTTTTACTAACCACAAATGCATACAACTTGTAGAAACCATATGTATCTAAGTCAGTCCATTGGCACATAAAATAATCTTTTAATTCTTCCTCATTTTCTCTAATAAGATGTTCTTTGTCTAACACATCTTTGTATTGTTCGCGTATTGTCGCAGTGTTTTCCATGTAGTCCAACTTTCGCTTTTTTGCATCCATTTCCTCTAATTCCAGTTGTCTTTTTCTTCCACTTACAGGGTATGGCGTGCATAATGGGGCAATTTCCTTTAGCGTAAACGGATAGAGTTTACTGCCAATATTTACGCGTTGTCGTACAACCTCTGGACGAATGTTAGGCGTATCTATCAACCCCGATTCCGAAATGACTACTTCTTTTGGAAGTGTAGAATATGGTGTTGCAGATTGCGGTGCTTCCTATACCTGGAAAAATGCTCTCAAACGGCACCAGAACAAATGTCGTGGTGTAACATCGTCCACGGTTAAGCTTATACATCCGTCCGCAGCAAAGTACTTAAACTGTGGGTTTTGCGGTATCGCTTTTACGAGAATAGACAACTTACAGCGACACAAGGAAAAACAGCACGATATGTCATTAAGTCGTAAACGTTCAGCTCCGCCAGCTGTTAAAGGGTCTTGTTCGAAACAACCACAAAACCTTTTATTGAGAATAATGAATTTTTTAGTACCAATAATATAAGGATATTATACATTTTGAAATCAGGAAAAATTCTCTATACAACGGCATAAAAATCGAATATGGCGTTCATAGTATATACAAAAGTAGATGATGTTTGAAAAGAGTTATGTTAGGTTAGTTGGACTTAGGTTAGATAGTCCACACAAGTCCAACTAACCTAACCTAACTCCAGACAACACTAGCTAACCTAACTCTTGACAAGTCCACATCCAACCTAGGTCGGAGGCAATTTCATTCTATGGGGTAATTTCACCCTATGAGGCAATTTCACCCTATGGGGCAATTTCACCCTATGGGGCAATTTCACCCTTACCTAATATCCTACAGTTCTTTTACCTTGCCCAGTTGGGCGCCGTTTAATCCTTAACACGAAGGTATCAACATATCCAGCAATTTCTGTGAGCAACCGTTGGCTGGTTTATCTTTTGTGTCGTCCACACAACGTTTAATATGGCATACTGGAATGCAACTTCCCACAATCATGTCTTTCTTCAGGATCACCGTATGCGGATTAATGTTTAGCACCCTTACTGGTATCATATTTGGAAACTTTACCAGCGTTCTTCTAATCAGTAATCCCTCCTGACTCATTTCCGATTCAAATGCTTCTATCATGCATATTTGTCCTTCCCGGAGCATACCATCCGGGCGTCCCATTACTATCATGTCCGCCTTCTCGGGTATCTTCATATCACAAATCATTCAAACTTGCATCGTCTGATTACTCGTCCCTTGAAATGGAATCCCATCATCATCTATTCGAAGCACATTTTTCTTTATGTTTACATGAAACGCATATTCTCTCATGAAATCCATTCCCAAGATCACTTCTTCTGTAATTTAAGCTACCAACACCTGATGAGTAATTAGTTTGTCCCCGATTGTCAACGTATCGGCAGTCTCTCCGTGATTACAAATTTTCTCACCACTTGCCGTTCGAAGACACACCGATGCAGGTAGCACTTTTCCACGACCAACCAAATCTGTTTTCACAATAGTCCTTGTTGCTCCTTTATCCACGTGTAATCGGGCAACCCTACCATTAATTCTACCATCAATATAGATGCTTTCTAGACTTCCCATCGACAATGCAGCAAGGATGATAATCTCCGGGGCACTAGGTTGTGCTGTCGACGTTCGCCCCCTTACGTCGACTTGCTTTAGTTTCCCTGCTGCTCAACCGTCTCTGTATATGACCAACTTCACCGCAGCTCTAGCATCGCAGACGTCATCTCCGAGGTCGCTGTCTTGCCAGCCTTTCCGCCACACGGTTAATTATTTCATCTATGCTGTTCTGCGCTTGACCAGGTTATTCTAAGGCAGACCGAACTTGATGACTCATCCTGTGTGATGTCTGCTTAGCTGCTTCAAATTCAAGCGCATGGGCCAGTACGTCATCTAACATTTTGGCCGTGCTAATCTTAGCGCTTGCTGTATTTCGCCGTCTTTAACGCCATCCACAAATGTCTGTACAGCTAGTTGTTCGAGAAAGCTATCTGGTGCCGTTGGGTATGCCAATCTAACTAATCTGGCGAAGTCAGCTTCAAATTCTTGCAGACTTTTATTTGTCTTTTGCGAGCAGTTCTTAACTTGTGCATAGTAAACCTGTTGAAGGTGAGCGTCTCCATATCTCATTACAAGCTTTGATGTTAAGAGACCGTAATCATTCTGCTAGTGATCGGGAATCGTTTGTAAGAAGTTAAGAGCTTCCCCGTAGGGCCACTATTAAGGAGATAGCCTTCTCTTTGTTGCACCAACCGTTCGGTATTGCAGCAGCTTCAAATTGTTTCAAATATGTGAGCCAAGGTGTTTTAGCATGTTATGTGGGTGGTTTTACTTTAAATTTTGACGGTATTGAATCGCTTTCTTCCATGCTTCTTATTTCTGGGATGTTCTAATTTACCACTTGGTTTACTAATTCAAGTGGCCGCGTTGTTAGTGAAATCACTTGTTTTTGTAGTCTCATCATATCTTCTTCCATTTTTACCAATTTACTGTCCATCTTTTGTTCAACTGTTTTTACCTGTTCAGTGAAATCTTCTTTCAATGCAATGGAGCTTTCCGTTAATCTTTGTTCTAACGTGGCTGTACTTTCATTCAACTTTTCTTCCATTTTGGCAGCATTTTCACCTAACCTTTCCATTTTCTCAATATTTTCAATAAACTTTTCTTCTCTTTTCGCAGCATTTACACTTAATTTTTCTTCTATTTTCTCAGCATTTTCACTAAGTGCCACTTCCATACCGTATTTAAACTTTTTAAGGGTCGATTCCAGTTCAACTGACCGCTCTACGTTTTCATTTAGTGTGACTTCCAGTTAGCCGACCTCTCCTCCATTTTCTCAGCATTTTCACTAAGCTTTTTATCCATTTTTGCAACATTTTCACATAACTCTTCTTCTACACAGGATTTAAAATCCTTAAGGAAAATCATTAAAGTTTTTGCGTCCATCTTACTTTGGCTTCTTGTTACAGGTATATACAAACTACTTAAATATCTGTAGACTTGTGTTTTTTTTTAAATTAATCACTATATACCCCACACATGCTGACACCAGTGTAGCGGGTTACTACCGCCGCGTTTCACTGGTTTAAAACAAGTAATAACAAGAGTCTTTATTGCTCACCGTTCACAAGTCTAATTAACAGTATATGCCTTATTTATAGATGTTTTCAGTCCAATTAGCAATGAAGCACTATCATACTAATGAATTTACAAGCACTAATATCTTCTTAAACTAACTGCTTAACCATAGGTCCATTAACAACACTAACATAACTATTATAATTCGTTTAGAATTTTATGCAGAATCCGAATCTGTAAATAGATTTAAAATCGAACCACCCCTTACTATTTTACACATCCTCTAAATTATAAATTTCCTGCAGCTCATACCTAAAAGAAAATCTAAAAACCATTCTTAAAACTTTTTATTACAGACAATTTTTACTAATACAGTTTAAATTTTGTAAACCACATTTCTAAATACATATTCACAATTTTTTATTTTCAACCTAGAACTCATATCGGTTTATACTTATTAATATTTATTTTTAAATAGAGCACCTTTTCCAAAGACCAACCGGACCCACATGTTTCAAATTCCTCTGATTTTGTTCTCATGGTTTCGCTTAAGACCTGGTACATATTTTCCAGATTACTAGAAGACGTTATAACCACATTTTTGTGTTAAAGGATTTCACGTCCTCTACACCCTCTGCCGCAGCCATTTTGGTGTAAACGCCGTAGAGTTCGCAATAGACTTAATTGCTGTATGTTGTATTCTTTTTTCATTTATTAATCGAATAAATCGCTCTTTCTGCTTCCAAAGAAACTCGGACACTCCATCGTCGACACTGTCGTTCTTTATGCAATAGCTAGCCATACGCTTGTTAAACGCTGCGCTAACCATTTCTACGCCTTAGTCTCTAGTAGCGGTAACTGAAGCATCTTTATGTCTGTTGCTTTTCAAGGGTGCGGCATAGGTAGTCTTTTCCATTTCGAAATCGCATACTTTACACATAATTCGTGGTTGTTTCGTACAAGACCCTTTAACAGCTGGCGGAGCTGAACGTTTACGGCTTAATGACATACCGTGCTGTTTTTCCTTGTGTCGTTGTAAGTTGTCCATTCTCGTAAAAGCGATACCGCAAGACCCACAGTTTAAGTACTTTGCTGCGGACGGATGTATAAGCTTAACCGTGGACGATGTTACACCACGACATTTGTTCTGGTGCCGTTTGAGAACATTTTCCAGGTATAGGAAGCACCGCAAGGGTTGCATTTAAAACGTTTGCAGGCACCATTTTAGTACAAAACAAAATCCGCACTATAGGACTTTGATTAAACTTGTAAGCGAACTAACTTATAACTAAAGAGTTTACTCTTGCGTACCTGCTTTATGTACCCTATTCAATGCAAAACGAAGGTTTCCGAATACACCCGAACGAAGTTGAGGATTCAGCGGGGAACTAAATGACGTCATTTTGTGCCAATCCTTGCTTCTCGTCCAGTACATTTAGCACCAATGTATGCACCCGGTTCGCTTCGTCCATGCTGCGAATGCAGTTAGTAGAAACATTGAAAACGTCTTCCATGTTATACAGATCGGCAATCACATCGCGTGCAGATTAAAAGTCCAAAAGGGTGGTAGCACACGCACACAAATTGGCTGCAAGTCGTGCGGTAGAAGATGCAGTGCTACTATAAACAAAAACTTAATAAAACACTTTAAACCTTTACTAAGGGAACACCAAACTTGTTGTCTACAGAATATTTACTAATAAAGCAATTTAATTTTAAATAACTTCTACGTCGTATTTTCGGAAATGGTAGGCTTGAATATTTTCTAAATAAATCATCAAGCGAAAGTATGCTTAGCGGCATTAAAATTAACCATTAATTTCCCATTTTTACGACCGCGGTTAATTATAGATTAAAATTTAATTTGTTCACGTTCGAGCTTCCGTAAACTAACATATTTTATAGTAACAGTGCGCTGTATAATACATGCATACCCTTTCGCCGCGCTACTGCTATTTTTGTAGTTGCTTGAAAAGGTCAGTCGCCTTTTTTACTCTTAGGACCGCTGCAAAGCACCATTCTATACTTTCTCTAAAAGTATAGCACATCGCGCACTTTTTATCTTATAAATAAATTTTGCTTATGTAGGCTTTTACACTTTAGCATATTTAAACATCTAATACAATCGATTAACCACTTTCGATTATTCTAACGGGGCCACCATACATTCCACCACACCGTTCTTTTTGAATACAACGATCTGATGAGCTTCACACACTAACACCTAACGTACCTTTCCTACTATTTGTTAAACAAAACTTCCGGCATCGTCATGTCCGTATACGGACGTAAGCAGATGTTTGTGGATGTGTACGAGAATATGTAACCATATACATTAATTAGTCTAAGCTATTTTATTTAGTCCACGAAAACTACTATTTTTCTAAAACCACAAAATAATAATAGCCTTTATAGGTTCCACATTTCTACCATTTCCCAATGACTGGTGCTACGTACATGGAGACTTTAATTTCTTATTTGAGAGAATCCTTATTCTCCCATGCACCGTTGCGTTGTTGCATGCCCACCCTTTTGGAGATATATGCTCGTTATAGGTTGTAGGACCCTCGGTTTTACTTAACTACACTTTGTGAGACCCCTTTAATCTTTTTAATCGTGTCTCTCTCGCTTACGATACAGTAGGACTTAGCCCTACTACCAACAAATTATAATACTAGATCCCCATTAAATTCGTCTTTAATTTTCCTACAACTTTTTTGTTGACATGCGGTATATTGTGTTTATTATCCGCGGGGTCGTCACTCTTTAAGATAAATATATCTGTTTTGGTATCAACTAATATTATATTTTTCTAGGAGCTCAAATCTGCAAATAGACTTTAAATAGAACCACCCTTTACAAAGTCGCGCCTTTTAAAGACCCAAACTTCTAATTTTACCCATCTTTATTTAACTCCATCTTTAAAACCCGTTTTTGCTACCCAAGACATATGCTCTAACCAATCATTTTCCTAGAAATCTAAAACCGCTTTGTCCCGCAAACACCACGTGGAGATAACACGTATACTCTGTCCACCAGACCAGAAGCAGAAAGGATTTAGAAGGTGGGAGAAGAACTTAAAATTATGGAATCTTAAAACTAATATATACAATAGATTTACAAAGTCAAACAACTATTTTAGATTTATATCTTTATACCCCCATGCGTGGGTTGATATGCTTCCAGAGATGACGTTACGCTTGTCATCTTCGCTCGATAAACTAATTTTACTAATAATGTGCGTGTACAAATCGTTTTTTTTTTACTCCGGATACATACACCGGCAAGTACTGATACCATCCAAATAAAGAATTAGATGCTTGATGACTATTAATTTCCGCTTCCCTCGTGTACGCCCCAGACACATCCCTGGTGGTGATGTCATAGCCTTTTATAAATAAAGAACAATGTAATACTATTCTAAAATTTTTATTCTGACATTATACATAACAAAATTTAAAAAATGTAATGCCAAGCATGGAGCCATTTAAACTTAATTTTAATACAAAGTTATACACAGAAGACAGTCCTTTCTTTATGTTTGTTTGGAGCGGTTTTAGTTTTATCCAATTTTATTCGCAGCTTAAAATTTAAGTCGAAACCCAAGTCCTCTATCTCCTTTTCTAGCCAATAGTTTGATACATAGAGACCGTCTAGGTTTTCGAATTGCAAAATGTGCCGAAGTTTGCCTCTATATATAAAGTCTTTGATTCCACCGACAACCAGATCCATTCATTCGTGTAATTCTTGCAGTTTGTGACAATCTTTTAATCGCGGTTCTCCCACTATATCTTGCATACGTATCTTGTTAGCTTGATCGACTTCTTCTTGTCGGTATTGGAGGAAATCCTTATTCTCAAACTCACTGTTGCATAGTTACATGTTCACCACTTTTGGAAATATATGGTTGTTATAGGTTGTAAGACCCACGGTATTAAATGATCCGAAAGGTTCTTTACTAGGCAAATATACAATGTTTAACGAACCACCTTTGCGTGTGGTGTACGCAAAGGTTACGAAGCTCGCATTGCTTAGGTCGTCTATGTTATCTGCTATTTTGATAAATACGTTTTAGAATAACTTTTAAAAGTATACAGATTTAGTCCCATTCTTTTCCGCAAGGACGCCTACATAACTAAAAGAGTCTTTTTTACTAACCACAAATGCATACAACTTGTAGAAACCATATGTATCTAAGTCAGTCCATCGGCACATAAAATAATCTTTTAATTCTTCCTCATTTTCTCTAATAAGATGTTCTTTGTCTAACACATCTTTGTATTGTTCGCGTATTGTCGCAGTGTTTTCCATGTAGTCCAACTTTCGCTTTTTTGCATCCATTTCCTCTAATTCCAGTTGTCTTTTTCTTCCACTTACAGGGTATGGCGTGCATAATGGGGCAATTTCCTTTAGCGTAAACGGATAGAGTTTACTGCCAATATTTACGCGTTGTCGTACAACCTCTGGACGAATGTTAGGCGTATCTATCAACCCCGATTCCGAAATGACTACTTCTTTTGGAAGTGTAGAATATGGTGTTGCAGATTGCGGTGCTTCCTATACCTGGAAAATGCTCTCAAACGGCACCAGAACAAATGTCGTGGTGTAACATCGTCCACGGTTGCTTATACATCCGTCCGCAGCAAAGTACTTAAACTGTGGGTTTTGCGGTATCGCTTTTACGAGAATAGACAACTTACAGCGACACAAGGAAAAACAGCACGATATGTCATTAAGTCGTAAACGTTCAGCTCCGCCAGCTGTTAAAGGGTCTTGTTCGAAACAACCACAAAACCTTTTATTGAGAATAATGAATTTTTAGTACCAATAATATAAGGATATTATACATTTTGAAATCAGGAAAAATTCTCTATACAACGGCATAAAAATCGAATATGGCGTTCATAATATATACAAAAGTAGATGATGTTTGAAAAGAGTTATGTTAGGTTAGTTGGACTTAGGTTAGATAGTCCACACAAGTCCAACTAACCTAACCTAACTCCAGACAACACTAGCTAACCTAACTCTTGACAAGTCCACATCCAACCTAGGTCGGAGGCAATTTCATTCTATGGGGTAATTTCACCCTATGAGGCAATTTCACCCTATGGGGCAATTTCACCCTATGGGGCAATTTCACCCTTACCTAATATCCTACAGTTCTTTTACCTTGCCCAGTTGGGCGCCGTTTAATCCTTAACACGAAGGTATCAACATATCCAGCAATTTCTGTGAGCAACCGTTGGCTGGTTTATCTTTGTGTCGTCCACACAACGTTTAATATGGCATACTGGAATGCAACTTCCCACAATCATGTCTTTCTTCAGGATCACCGTATGCGGATTAATGTTTAGCACCCTTACTGGTATCATATTTGGAAACTTTACCAGCGTTCTTCTAATCAGTAATCCTCCTGACTCATTTCCGATTCAAATGCTTCTATCATGCATATTTGTCCTTCCCGGAGCATACCATCCGGGCGTCCCATTACTATCATGTCCGCCTTCTCGGGTATCTTCATATCACAAATCATTCAAACTTGCATCGTCTGATTACTCGTCCCTTGAAATGGAATCCCATCATCATCTATTCGAAGCACATTTTTCTTTATGTTTACATGAAACGCATATTCTCTCATGAAATCCATTCCCAAGATCACTTCTTCTGTAATTTAAGCTACCAACACCTGATGAGTAATTAGTTTGTCCCCGATTGTCAACGTATCGGCAATCTCTCCGTGATTACAAATTTTCTCACCACTTGCCGTTCGAAGACACACCGATGCAGGTAGCACTTTTCCACGACCAACCAAATCTGTTTTCACAATAGTCCTTGTTGCTCCTTTATCCACGTGTAATCGGGCAACCCTACCATTAATTCTACCATCAATATAGATGCTTTCTAGACTTCCCATCGACAATGCAGCAAGGATGATAATCTCCGGGGCACTAGGTTGTGCTGTCGACGTTCGCCCCCTTACGTCGACTTGCTTTAGTTTCCCTGCTGCTCAACCGTCTCTGTATATGACCAACTTCACCGCAGCTCTAGCATCGCAGACGTCATCTCCGAGGTCGCTGTCTTGCCAGCCTTTCCGCCACACGGTTAATTATTTCATCTATGCTGTTCTGCGCTTGACCAGGTTATTCTAAGGCAGACCGAACTTGATGACTCATCCTGTGTGATGTCTGCTTAGCTGCTTCAAATTCAAGCGCATGGGCCAGTACGTCATCTAACATTTTTGGCCGTGCTAATCTTAGCGCTTGCTGTATTTCGCCGTCTTTAACGCCATCCACAAATGTCTGTACAGCTAGTTGTTCGAGAAAGCTATCTGTTGCCGTTTTGTATGCCAATCTAACTAATCTGGCGAAGTCAGCTTCAAATTCTTGCAGACTTTTATTTGTCTTTTGCGAGCAGTTCTTAACTTGTGCATAGTAAACCTGTTGAAGGTGAGCGTCTCCATATCTCATTACAAGCTTTGATGTTAAGAGACCGTAATCATTCTGCTAGTGATCGGGAATCGTTTGTAAGAAGTTAAGAGCTTCCCCCCGTAGGGCCACTATTAAGGAGATAGCCTTCTCTTTGTTGCACCAACCGTTCGGTATTGCAGCAGCTTCAAATTGTTTCAAATATGTGAGCCAAGGTGTTTTAGCATGTTATGTGGGTGGTTTTACTTTAAATTTTGACGGTATTGAATCGCTTTCTTCCATGCTTCTTATTTCTGGGATGTTCTAATTTACCACTTGGTTTACTAATTCAAGTGGCCGCGTTGTTAGTGAAATCACTTGTTTTTGTAGTCTCATCATATCTTCTTCCATTTTTACCAATTTACTGTCCATCTTTTGTTCAACTGTTTTTACCTGTTCAGTGAAATCTTCTTTCAATGCAATGGAGCTTTCCGTTAATCTTTGTTCTAACGTGGCTGTACTTTCATTCAACTTTTCTTCCATTTTGGCAGCATTTTCACCTAACCTTTCCATTTTCTCAATATTTTCAATAAACTTTTCTTCTCTTTTCGCAGCATTTACACTTAATTTTTCTTCTATTTTCTCAGCATTTTCACTAAGTGCCACTTCCATACCGTATTTAAACTTTTAAGGGTCGATTCCAGTTCAACTGACCGCTCTACGTTTTCATTTAGTGTGACTTCCAGTTAGCCGACCTCTCCTCCATTTTCTCAGCATTTTCACTAAGCTTTTTATCCATTTTTGCAACATTTTCACATAACTCTTCTTCTACACAGGATTTAAAATCCTTAAGGAAAATCATTAAAGTTTTGCGTCCATCTTACTTTGGCTTCTTGTTACAGGTATATACAAACTACTTAAATATCTGTAGACTTGTGTTTTTTTTTAAATTAATCACTATATACCCCACACATGCTGACACCAGTGTAGCGGGTTACTACCGCCGCGTTTCACTGGTTTAAAACAAGTAATAACAAGAGTCTTTATTGCTCACCGTTCACAAGTCTAATTAACAGTATATGCCTTATTTATAGATGTTTTCAGTCCAATTAGCAATGAAGCACTATCATACTAATGAATTTACAAGCACTAATATCTTCTTAAACTAACTGCTTAACCATAGGTCCATTAACAACACTAACACAACTATTATAATTCGTTTAGAATTTTATGCAGAATCCGAATCTGTAAATAGATTTAAAATCGAACCACCCTTACTATTTTACACATCCTCTAAATTATAAATTTCCTGCAGCTCATACCTAAAAGAAAATCTAAAACCATTCTTAAAACTTTTTATTACAGACAATTTTACTAATACAGTTTAAATTTTGTAAACCACATTTCTAAATACATATTCACAATTTTTTATTTTCAACCTAGAACTCATATCGGTTTATACTTATTAATATTTATTTTTAAATAGAGCACCTTTTCCAAAGACCAACCGGACCCACATGTTTCAAATTCCTCTGATTTTGTTCTCATGGTTTCGCTTAAGACCTGGTACATATTTTCCAGATTACTAGAAGACGTTATAACCACATTTTTTGTGTTAAAGGATTTCACGTCCTCTACACCCTCTGCCGCAGCCATTTTGGTGTAAACGCCGTAGAGTTCGCAATAGACTTAATTGCTGTATGTTGTATTCTTTTTTCATTTATTAATCGAATAAATCGCTCTTTCTGCTTCCAAAGAAACTCGGACACTCCATCGTCGACACTGTCGTTCTTTATGCAATAGCTAGCCATACGCTTGTTAAACGCTGCGCTAACCATTTCTACGCCTTAGTCTCTAGTAGCGGTAACTGAAGCATCTTTATGTCTGTTGCTTTTCAAGGGTGCGGCATAGGTAGTCTTTTCCATTTCGAAATCGCATACTTTACACATAATTCGTGGTTGTTTCGTACAAGACCCTTTAACAGCTGGCGGAGCTGAACGTTTACGGCTTAATGACATACCGTGCTGTTTTTCCTTGTGTCGTTGTAAGTTGTCCATTCTCGTAAAAGCGATACCGCAAGACCCACAGTTTAAGTACTTTGCTGCGGACGGATGTATAAGCTTAACCGTGGACGATGTTACACCACGACATTTGTTCTGGTGCCGTTTGAGAACATTTTTCCAGGTATAGGAAGCACCGCAAGGGTTGCATTTAAAAACGTTTGCAGGCACCATTTTAGTACAAAACAAAATCCGCACTATAGGACTTTGATTAAACTTGTAAGCGAACTAACTTATAACTAAAGAGTTTACTCTTGCGTACCTGCTTTATGTACCCTATTCAATGCAAAACGAAGGTTTCCGAATACACCCGAACGAAGTTGAGGATTCAGCGGGGAACTAAATGACGTCATTTTGTGCCAATCCTTGCTGCTCGTCCAGTACATTTAGCACCAATGTATGCACCCGGTTCGCTTCGTCCATGCTGCGAATGCAGTTAGTAGAAACATTGAAAACGTCTTCCATGTTATACAGATCGGCAATCACATCGCGTGCAGATTAAAAGTCCAAAAGGGTGGTAGCACACGCACACAAATTGGCTGCAAGTCGTGCGGTAGAAGATGCAGTGCTACTATAAACAAAAACTTAATAAAACACTTTAAACCTTTACTAAGGGAACACCAAACTTGTTGTCTACAGAATATTTACTAATAAAGCAATTTAATTTTAAATAACTTCTACGTCGTATTTTCGGAAATGGTAGGCTTGAATATTTTCTAAATAAATCATCAAGCGAAAGTATGCTTAGCGGCATTAAAATTAACCATTAATTTCCCATTTTTACGACCGCGGTTAATTATAGATTAAAATTTAATTTGTTCACGTTCGAGCTTCCCGTAAACTAACATATTTTATAGTAACAGTGCGCTGTATAATACATGCATACCCTTTCGCCGCGCTACTGCTATTTTTGTAGTTGCTTGAAAAGGTCAGTCGCCTTTTTTACTCTTAGGACCGCTGCAAAGCACCATTCTATACTTTCTCTAAAAGTATAGCACATCGCGCACTTTTTATCTTATAAATAAATTTTGCTTATGTAGGCTTTTACACTTTAGCATATTTAAACATCTAATACAATCGATTAACCACTTTCGATTATTCTAACGGGGGCCACCATACATTCCACCACACCGTTCTTTTTGAATACAACGATCTGATGAGCTTCCACACACTAACACCTAACGTACCTTTCCTACTATTTGTTAAACAAAAACTACCGGCATCGTCATGTCCGTATACGGACGTAAGCAGATGTTTGTGGATGTGTACGAGAATATGTAACCATATACATTAATTAGTCTAAGCTATTTTATTTAGTCCACGAAAACTACTATTTTTCTAAAACCACAAAAATAATAATAGCCTTTATAGGTTCCACATTTCTACCATTTCCCAATGACTGGTGCTACGTACATGGAGACTTTAATTTCTTATTTGAGAGAATCCTTATTCTCCCATGCACCGTTGCGTTGTTGCATGCCCACCCCTTTTGGAGATATATGCTCGTTATAGGTTGTAGGACCCTCGGTTTTACTTAACTACACTTTGTGAGACCCTTTAATCTTTTTAATCGTGTCTCTCTCGCTTACGATACAGTAGGACTTAGCCCTACTACCAACAAATTATAATACTAGATCCCCATTAAATTCGTCTTTAATTTTCCTACAACTTTTTGTTGACATGCGGTATATTGTGTTTATTATCCGCGGGGTCGTCACTCTTTAAGATAAATATATCTGTTTTGGTATCAACTAATATTATATTTTTCTAGGAGCTCAAATCTGCAAATAGACTTTAAATAGAACCACCCTTTACAAAGTCGCGCCTTTTAAAGACCCAAACTTCTAATTTTACCCATCTTTATTTAACTCCATCTTTAAAACCCGTTTTTGCTACCCAAGACATATGCTCTAACCAATCATTTTCCTAGAAATCTAAAACCGCTTTGTCCGCAAACACCACGTGGAGATAACACGTATACTCTGTCCACCAGACCAGAAGCAGAAAGGATTTAGAAGGTGGGAGAAGAACTTAAAATTATGGAATCTTAAAACTAATATATACAATAGATTTACAAAGTCAAACAACTATTTTAGATTTATATCTTTATACCCCATGCGTGGGTTGATATGCTTCCAGAGATGACGTTACGCTTGTCATCTTCGCTCGATAAACTAATTTTACTAATAATGTGCGTGTACAAATCGTTTTTTACTCCGGATACATACACCGGCAAGTACTGATACCATCCAAATAAAGAATTAGATGCTTGATGACTATTAATTTCCGCTTCCCTCGTGTACGCCCCAGACACATCCCTGGTGGTGATGTCATAGCCTTTTATAAATAAAGAACAATGTAATACTATTCTAAAATTTTTATTCTGACATTATACATAACAAAATTTAAAAAATGTAATGCCAAGCATGGAGCCATTTAAACTTAATTTTAATACAAAGTTATACACAGAAGACAGTCCTTTCTTTATGTTTGTTTGGAGCGGTTTTAGTTTTATCCAATTTTATTCGCAGCTTAAAATTTAAGTCGAAACCCAAGTCCTCTATCTCCTTTTCTAGCCAATAGTTTGATACATAGAGACCGTCTAGGTTTTCGAATTGCAAAATGTGCCGAAGTTTGCCTCTATATATAAAGTCTTTGATTCCACCGACAACCAGATCCATTCATTCGTGTAATTCTTGCAGTTTGTGACAATCTTTTAATCGCGGTTCTCCCACTATATCTTGCATACGTATCTTGTTAGCTTGATCGACTTCTTCTTGTCGGTATTGGAGGAAATCCTTATTCTCAAACTCACTGTTGCATAGTTACATGTTCACCACTTTTGGAAATATATGGTTGTTATAGGTTGTAAGACCCACGGTATTAAATGATCCGAAAGGTTCTTTACTAGGCAAATATACAATGTTTAACGAACCACCTTTGCGTGTGGTGTACGCAAAGGTTACGAAGCTCGCATTGCTTAGGTCGTCTATGTTATCTGCTATTTTGATAAATACGTTTTAGAATAACTTTTAAAAGTATACAGATTTAGTCCCATTCTTTTCCGCAAGGACGCCTACATAACTAAAAGAGTCTTTTTACTAACCACAAATGCATACAACTTGTAGAAACCATATGTATCTAAGTCAGTCCATCGGCACATAAAATAATCTTTTAATTCTTCCTCATTTTCTAATAAGATGTTCTTTGTCTAACACATCTTTGTATTGTTCGCGTATTGTCGCAGTGTTTTCCATGTAGTCCAACTTTCGCTTTTTGCATCCATTTCCTCTAATTCCAGTTGTCTTTTCTTCCACTTACAGGGTATGGCGTGCATAATGGGGCAATTTCCTTTAGCGTAAACGGATAGAGTTTACTGCCAATATTTACGCGTTGTCGTACAACCTCTGGACGAATGTTAGGCGTATCTATCAACCCCGATTCCGAAATGACTACTTTTGGAAGTGTAGAATATGGTGTTGCAGATTGCGGTGCTTCCTATACCTGGAAAATGTTCTCAAACGGCACCAGAACAAATGTCGTGGTGTAACATCGTCCACGGTTGCTTATACATCCGTCCGCAGCAAAGTACTTAAACTGTGGGTTTTGCGGTATCGCTTTTACGAGAATAGACAACTTACAGCGACACAAGGAAAACAGCACGGTATGTCATTAAGTCGTAAACGTTCAGCTCCGCCAGCTGTTAAAGGGTCTTGTTCGAAACAACCACAAAACCTTTTATTGAGAATAATGAATTTTTTAGTACCAATAATATAAGGATATTATACATTTTTGAAATCAGGAAAAATTCTCTATACAACGGCATAAAATCGAATATGGCGTTCATAATATATACAAAAGTAGATGATGTTTGAAAAGAGTTATGTTAGGTTAGTTGGACTTAGGTTAGATAGTCCACACAAGTCCAACTAACCTAACCTAACTCCAGACAACACTAGCTAACCTAACTCTTGACAAGTCCACATCCAACCTAGGTCGGAGGCAATTTCATTCTATGGGGTAATTTCACCCTATGAGGCAATTTTACCCTATGGGGCAATTTCACCCTATGGGGCAATTTCACCCTTACCTAATATCCTACAGTTCTTTTACCTTGCCCAGTTGGGCGCCGTTTAATCCTTAACACGAAGGTATCAACATATCCAGCAATTTCTGTGAGCAACCGTTGGCTGGTTTATCTTTTGTGTCGTCCACACAACGTTTAATATGGCATACTGGAATGCAACTTCCCACAATCATGTCTTTCTTCAGGATCACCGTATGCGGATTAATGTTTAGCACCCTTACTGGTATCATATTTGGAAACTTTACCAGCGTTCTTCTAATCAGTAATCCTCCTGACTCATTTCCGATTCAAATGCTTCTATCATGCATATTTGTCCTTCCCGGAGCATACCATCCGGGCGTCCCATTACTATCATGTCCGCCTTCTCGGGTATCTTCATATCACAAATCATTCAAACTTGCATCGTCTGATTACTCGTCCCTTGAAATGGAATCCCATCATCATCTATTCGAAGCACATTTTTCTTTATGTTTACATGAAACGCATATTCTCTCATGAAATCCATTCCCAAGATCACTTCTTCTGTAATTTAAGCTACCAACACCTGATGAGTAATTAGTTTGTCCCCGATTGTCAACGTATCGGCAGTCTCTCCGTGATTACAAATTTTCTCACCACTTGCCGTTCGAAGACACACCGATGCAGGTAGCACTTTTCCACGACCAACCAAATCTGTTTTCACAATAGTCCTTGTTGCTCCTTTATCCACGTGTAATCGGGCAACCCTACCATTAATTCTACCATCAATATAGATGCTTTCTAGACTTCCCATCGACAATGCAGCAAGGATGATAATCTCCGGGGCACTAGGTTGTGCTGTCGACGTTCGCCCCCTTACGTCGACTTGCTTTAGTTTCCCTGCTGCTCAACCGTCTCTGTATATGACCAACTTCACCGCAGCTCTAGCATCGCAGACGTCATCTCCGAGGTCGCTGTCTTGCCAGCCTTTCCGCCACACGGTTAATTATTTCATCTATGCTGTTCTGCGCTTGACCAGGTTATTCTAAGGCAGACCGAACTTGATGACTCATCCTGTGTGATGTCTGCTTAGCTGCTTCAAATTCAAGCGCATGGGCCAGTACGTCATCTAACATTTTGGCCGTGCTAATCTTAGCGCTTGCTGTATTTCGCCGTCTTTAACGCCATCCACAAATGTCTGTACAGCTAGTTGTTCGAGAAAGCTATCTGGTGCCGTTGGGTATGCCAATCTAACTAATCTGGCGAAGTCAGCTTCAAATTCTTGCAGACTTTTATTTGTCTTTTGCGAGCAGTTCTTAACTTGTGCATAGTAAACCTGTTGAAGGTGAGCGTCTCCATATCTCATTACAAGCTTTGATGTTAAGAGACCGTAATCATTCTGCTAGTGATCGGGAATCGTTTGTAAGAAGTTAAGAGCTTCCCCGTAGGGCCACTATTAAGAAGATAGCCTTCTCTTGTTGCACCAACCGTTCGGTATTGCAGCAGCTTCAAATTGTTTCAAATATGTGAGCCAAGGTGTTTTAGCATGTTATGTGGGTGGTTTTACTTTAAATTTTGACGGTATTGAATCGCTTTCTTCCATGCTTCTTATTTCTGGATGTTCTAATTTACCACTTGGTTTACTAATTCAAGTGGCCGCGTTGTTAGTGAAATCACTTGTTTTTGTAGTCTCATCATATCTTCTTCCATTTTTACCAATTTACTGTCCATCTTTTGTTCAACTGTTTTACCTGTTCAGTGAAATCTTCTTTCAATGCAATGGAGCTTTCCGTTAATCTTTGTTCTAACGTGGCTGTACTTTCATTCAACTTTTCTTCCATTTTGGCAGCATTTTCACCTAACCTTTCCATTTTCTCAATATTTTCAATAAACTTTTCTTCTCTTTTCGCAGCATTTACACTTAATTTTCTTCTATTTTCTCAGCATTTTCACTAAGTGCCACTTCCATACCGTATTTAAACTTTTAAGGGTCGATTCCAGTTCAACTGACCGCTCTACGTTTTCATTTAGTGTGACTTCCAGTTAGCCGACCTCTCCTCCATTTTCTCAGCATTTTCACTAAGCTTTTTATCCATTTTGCAACATTTTCACATAACTCTTCTTCTACACAGGATTTAAAATCCTTAAGGAAAATCATTAAAGTTTTTTGCGTCCATCTTACTTTGGCTTCTTGTTACAGGTATATACAAACTACTTAAATATCTGTAGACTTGTGTTTTTTTAAATTAATCACTATATACCCACACATGCTGACACCAGTGTAGCGGGTTACTACCGCCGCGTTTCACTGGTTTAAAACAAGTAATAACAAGAGTCTTTATTGCTCACCGTTCACAAGTCTAATTAACAGTATATGCCTTATTTATAGATGTTTTCAGTCCAATTAGCAATGAAGCACTATCATACTAATGAATTTACAAGCACTAATATCTTCTTAAACTAACTGCTTAACCATAGGTCCATTAACAACACTAACATAACTATTATAATTCGTTTAGAATTTTATGCAGAATCCGAATCTGTAAATAGATTTAAAATCGAACCACCCTTACTATTTTACACATCCTCTAAATTATAAATTTCCTGCAGCTCATACCTAAAAGAAAATCTAAAACCATTCTTAAAACTTTTATTACAGACAATTTTTACTAATACAGTTTAAATTTTGTAAACCACATTTCTAAATACATATTCACAATTTTTATTTTCAACCTAGAACTCATATCGGTTTATACTTATTAATATTTATTTTAAATAGAGCACCTTTTCCAAAGACCAACCGGACCCACATGTTTCAAATTCCTCTGATTTTGTTCTCATGGTTTCGCTTAAGACCTGGTACATATTTTCCAGATTACTAGAAGACGTTATAACCACATTTTTGTGTTAAAGGATTTCACGTCCTCTACACCCTCTGCCGCAGCCATTTTGGTGTAAACGCCGTAGAGTTCGCAATAGACTTAATTGCTGTATGTTGTATTCTTTTTTCATTTATTAATCGAATAAATCGCTCTTTCTGCTTCCAAAGAAACTCGGACACTCCATCGTCGACACTGTCGTTCTTTATGCAATAGCTAGCCATACGCTTGTTAAACGCTGCGCTAACCATTTCTACGCCTTAGTCTCTAGTAGCGGTAACTGAAGCATCTTTATGTCTGTTGCTTTTCAAGGGTGCGGCATAGGTAGTCTTTCCATTTCGAAATCGCATACTTTACACATAATTCGTGGTTGTTTCGTACAAGACCCTTTAACAGCTGGCGGAGCTGAACGTTTACGGCTTAATGACATACCGTGCTGTTTTTCCTTGTGTCGTTGTAAGTTGTCCATTCTCGTAAAAGCGATACCGCAAGACCCACAGTTTAAGTACTTTGCTGCGGACGGATGTATAAGCTTAACCGTGGACGATGTTACACCACGACATTTGTTCTGGTGCCGTTTGAGAACATTTTTCCAGGTATAGGAAGCACCGCAAGGGTTGCATTTAAAAACGTTTGCAGGCACCATTTTAGTACAAAACAAAATCCGCACTATAGGACTTTGATTAAACTTGTAAGCGAACTAACTTATAACTAAAGAGTTTACTCTTGCGTACCTGCTTTATGTACCCTATTCAATGCAAAACGAAGGTTTCCGAATACACCCGAACGAAGTTGAGGATTCAGCGGGGAACTAAATGACGTCATTTTGTGCCAATCCTTGCTGCTCGTCCAGTACATTTAGCACCAATGTATGCACCCGGTTCGCTTCGTCCATGCTGCGAATGCAGTTAGTAGAAACATTGAAAACGTCTTCCATGTTATACAGATCGGCAATCACATCGCGTGCAGATTAAAAGTCCAAAAGGGTGGTAGCACACGCACACAAATTGGCTGCAAGTCGTGCGGTAGAAGATGCAGTGCTACTATAAACAAAAACTTAATAAAACACTTTAAACCTTTACTAAGGGAACACCAAACTTGTTGTCTACAGAATATTTACTAATAAAGCAATTTAATTTTAAATAACTTCTACGTCGTATTTTCGGAAATGGTAGGCTTGAATATTTTCTAAATAAATCATCAAGCGAAAGTATGCTTAGCGGCATTAAAATTAACCATTAATTTCCCATTTTACGACCGCGGTTAATTATAGATTAAAATTTAATTTGTTCACGTTCGAGCTTCCCGTAAACCTAACATATTTTATAGTAACAGTGCGCTGTATAATACATGCATACCCTTTCGCCGCGCTACTGCTATTTTTGTAGTTGCTTGAAAAGGTCAGTCGCCTTTTTACTCTTAGGACCGCTGCAAAGCACCATTCTATACTTTCTCTAAAAGTATAGCACATCGCGCACTTTTTATCTTATAAATAAATTTTGCTTATGTAGGCTTTTACACTTTAGCATATTTAAACATCTAATACAATCGATTAACCACTTTCGATTATTCTAACGGGGCCACCATACATTCCACCACACCGTTCTTTTGAATACAACGATCTGATGAGCTTCCACACACTAACACCTAACGTACCTTTCCTACTATTTGTTAAACAAAACTACCGGCATCGTCATGTCCGTATACGGACGTAAGCAGATGTTTGTGGATGTGTACGAGAATATGTAACCATATACATTAATTAGTCTAAGCTATTTTATTTAGTCCACGAAAACTACTATTTTTCTAAAACCACAAAAATAATAATAGCCTTTATAGGTTCCACATTTCTACCATTTCCCAATGACTGGTGCTACGTACATGGAGACTTTAATTTCTTATTTGAGAGAATCCTTATTCTCCCATGCACCGTTGCGTTGTTGCATGCCCACCCCTTTTGGAGATATATGCTCGTTATAGGTTGTAGGACCCTCGGTTTTACTTAACTACACTTTGTGAGACCCCTTTAATCTTTTTAATCGTGTCTCTCTCGCTTACGATACAGTAGGACTTAGCCCTACTACCAACAAATTATAATACTAGATCCCCATTAAATTCGTCTTTAATTTTCCCTACCACTTTTTTTTGTTGACATGCGGTATATTGTGTTTATTATCCGCGGGGTCGTCACTCTTTTAAGATAAATATATCTGTTTTAGTATCAACTAATATTATATTTTCTAGGAGCTCAAATCTGCAAATAGACTTTAAATAGAACCACCCTTTACAAAGTCGCGCCTTTTAAAGACCCAAACTTCTAATTTTTACCCATCTTTATTTAACTCCATCTTTAAAACCCGTTTTTTGCTACCCAAGACATATGCTCTAACCAATCATTTTCCTAGAAATCTAAAACCGCTTTGTCCCGCAAACACCACGTGGAGATAACACGTATACTCTGTCCACCAGACCAGAAGCAGAAAGGATTTAGAAGGTGGGAGAAGAACTTAAAATTATGGAATCTTAAAACTAATATATACAATAGATTTACAAAGTCAAACAACTATTTTAGATTTATATCTTTATACCCCCATGCGTGGGTTGATATGCTTCCAGAGATGACGTTACGCTTGTCATCTTCGCTCGATAAACTAATTTTACTAATAATGTGCGTGTACAAATCGTTTTTTTTTTACTCCGGATACATACACCGGCAAGTACTCGATACCATCCAAATAAAGAATTAGATGCTTGATGACTATTAATTTCCGCTTCCCTCGTGTACGCCCCAGACACATCCCTGGTGGTGATGTCATAGCCTTTTATAAATAAAGAACAATGTAATACTATTCTAAAATTTTTATTCTGACATTATACATAACAAAATTTAAAAAATGTAATGCCAAGCATGGAGCCATTTAAACTTAATTTTAATACAAAGTTATACACAGAAGACAGTCCTTTCTTTATGTTTGTTTGGAGCGGTTTTAGTTTTATCCAATTTTATTCGCAGCTTAAAATTTAAGTCGAAACCCAAGTCCTCTATCTCCTTTTCTAGCCAATAGTTTGATACATAGAGACCGTCTAGGTTTTCGAATTGCAAAATGTGCCGAAGTTTGCCTCTATATATAAAGTCTTTGATTCCACCGACAACCAGATCCATTCATTCATGTAATTCTTGCAGTTTGTGACAATCTTTTAATCGCGGTTCTCCCACTATATCTTGCATACGTATCTTGTTAGCTTGATCGACTTCTTCTTGTCGGTATTGAGGAAATCCTTATTCTCAAACTCACTGTTGCATAGTTACATGTTCACCACTTTTGGAAATATATGGTTGTTATAGGTTGTAAGACCCACGGTATTAAATGATCCGAAAGGTTCTTTACTAGGCAAATATACAATGTTTAACGAACCACCTTTGCGTGTGGTGTACGCAAAGGTTACGAAGCTCGCATTGCTTAGGTAGTCTATGTTATCTGCTATTTTGATAAATACGTTTTAGAATAACTTTTAAAAAGTATACAGATTTAGTCCCATTCTTTTCCGCAAGGACGCCTACATAACTAAAAGAGTCTTTTTTACTAACCACAAATGCATACAACTTGTAGAAACCATATGTATCTAAGTCAGTCCATCGGCACATAAAATAATCTTTTAATTCTTCCTCATTTTCTCTAATAAGATGTTCTTTGTCTAACACATCTTTGTATTGTTCGCGTATTGTCGCAGTGTTTTCCATGTAGTCCAACTTTCGCTTTTTGCATCCATTTCCTCTAATTCCAGTTGTCTTTTCTTCCACTTACAGGGTATGGCGTGCATAATGGGCAATTTCCTTTAGCGTAAACGGATAGAGTTTACTGCCAATATTTACGCGTTGTCGTACAACCTCTGGACGAATGTTAGGCGTATCTATCAACCCCGATTCCGAAATGACTACTTTTTTGGAAGTGTAGAATATGGTGTTGCAGATTGCGGTGCTTCCTATACCTGGAAAAATGCTCTCAAACGGCACCAGAACAAATGTCGTGGTGTAACATCGTCCACGGTTAAGCTTATACATCCGTCCGCAGCAAAGTACTTAAACTGTGGGTTTTGCGGTATCGCTTTTACGAGAATAGACAACTTACAGCGACACAAGGAAAAACAGCACGGTATGTCATTAAGTCGTAAACGTTCAGCTCCGCCAGCTGTTAAAGGGTCTTGTTCGAAACAACCACAAAACCTTTTATTGAGAATAATGAATTTTTTAGTACCAATAATATAAGGATATTATACATTTTTGAAATCAGGAAAAAATTCTCTATACAACGGCATAAAAATCGAATATGGCGTTCATAATATATACAAAAGTAGATGATGTTTGAAAAGAGTTATGTTAGGTTAGTTGGACTTAGGTTAGATAGTCCACACAAGTCCAACTAACCTAACCTAACTCCAGACAACACTAGCTAACCTAACTCTTGACAAGTCCACATCCAACCTAGGTCGGAGGCAATTTCATTCTATGGGGTAATTTCACCCTATGAGGCAATTTCACCCTATGGGGCAATTTCACCCTATGGGGCAATTTCACCCTTACCTAATATCCTACAGTTCTTTTACCTTGCCCAGTTGGGCGCCGTTTAATCCTTAACACGAAGGTATCAACATATCCAGCAATTTCTGTGAGCAACCGTTGGCTGGTTTATCTTTTGTGTCGTCCACACAACGTTTAATATGGCATACTGGAATGCAACTTCCCACAATCATGTCTTTCTTCAGGATCACCGTATGCGGATTAATGTTTAGCACCCTTACTGGTATCATATTTGGAAACTTTACCAGCGTTCTTCTAATCAGTAATCCCTCCTGACTCATTTCCGATTCAAATGCTTCTATCATGCATATTTGTCCTTCCCGGAGCATACCATCCGGGCGTCCCATTACTATCATGTCCGCCTTCTCGGGTATCTTCATATCACAAATCATTCAAACTTGCATCGTCTGATTACTCGTCCCTTGAAATGGAATCCCATCATCATCTATTCGAAGCACATTTTTCTTTATGTTTACATGAAACGCATATTCTCTCATGAAATCCATTCCCAAGATCACTTCTTCTGTAATTTAAGCTACCAACACCTGATGAGTAATTAGTTTGTCCCCGATTGTCAACGTATCGGCAGTCTCTCCGTGATTACAAATTTTCTCACCACTTGCCGTTCGAAGACACACCGATGCAGGTAGCACTTTTCCACGACCAACCAAATCTGTTTTCACAATAGTCCTTGTTGCTCCTTTATCCACGTGTAATCGGGCAACCCTACCATTAATTCTACCATCAATATAGATGCTTTCTAGACTTCCCATCGACAATGCAGCAAGGATGATAATCTCCGGGGCACTAGGTTGTGCTGTCGACGTTCGCCCCCCTTACGTCGACTTGCTTTAGTTTCCCCTGCTGCTCAACCGTCTCTGTATATGACCAACTTCACCGCAGCTCTAGCATCGCAGACGTCATCTCCGAGGTCGCTGTCTTGCCAGCCTTTCCGCCACACGGTTAATTATTTCATCTATGCTGTTCTGCGCTTGACCAGGTTATTCTAAGGCAGACCGAACTTGATGACTCATCCTGTGTGATGTCTGCTTAGCTGCTTCAAATTCAAGCGCATGGGCCAGTACGTCATCTAACATTTTTGGCCGTGCTAATCTTAGCGCTTGCTGTATTTCGCCGTCTTTAACGCCATCCACAAATGTCTGTACAGCTAGTTGTTCGAGAAAGCTATCTGGTGCCGTTGGGTATGCCAATCTAACTAATCTGGCGAAGTCAGCTTCAAATTCTTGCAGACTTTTATTTGTCTTTTGCGAGCAGTTCTTAACTTGTGCATAGTAAACCTGTTGAAGGTGAGCGTCTCCATATCTCATTACAAGCTTTGATGTTAAGAGACCGTAATCATTCTGCTAGTGATCGGGAATCGTTTGTAAGAAGTTAAGAGCTTCCCCCCGTAGGGCCACTATTAAGGAGATAGCCTTCTCTTTGTTGCACCAACCGTTCGGTATTGCAGCAGCTTCAAATTGTTTCAAATATGTGAGCCAAGGTGTTTTAGCATGTTATGTGGGTGGTTTTACTTTAAATTTTGACGGTATTGAATCGCTTTCTTCCATGCTTCTTATTTCTGGGATGTTCTAATTTACCACTTGGTTTACTAATTCAAGTGGCCGCGTTGTTAGTGAAATCACTTGTTTTTGTAGTCTCATCATATCTTCTTCCATTTTTACCAATTTACTGTCCATCTTTTGTTCAACTGTTTTTACCTGTTCAGTGAAATCTTCTTTCAATGCAATGGAGCTTTCCGTTAATCTTTGTTCTAACGTGGCTGTACTTTCATTCAACTTTTCTTCCATTTTGGCAGCATTTTCACCTAACCTTTCCATTTTCTCAATATTTTCAATAAACTTTTCTTCTCTTTTCGCAGCATTTACACTTAATTTTTCTTCTATTTTCTCAGCATTTTCACTAAGTGCCACTTCCATACCGTATTTAAACTTTTTTAAGGGTCGATTCCAGTTCAACTGACCGCTCTACGTTTTCATTTAGTGTGACTTCCAGTTAGCCGACCTCTCCTCCATTTTCTCAGCATTTTCACTAAGCTTTTTATCCATTTTTGCAACATTTTCACATAACTCTTCTTCTACACAGGATTTAAAATCCTTAAGGAAAATCATTAAAGTTTTTGCGTCCATCTTACTTTGGCTTCTTGTTACAGGTATATACAAACTACTTAAATATCTGTAGACTTGTGTTTTTTTTTAAATTAATCACTATATACCCCCACACATGCTGACACCAGTGTAGCGGGTTACTACCGCCGCGTTTCACTGGTTTAAAACAAGTAATAACAAGAGTCTTTATTGCTCACCGTTCACAAGTCTAATTAACAGTATATGCCTTATTTATAGATGTTTTCAGTCCAATTAGCAATGAAGCACTATCATACTAATGAATTTACAAGCACTAATATCTTCTTAAACTAACTGCTTAACCATAGGTCCATTAACAACACTAACATAACTATTATAATTTATTTATTACACTTTTGTCTATTTATGTATTCTACAAGCTGTATGTACATTAGACACTTTCACATCATATAACATTTGTTTACTGTTGGACTTCCAAAAGCTCAACTATTTAACTTTACACGACATAATTTATATTAGACATTCTCATATAGACTAACATGTCAGTTAGTAATAATATTTCAGGCAAAACATAGCTCACAAATGTGCATAATTTACATAATCACATAAATTACAAGGGTCACTTGTCATTTTTATTTATATGCCCTTATTTCCAAAATTATTGCAACTTTACTATAAAATGTTCAGTTCGAGACATATTATGTTTAACGCATAGTTTGAACCAGGGTCTGAAACTATACATTCAGCATGTAAATGAGATATACCCCCAAAGTATGAGTATGATGCCATAAATACTTATGTTTCTGTGTCTTATCGTTTGACAAGGTTGGAAAAACGTTTAGTATTATATAGTACGTTTATGCTGTAGTTGCATAATATATCAAGAATGTTTTAAGGTTTTCTTTATATACATATAGTTAAATGATATGTAAAGTGTTTCCTCTTTAGCTAATAGCTACGATTCCTAGATAGGTTTCCTATTAAGACCACCTATTGGGTAGCCGATATTCAATTTAACCATATATGGAGATGGTTTTGTCTTTATTTTACATTTTGTAATATTTTGTTAAAGTGAATGCTTACGAATTAAACAGATAATTTTTCTGTTAGACTACATAGGGCTATGTATATACTTTTAAAAAAGACACATCAAAGCATTTAGCCATGTCCTGTATGTGGACAACTAATCATACATCATTTGAAAATTGTTAGTTTCTTAATAAGTAATTAGTCTGGTATTTCGCCAATTTCTTGTCAATTATCGGTTTCAGTCGTCTTTGATAATTTCCAACAATAAAAGTGCACCATTTTTTATTGCAGGAGCGGATTCTGCAGCTTCTTTTGTGTGTGTGTGTGTGTGTGTGTGTGCAGGGGCAGGGGGGAGAGAGTATAAACGTCCCTTAATACACTACCGTTATTACACGGTCTCAAAAAATCATTTATTTGCCTATGTTTATAGTGTCATCCTAAACATATGTAGTTCGAGCTATTTTAAGCATGTTTGTAGAGTACAAAACACATAGTTTGATCTAATGACAAGAATAGCAACGCCATCATAGTGATGAATGCATTTAACAATTATTTAGTGTGACACGTAGAAACACGCCTATTTATGGTACTATAAGTAATTCTTTGGGGTATTCTCATTTAACATATATTAAATGTATAGTTTTCAGACCCTGGTTCAAACTATGCATTAAACATATAATAGGTTACATCATCATCATCATTTTATTTTCGACCTTACTTAAGGTCGGTTTGACGCAGCTCTAACTTCTTTTCTATTCTGTGCTAATCTAAAAAGTTCTACATACCCTTCACAAACTAAATTTCTAATAATTTGACTAATATAGCTTGGTCTAGGTCTTACTACACTCTTCTATCTTTTTCTTATCTAGCTAGCTCTACATAGATATTACCAACCTGATGGTTGTTAAAGAACTCCAACATGTTTACATGATTCCCATTTATAAGGAAATGAAATACCACCTAGTTTCCCCTCCAAAAAAAAAGAAAAGTGTTAAATTATATTGTTATGGTAAGGTTTAAGCAGGGAATCGCTGCCAACATGCCAGACCGCTAACTAATTGTGAGTTATGTCATGGTGACGTTTATTAAATTATATGGTATGGTAAGGCTTGAGCAACGAATCACTACCAACATTCAAGACCGCTAACGAATTGTGAGTTATGTCATGGTGAGATTTAGTTAACTGATTTTTTTTTTTTTTGTGTTGTTTTCGAACTTACTTAAGGTCGGTTTGACGCAACTCTAAATTCCTTTCTATTCTGAGCTAGTCTAAAAAGGTCTATATACCCTTCACAACATAAATCTCTAACAATTTAACTAATATAGCTTTGTCTAAGTCTTTCTACTCTATTTTTATTTGGTAGTCCATAATCTATTACCTTACTAAATAGTCTCTCATGCATTAGCTGGCGCCCTATCATTCTATCTCTTCTGATCATTAATTGTTTCTACATACAGGGTTCCTCACCTATATAGGTCACATAATAAACATATTTTTAAGAATTAGCATATCTTGAGCTTTTGCCCGTTTGCACCAAACACGTCTTAGGTAAGGAATAGTAAAGGAATCCTTAAATCATAAGTAGTCCTTAATTCAAAATGCACTGCACCAATGCTTGAATGTCAACATTTTAACTAAGTAGGTGATACTATTGGCAACGTTGTAATTTAAGTCATCTTTTAGGAAGTTTCAGGTTTATTACAATAAGGGTTGGCAATTTGGCATTGCAGATGCAGAAATGCCGATCAAGTTTTGTCAAATGTAAACATAGATTTAAATTTCTTTGTAATTTTGCATTATACCTATAATCCTGTCCAAGTATTATGATGGGAAATAAAAAGAGAGTTGTTAGCACCTCATTTATTAAAGTAGCACTGTTATTTCTAGAATAGTTGTTTACACTATTAGATAATATAATAATGTATTTTTTAAATTTCTGCGTGGTTTAAATTTTTGGCACATTCCTAACATGCAACTTACTTAACAGCACCCTTATTAAATTCTAACAAATGCTCTATTTCAGCTAATACTTGTAAGACAGTCCTTTTGATTAATCTAAATTTTTGAAACACAAACAAATGTAAATTATTTATCCTTCCCATTAAAATAATTGGATCTTTCATTAATTCGTGTAGGAAACCCATTGTACATAATATACAAAATCTTATAATACAAAAATAATTCAACACTAGAAACACACAGGAAGAAAAGTTTAATTATAGATTAAAAAGGAATTATATTGATATGCGTTTACATTTTAAGGTGTGAGGTTAGAAATCGTTCCTTAATATATTTGAGAAAGGAATTTTGGGTACTTAACACTAATTAAATCTGGAATTATGAATGTGGTGCAAACGGCCATTTTAAAACTACTGCAATTATGGTTTTAATTTTCTTCGTGTCATAACTAAAGTTAAAATTATATTATCATAATCTTTATTATAATTCACAAATATATGATTATTTGAACGATAATCTGATAATTGTCCAAGTGACCAAGTTTAACTGCATAAAAAAAGCTTCAACCCTGTCCACCCATTGGTGATGCAATCTGCGTGCTCCTGCGGTCATCTTCGCGGTTGTTACAGAGTCGAAATAATATGTGTATGCGAAAATAGTGGATAGGTTAGGTTACTGGAGAAAATGTTTTACTATTTAATATGACTGAACGGGCACAACAGCCATTCCGAATGGACCTACACCTTGAAGAAGTTTTAAATTACTAGAACAGGTGGAATGCCTACTGCGTTCCAGTGATCTAAAGAGCCAAACTACAGGTTCAACCAAATTAGTAAGGTCTTTAGTAAGGAACCAGAATAAGACAGGTTCCCGAAATAGCGCATTGGCTCATAGGAGTCGGTATGGCATTCTAAGACACTTTACCGCGATGTGGAAGGCAACGGAAAACCACCACGTTACCTCCCAAGTACAAAGCGTATTTAAATTGTATTTAAAATGATGGCATCCTCTGAGGCAAAATATTCCGGAGGTAAAATAGTTCCGCATTATATAATTCCAATCTCTTTGAGTATTACAAACATTTTCTTCCATTTTATATTGTCGAATGCTTTTCCAGATCTACAAACTCTATATACACGCTTTCCCCTTTTCTATTGTTTCTCTATTGTCATCCTCATAGCTGAAATGGCTTCCCTGTTTCGCATAAACTCAAATTGATCTTCTCCTAGTATTTCTTCTACTCGATTTTTTATTCGTCTTTGTACAATTCTAGTTAATATTTTTGACACGTTTGCTGTCAGACTTAATGTTCGAAAATTTTCACATCTATCCGCGTCACTCTTTTTTGGTATAGTGACTATGATGGTACGTTTGAAATCTTTGGGTATCTCGCCTGTCTCATACATATAGCTTACAAGTTGGAAGAGACGTTCTGTTACTGCTTGTCTAGTGGCTTTTAGAGTTTTTGCTTGCACCTTATCTGTACCTGGCGCCTTACCAGTTTTTAGACCGTTTAATGCTAATTCAAACTCATCTCGCAGTATAGGATATCCCAAGTCATCATTTTCAATGTCTGGATCCTGTTCTATTGCTGTTAGTTACTTTCCTGCATATAAATTCTTTATATATTCCTGCCATCTAACCACTTTCTCTACATTTTCTTTAATGACGTTTCTTCTCGTGTCCCCTATATTTTTGCCATACGATTTTATATCCCTAAAATTCATTCTACTTAGTTTGTATGCTTCGGCTGTCTTTCCTATTTCTATCTTACTTTGTACCTCTTTACACTTTTCAAAATCCATTGCTTTTTAGCTTTCCTGCATTTGCAAATAATTTTCCATTTTATGACTTTGTATCTCTATTTTCCCGTTTTGTCTGATCAATTTTTGTATTTTCGCTTTTCTTCTATTAAATTCAGGATATCTTTTGTTATACATGGTAGCTTATTTTCCTTTTGTGTATACCCCAGATTATCTCTGACCGCCATGTCTGTGCTGGATTTACCGTTATTCCATTCTGTTTCTACTTCCTTAGTATCACAAATTTTCCCGATATCTTTCAGCAATTCATTTGGCTTTTTTTTAAATCTTTTATAGACATCTTTATCTTTTAGTTTATCAAAGTCAAAGTGCCTTTTTCCATTTCCTTATTTCAAATTTTTAAATTTAAGAGCAGTCTTCATAATTACGATGTTGTGGTCTGTGTCTATATCTGCTTCTGGATAGCTTCTACAGTCCTTTACTTGATTCCTAAATCGTTGTCTAATAAGAATGTAATCTATTTGATATCTTCCTATATCCCCGGAATCTTCCACGTGTATCGTCTTCTAGCATGATGTTGGAATAATGTGTTTGTAATGGTTAAATTGTTTTGCCGCAAAATTCTACCAACCTATTTCCCCTGTCGTTTCTCGTGCCTACACCAAATAAACCTACTACCGCTCCTTCCCTACCCTCACCTACCACTGCATTAAAATCCTCCGTACTTTTACGTATCTTAGCATGTCTTCGATATCTTTGTAGATCGCTTTACCTCTTCCTCACTGTGCCTGGAGGTGGACATGTATATTGTTACTGTATTTACCGGTTTAGATTCTAATCTAACCATGAGTACTCTATCGTTCTTTTGTAAGTAGTTTTCTACACAGTGGCCTATCTTTTTCCACAATACTATCCCCACACCAGAATTTCTTGCCTCTGATCCTGTATGAATTACCCTAAAGTCTCCGCTCCAAAAATCCCCCGCCTCTGGCCAACGAACTTTGCTGATCCCTACTATGTCTAGTGCTAACCTATCCATTTCAATTTTTAAGTTCTTTAGCTTACCTACGTGCTTCATACTTTTGACATTCCACGCTCCGACTCCCAGAATGTTCCCGATTCTTTTTCTAAGTCTTCCGATCACATTCTCTGAAGTAGTCCCCTCCCGGAGATCCTAATGGGAAACTATTTTACCTCCGGAATATTTTGCCTCAGAGGATGCCATCATTTTAAATACAATTTAAATACGCTTTGTACTTGGGAGGTAACGTGGTGGTTTTCCGTTGCCTTCTACATCGCGGTGATGTGTCTTAGAATGCCATACCGACTCCTATGAACCACTGCGCTATTTCGGGAACCTGTCTTATTCTGGTTCCTTACTAAAGACCTTACTAATTTGGTTGAACCTGTAGTTTGGCTCTTTAGATCACTGGAACGCAGTAGGCATTCCACCTGTTCTAGTAATTTAAAACTTCTTCAAGGTGTAGGTCCATTCGGAATGGCTGTTGTGCCCGTTCAGTCATATAAAGTAGTAAAACATTTTTTCCAGTAACCTAACCTATCCACTATTTTCGCATACACATATTATTTCGACTCTGTAACAACCGCAAAGATGACCGCAGGAGCACGCAGGTTGCATCACCAATGGGTGGCCAGGGTTGAAGCTTTTTTTATGCAGTTAAACTTAGTCACTTGGACAATTATCAGATTATCGTTCAAATAATCATATATTTGTGAATTATAATAAAGATTATGCTAATATAATTTTAACTTTAGTTATGACACGAAGAAAATTAAAACCATAATTGCAGTAGTTTTAAAATGGCCGTTTGCACCACATTCATAATTCCAGATTTAATTAGTGTTAAGTACCCAAAATTCCTTTCTCAAATATATTAAGGAACGATTTCTAACCTCACACCTTAAAATGTAAACACATATCAATATAATTCCTTTTTAATCTATAATTAAACTTTTCTTCCTGTGTGTTTCTAGTGTTGAAATATTTTTGTATTATAAGATTTTGTATATTATGTACAATGGGTTTCCTACACGAATTAATGAAAGATCCAATTACTTTAATGGGAAGGATAAATAATTTACATTTGTTTGTGTTTCATAAATTTAGATTAATCAAAAGGACTGTCTTACAAGTATTAGCTGAAATAGAGCATTTGTTAGAATTTAATAAGGGTGCTGTTAAGTAAGTTGCATGTTAGGAATGTGCCAAAAATTTAAAACACGCAGAAATTTAAAAAATTCATTATTATATTATCTAATAGTGCAAACAACTATTCTAGAAATAACAGTGCTACTTTAATAAATGAGGTGCTAACAACTCTCCTTTTATTTTCCATCATAATACTTGGACAGGACTATGGGTATAAAGCAAAATTACAAAAAATTAAATCTATGTTTACATTTGACAAAACTTGATCGGCATTTCTGCATCTGCAATGCCAAATTGCCAACCCTTATAGTAATAAACCTAAAACTTCCTAAACGATGACTTAAACTACAACGTTGCCAATAGTATCACCTACTTAGTTAAGATGTTGACATTCAAGCATTGGTGCAATGCATTTTGAATTAAGGACTACTTATAATTTAAGGATTCCTTTATTATTCCTTACCTAAGACGTGTTTGGTGCAAACGGGCAAAAGCTCAAGATATGCTAATTCTTAAAAGTATTTTTATTATGTAACCTATATAGGTGAGGAACCCTGTATGTAGAAACAATTAATGATCAGAAGAGATAGAATGATAGGGCGCCAGCTAATGCATGAGGGACTATTTAGTAAGGTAATAGATTATGGACTACCAAATAAAGATAGAGTAGAAAGACCTAGACAAAGCTATATTAGTTAAATTGTTAGAGATTTAGGTTGTGAAGGGTATGTAGACCTTTTTAGACTAGCTCAGAATAGAAAGGAATTTAGAACTGCGTCAAACCGACCTTAAGTAAGTTCGAAAACAACACAAAAAAATAATAAAATCAGTTAACTAAATCTAACCATGACATAACTCACAATTAGTTAGCGGTCTGACATGTTGGTAGTGATTCGTTGCTTAAACCTTACCATAACAATATAATTTAACACTTTTCTTTTTTGGAGGAAAACTAGGTGGTATTTCATTTTCTTATAAATGGGAATCATGTAAACATGTTGGAGTTCTTTAACAACCATTAGGTTGGTGATATCTATGTAGAGCTAGCTATATAAGAAAAAGATAGAAGAGTGTAGTAAGACCTAGACCAAGCTATACTAGTCAATTTATTAGAAATTTAGATTGTGAAGGATATGTAGAACTTTTTAGATTAGCACAGAATAGAAAAGAAGTTAGAGCTGCGTCAAACCGACCTTAAGTAAGGTCGAAAATAAAATGATGATGATGATGTAACCTATTATACGTTTAAAGCATAGTTTGAACCAGGGTCTGAAAACTATACATTTAATATATGTAAATGAGAATACCCCAAAGTATTACTTATAATACCATAAATAGGCGTGTTTCTACGTGTCACACTAAATAATTGTTAAATGCATTCATCACTATGATGGCGTTGCTATTCTTGTCATTAGATCAAACTATGTGTTTTGTACTCTACAAACATGCTTAAAATAGCTCGAACTACATATGTTTAGGATGACACTATAAACATAGGCAAATAAATGATTTTTTGAGACCGTGTAATAACGGCAGTGTATTAAGGGATGTTTATCCTCTCTCCCCCCTCCCCCTCACATACACACACACACACACACACACAAGAAGCTGCAGAATCCGCTCCTGCAATAAAAAAAAAAGTGCACTTTTATTGTTGGGAATTATCAAAGGCGACTGAAGCCGATAATTGACAAGAAATTGGCGAAATACCAGACTAATTACTTATTAAGAAACTAACAATTTTCAAATGATGTATGATTAGTTGTCCACATACAGGACATGGCTAAATGCCTTGATGTGTCTTTTTTAAAAGTATATACATAGCTCTATGTAGTCTAACAGAAAAATTATCTGTTTAATTCGTAAGTGTGACTACTACGCCCAAGGTCCCGGGTTCGAATCCGACACGGTCCGCTTGAAAATGTTAGGCGAGCATTTTTACAAAAATACACCCTCGTTCGGATGAGAGGTAAAATGGAGGTCCCGTGTGTGAGTGTTGTCACGCACGTTAAAGATCCCTACCTTGCTTGGAACAGCAAGGGTTCGGCAAAATTCCAAATTTTCCAGGTAAAAAAAACTCGCTTCCTGGCCAATGTAGTACCTTTGGGTGGAGCATTGGAAAATCACATGTAATGTTTAATTCGTAAGCATTCACTTTAACAAAATATTACAAAATGTAAAATAAAGACAAAACCATCTCCATATAAAGTTAAATTGAATATCGGCTACCCAATAGGTGGTCTTAATAGGAAACCTATCTAGGAATCGTAGCTATTAGCTAAAGAGGAAACACTTTGCATGTCATTTAATTATATGTATATAAAGAAAACCTTAAAACATTCTTGATATATTATGCAACTACAGCATAAACGTACTAAATAATACTAAACGTTTTTCCAACCTTGTCAAACGATAAGACACAGAAACATAAGTATTTATGGCATCATACGCATACTTTGGGGGTATGTCTCATTTACATGCTAAATGTATAGTTTCAGACCCTGGTTCAAACTACACGGTAAACATAATATGTCTCATTTACATGCTGAATGTATAGTTTCAGACCCTGGTTCAAACTATGCGTTAAACATAATATGTCTCAAACTGAACATTTTATAGTAAAGTTGCAATAATTTTGGAAATAAGGCCATATAAATAAAAATGACAAGTCACCCTTGTTATGCAGCTCCGGATAAACGATTTTCCAGTGCAAAAAATCGCAGTCTCAAAATATACGTTTTACATACATATATATATATATATATATATACATATACATATATATTGTAGTGGTTTTAAAGGGCTAAATTTAAGTATAAACAAGGCAATTGCAAACATCCTGTATAGAGGAAACAACCAGAGTTTACATGCAAAATTTATTTCATTTAGTTCATTTTAAAGTAACAAGTATTACCATAATTTTACAAGTAGTGATTAAAATTTAGCTAGGTCCGTAAAGAAAATAAATTAGAGAAGCCAATGCAAATTATTAATTAATGTAATTGAGTTTAATTCAAAGGGTTATTACGTCTAATACGCATAAGAGCTTGAAAAATCGATAATACCAAGGTGAAACGCTGTGCTAACACATAAACAGCCGTTGAATATAAAATACCTTGAAAAGCCAACTCCTAGAAATGTTGTGTTAAAACGTTTGTTAATTGAACACCTGCAGGTTTTGGAAATGTCAGGTTCCTCTTATTTGTGTAGATAAAAGACAGAATTCAAAGTATATCGGATAAACGGTCGGACGGTTCGCGTAAATGTTAACTAAAAGTTTCCTTAGAGTGCAGAAGGGATAGACAGGCATAATAGCAGTGCATTTCAAAACGCACGTATTCAGTCCACATGGGTTAGTTTGAACCGCGGACAGTAATATCGATTTCTACCACTCAAACAAAGTTAGAAGGAAACATAGAATATGCATAAGAGAGGAATAGCGTTAATACAGGCGATATAGTTAGTTGTACAACAGACAAACACGGAAATATTGAATGTTAATTTTTCGGAAAATATAATAACGACGAGTTAATTTCGAAGATTTCGAAAACGGTTGAACCAAAATTTTAAGAAGTATTAGTTTAAATTAAATGTTTCGCGTTAGGAGGGTATGGAGAGGATACATTGGAATTATATAAATACTCTAAAAGATTTAGCATCGGACTCTTAACTTCGCTCTTTTAACTTCGTTCTCTTAGTACTTTCGTCGCGTCAGACTACGAACAGAAATTTACCACAAGCTTGTAAGTATATAAAATTATTTTAAATTAAATAATACAGTGTTGGCCTCATAATTTTGATACGCGGATTGTGTCGAGTTTAAATTTTATTGAGGGGCAACATTTATTTTAAACAAGCTCGTGAAGTGAAGTAATGAAACGTAAATTAAATTAAATTAAACTAAAGTACGCAATTATGAAAGAAGTGTAATAAATTTGGATTTGGATTTGGATGCATTGTGAAGGCAGAGTATGCAGCACAACTTAGATGGTGTTCATCTACAAATAACTAGAAGCGGCCAGCAGAGCAGAACCACGAAACCGAGAGCGAAAACAACTTAACGGCTTCGTCAACGGACTAGAGATCTTCAAAAAATTCCAGGTAATGCTTTAGAATTTGTTGTTTTTATAAACTATGACTATTGTTGTGATGTGTGAGAATGAACTATGTAGGTATTTTGCATTATTTTGCGTATTGAAAATAATACGTATAACTAACTTTTAGTATGGTATTTAAATAGAAATCTAAACGTGTATAAAGCTTATTAACGTTCCTCGGGAATTTAAATTTTTATTGTTACAAGTACATGGGTTTTTTGTTTGCAGTAAGCGTATGCTAAATAAAAAGCATACATTAATCATAAAAAAAAACTGGGTTATCATGAGCTCACCATACTCCAGAGTGTCCTAATTAAAATTAATTATAAATAAAGAACGAAAAATAAGGTATTATTCAGGGCCCATTTACTCCGGTTACAGTCAATGTGTTTAATATTTCTAGTTAAAATACTGGACTTTACAAATAGAATTTATTGAGGTGTAACTTGAGCACTGAAATGAAGATAATATTAGATTTTTATTTGTAAATAGTGGTAAATAAATATTGTATGATTGTTGTATTATTTTGTGGTTTTATTGAGTGTGTGCGTGAACGATAAAGAGTATGATAGTGAATCTAGGTATCCAAGAGGAGGCCCAACTGAGCTAGCCAGGGAAGCGGTTGAAGAATTAAGGTGATGAAGAGCGGAATCTGGGTAAGAAATTATATTATCTTTTTTAAAATTTATGATATATATATATATATATATTGTAGTGATACACCTCTATGCATTTTTTTATTTTTTTAAATATAACCTCCATTTTTAAATTTTAAAGATACCTCTTCTTAAATGCCTCAACTAGCTCAGTCCAATTCACACAGAGCGTACGCCGATACAACAACAAAGATTGTTTAATCCCCCTTTTTCTTTGGCTCCTCTCTCTATTTGAATGATATAAACGAAACAAACCAAAATTTGTATAATGATCAAGAATATGTACACTTCATAGTTTAATAAATTTGATACTTTGATTTGTTATTCATAAAATTAACCCCTGAATTAAAATAATATCTATCTGATTATGCCCAAATCATAACGCCCTTAAAGCCAGCAAAAATACCACTGTCTGTTACTAGAAGCACTTTTGAACGTTCAAATGACCTTTCTCTCTGCATAAATTTTCAAAAGATTTTTGATAACCTCTCACAAATTAAATACTTCAATATATAAAAATTGTAAGTGTTGAAAATTTAAATAAAGCCTTATACTAATAAATAATATTTTTTATCTCTGACCTGCGTTCTCCCTGCATGGAACTGCCTCTGCATGTGGTTGGTCAGCACTCCTGGATTGTTTCCATTTAATTTCGCCCAGTATAACCCTTTGTTGAGTAATTTTCCTTTCAATGATCAGCCATCAATGTTTAGACTTAAATTCGTTTCTCAAATTCGTTCACCTTGGAGTTTATGTAGATTTACCCAGAGTATATTTAGAATAGATTTAGAATAGGCTTAGAGTATACTTAGATGATACATTGTATATCCTTAGAGGGTATTTAGAGCCCTAAATTATTAAACATTAATGGTTTAATTAATAATTATTATTTACGTTTTTCACAGTAAACGGCAACTTCTATTATATTTATTGGCACTTGAATTATCACGACTTTAAAAATCTTTCTATCACTTAAATAATTATTTCAATTTTTCTATTTTCACTCGCGTGATATTTGACTTTGAATTGTTATAGTTTGTGCCTTGGTCAAAGATATACTGATTGTTTACTAAGTCTGTGTTCTGTATAAAAGCTCCTTCCACCTGTGCTATTGGTTTTACTCACGCATTTTGTTAATTGAGGCGTTGTACTTTGACTTTATCATTGCAGCCTTCGGACTTTCTACAAATTTACCATCCAGACCCGTATCGAAGTGATGTATATCCTCACGTAGGCACGTAGTTTGCATAGCGTATTTCTCTGAAAATTCAATTTTTACCTTCGTTTAAGTCACGTTATCTTGTTTATATTTGCTATTATTCAAATTTTATCGTGTAACCAAACATTTGTTATTTGTTATTTAGTACTCCAAAATCTGTTGGATTTTATGAAAATACAATGTTGTTGGTCATGTAGTAAAGTTTCTATGATGACGTATTTGAATACGTTTATTTATTTATGCGTTAATATTTTGAATGAGATTTGTTTATAGCTGGCATGCCAGGTTATTTCCTTTCAATAATTGCGTATTTATTTCAATAAAACTCGTTTCGTTTAAACCATTATTCCTGCGTATTTCTTTTCAGTTATATGCTTGTATATTTAATTTAAAATGCATTATACGACATATAAGTTATTTATCTTACAAAATATGTGATTTTCGAGGAATGAGCTTCCTTTCATGAATTAAAGTTAGTTGTGATTTATATACAGTGTGCTCGTTATTGGCTTTTTGCGTAATTGTCAAGTTTCTCCCATTTTATGATGAAATTGTTTGGTTTTCTAAACTTTAATGATATTTAAATGAGTACACCCCTAAATCACCATATTATCATAGCAATATATACAGGGTGTCCTATTCTTACACGTTGTATGGGTAACTCTGTTATTTGTGACATTAGAGAAAAGGTTAAATAGGGAAAGTAGTGCAGTTTTTAATGCCAAGTTCAGCCATGAAGAGATAATTAACATACAGAGTGTAGCAAAAGCATTATATCAAAATAACGAAATTTTGATCCTTTCTGTTTTGCTTCGTGGTTCATTTATTGTGATAGATACAGTAAAACGTTGTAGATGTTTTTTACATTATTTTAAAAAGAGAATAAGATAAACTTATTTGTTTTTACATGGCTTTGGTCATGTTCAAGTAAATAAGTGAGGCTATGTTTTTTTAAATGGAAACCATAATTGACGGTAGTTCTGATAGAAAGGTATTTTTTTTCTCTTTTCAGTGATGTACTACAGTGTACATGTTCAACATAAAAATTTTTGAAAAAAATTTGTTTTTATGAAATACGAAACTTGGTATTAAATAATAAAATACTTATGCATGACGTAACAAAAATATAAAAAACAAATTATGTTAAAAATATTAAATACAATATCACTTCAAAAGGTGTTCAAAGTGCCCACCACTTTATTGAAGGCACAGCTCACATCCTTTTTTAACATTGCAAAGTGCTTTTTCTATTGTGCGTGCATCAATGCTTGCAATTGCTGTTTGTATTCTAGCTGTTAAATCCTCAGGCGTTTGAGGAGTAGTCGAATACACTTTATTTTTTAAATCACCCCACAAATAAAAATCTAATGGCGTAAGTTGTGGTGAACGAGCAGGCTAATCAATTTCCATTTTGTTACCAATCACGTGCTCAAAACGATCAGTTAAATATTGCTTCACTGATGTACCACTGTGTGCAGGGGCACCATCGTGTTGGCAATACTTTGGTCTGTAATGGATGTTAAGAGGTAATCATCCAAATATTTTTCCAGTTGGTGTTTTAAGAAAGTTAAGTAATTTGCAGCAGTGAAATTGTCGTTATAAAAAAAAGTCCAATAATTTTTCCACAAAATATTCCACACCAACAATTAATACCAAATTGATGTTGATCTCTGGATTCACGCACAAGTTTAGGATTTTCTTGAGAATAAAATACTTTGTTAGGCCGATTAAATATTCCGTTATTTGTAAATTTAGTCTCGTCAGTAAACATAATGGTTCTCCTATTCACATTTATTAAGGTACCAACGACAAAATGTTATCCGTCTTTGATTATCCACTGGATACAATGTATTCGAAATAGAATAGTGATAGAGATGATATTTCCGACTTTTCAGAATACACCTCACAGTTTCCTTTAGAAGTTGCACAGTAGTTTGCAATTTCGGCAGTAGAAGATTCTGGTTTATAGTTAACAAACGCCAACACATTCGTTTCAACAGTTTCTTCACATTTTCGTAAGAATTTTTGTTTGGTAAATGCACCATATGCCTTAAGATTATTTTCAAGTTTGCTGAATATCCGACAGTGTGGTTGATAACGTTCCATGTATCTTTCAAAGTACAAATCCGCTGCTGCACGTGAGTTACGATTCGAAGAATAGTAGCAAAAGAGCATGTCATTTTTTTCTTCATTTGTATTGGACATTCTAACTATTAGAAGAAAATAATGTACGTATAAACACAAAATAACAGTACTATCTAATTTCTGTTATTCAAACAAGTGAAATTTATTGTTATGTGTCATTGGCTAATTGATTCTTAAAATCAGCTCAAATATTCACATATTATTTAATACAAAGTTTCGTATTTTATAAAAACAAATTTTTTTTCAAAAATTTTTATGTTGAACATGTACAGTGTAGTACATCACTGAAAAGAGAAAAAAATGCCTTTCTATTAGAACTACTGCCAATTATGGTTTCTATTTAAAAAAACATAACCTCACTTATTTACTGGAACATGACCAAAGCCATGTAAAAACAAATAAGTTTATCTTATTCTCCTTTTAAAATAATGTAAAAAACATCTACAACGTTTTACTGTATCTATCACAATAAATGAACTACGAAGCAAAACAAACAAGATCAAAATTTCGTCATTTTGGTATAACGCTTTTGCTACACCCTGTATGTTAATTATCTTTTCATGGCTGAACTAGGCATTAAAAACTGCACTACTTTCCCTATTTAACATTTTCTCTAATGTCACAAATAACAGAGTTACCCATACAACGTGTAAGAAATAGGGCACCCTGTATATATATATATATATATATATATATATATATATATACATAGATTGCTATGATAATAGGAAGTTCAGAATAAGAGTCGGGAACATTTTGTGAGTCGGAGCGTGGAATGTTAGAAGTATGAAGCAAGTAGGTTAGCTAGAGAACCTGAAAATTGAAATGAATAAGTTAGCACTAGACATAGTAGGGATCAGCAAAGTTCGGTGGCCAGGGGCAGAGGATTTTTGGAGTGGGGACTTCAGGATAATTCATACAGGAGCAGAGGAAGAAAATTCGGGTGTGGAGATAGTTATATGAAAAAAGATAGGACACTGTAGAAAATTACTTACAAAAGAACAAAAGAGAACTCAAGGTTAGATTAGAATCTAAACCGATAAACACAGTAATAATACAAGTACACATGCACACCTCTAGCTACAGTGACGAAGAGGTAGGAGCGATCTACAAAGATATCGAAGACATATTGAGATACGTAAAAGGACATGAAAATTTAATAATTACGGGTGATTTTAATGCAGTGATAGGTGAGGGTAGAAAAGGAGCGGTAGTAGATTTATTTGGTTTAGGCACAAGAAACGACAGGGGAAATAGGCTGGTAGAATTTTGCGACAAGAACAATTTTATCATCACAAACATGTTATTTCAACATCATGCTAAATGATGATATACGTGGAAGATGTCAGGAGAAATAGGAAGCTATCAAATAGATTACATTCTTGTTAGACAACGGTTTAGGAATCAAGTAAAAGACTGTAGAAGCTACCCAGAAGCAGATATAGACACTGACCACAACATCGTAATTATGAAGACCGCACTTAAATTTAAAAATTTGAAAACGAAACAGAAAAATGCACTTTGACTTTGAGAAACCAAAAGATAAAGATATTCACGAAAGATTCGAAAAAAGTCAAAAGAATTGCTAAAAGATATCGAGAAACTATCTAATACTAAGAAGGTAGAAACAGAATGGAATAACATTAAATCCAGCTTAGACATGGCGGCCAGAGATAGTCTGGGGTATACACAAAAAGAAAATAAAAAACCATGGATAACAAAGGATATCCTGAATTTAATAGAAAACGAAAATACAAAAATTAATCAGACAAAACAGGAAAACAGAGATACCAAGCCATAAAATGGAAAATTATTCGCAAATGCAGGAAAGCTAAAGAACAATGGATTGATGAAAAGTGCAAAGAGGTACAAACTAAGATGGAAATAGGAAAATCAAATGAAGCATACAAACCAATTAGAATCAATTTTAGGGATATAAAACCGTATAGCAAAAATATAAGGGATGCGGGAGAAAACGTCATTATAGAAAATGTAGAGAAAGTGGGGTAGATGGCAAGAATATATAAGGAATTTATATGCAGGAGAGGAACTAACAGCATTAGAACAGGAATCAGACATTAAAATGATGACTTGGGATATCCTATACTTAGAGATGAGTTCGAATTAGCATTAAAATGTCTAAAAAGAATGGTAAGGCGCCGGGTACATATAAGGTGCAAGCAGAAACTCTAAAAGCCGCTGGACAAGCAGCAACAGAACGTCTCTTCCAACTTGTAAACTATATGTATGAGACAGGTGAGATACTCAAAAATTTCAAACGTAACATCATAGTAACTATACCAAAAAAAAAAGTGTGGATTAGATGTGAAAATTTTCGAACAATAAGTTTGACAGCACATGTGTCAAAAATATTAACTAGAATTGTACAAAGACGAATGGAAAAGCGAGCTGAGGAAATACTAGGAGAAGATCAGTTTGGGTTTAGGCAAAACAGGGGAACACTGGAGGCTATTTTAGCTCTGAAAGTGATAATGGAGAAAACAATAGTAAAAGGAGAAAGCGTGTATATAAGATTAATAGATCTGAAAAAACATTCGACAATGTAAAATGGAACAAAAAAATCGAAATACTCAAAAAGATTGGAATGAGTTATAGTGATAGACAAATAGCACATAGCTTATACAAAGAGTAAACAGCAGTAATAGAATTGGAGCAGGAACGTAGGGACGTAAACAATAGGAAAGGGGTGAGACAGGGATGTGCCCTATTCCCATTAATTTTTAACTTGTACATTGAAGAGGCAATGAATACTGTTAAATGCAGGAAAACATTTGGAATTATTATGCAGGGACAAAAAATTGATATGCTTAGATTTGCAGATGATATAGTAGTATTAGCATCTAGCAAGGAAGAGTCAGAAGCTGCTCTTAATAAAATTGAAATGGTTCTAACAGAGAGATACGATATGAAAATTAACAAAGCTAAAACTAAAGTACTAGTATGCAAAGGAGGGAAAAATAAATCAAAAACAAGAATACAAATAGGTAACACAAACTTACAAGAGGTTAAGGATTTCTACTACCTAGGAAGCCAAATAACGCAAAATGGAAAAAGCGCAAAAGATATAAAACAAAGATTAGCACAAGATCGTGTTACATTTAACAAGAAAAAGCAACTACTGTGTTCAAAGACAACATAGAAACAAGGAAAAGATTATTTAAAACATGTGTGGAGCACAGCACTGTACGGCTTTGAAGCCTGGACAGTAGGGGAAGCGGACAAGAAAAAGCTAAAAACCTTTGAAATATGGTGCAACAGACGAATGATGAAGATATCATGGACAGACAAAGTTAAGAACAAAGAGGTGCTAGAAATGGTCAGGGAAGAAAGAAATATGTAGAAAACGATAAAAAATATGAGAGATACGATGATAGGCCACATACTACAGCATGAAGAAATACTGCGGAATATATTAGCAGCAGAGATAAGAAAAAAGAGAAGTAGAGGTAGACCTAGGTTAGACTATTTGCACACAGATAGTGAAAGATGTAGGCTGTAGGAATTTCAGGGAAATGTGTAGGCTAGCCCAGAATAAAAATCAATAGAGGTACGCATCCAACCAATCCCAAGATGGATAAACTAACGACGAAAAAATAACTGTACTTAAACGTGATGATTATTATAAGAAACTACAGATATTGGTTGTGCAATATTCTCAAATAATGTTAATTGTATGAAAGGATTTACTGAAAAACTATTAATTCGGCAAATGTCTAAGTATTGAGGGATCTTGGCAGCCACAGGTTGCTTAACCCCCTTCATATACCACTGAATCTCTGTGAAATAGGGTATATAGAAAACAATAGAAGAGGATCCGAGCTGTATATAGGCTGTGTGGGAATTTCAGGGAACTGTGTAGGCTAGCTCAAAAATAAATAAGTGGAGGTATGTGTTCAACCATTTTTGACATGGAAAACCTAATGACGTAAAAAACGCGCAAATAAATCTGATGATTATTATACACAACTACAAGGGTTGGTTGTGAGATATCTGCAACTAAGTTGACTGTGCGAAAAGATGTATTGGAAAAAATATTAAATCGGCAAATGTTCAAGTGCCGAGGGAACTTGGCAGTCACAGGCTGCTTACCCCCCTTCACAACCTCTGAATGTCAGAGAAATAGGGTATATAATTGTAAAACAATAGCAGGAGACCAAACTGCATCCAACAAGAAAGAACAGCGCCTATGATTAAAGACAACAAACAGAAACAAGAAAAAAATTGTTGCAAGCATATGTGTGGAGCACAGCACAATATGTCTATGAAATACGGGCAGTAGGAAAAGCAGAGAAAAAACTTTAGCAGCCTTTTGGAATGTCGTGCTTCAGATGTATGAGGATAATAGCATGGACAGACAAAGTTAATAACAAATAGAAATAGGAAAAAAAAGATAGATGTAGACCTAGATCAGATAGTGATAGATGCAGACTGTGCAAATTTCAGGGAAATGTGTAGGTTAGTTCAGAATAGGAAACAATGAGGGTATGCATCTAACCAGTTCCAGGACTGAAGACCTAATGATGATGATGATTATGTAAGTGTATTGTAAATACATAGCAAGTAATGTAAGTTGTATATTTAAAAATAATTAATTGTAAGATATCGCAAAACGCATTTAAATGCGAACGCAAATCGATCATTTTAAGATAAATACAAAGCCATTTATTTTCACTTATTAATTATCAATACATTTTGATAAAAATACTTTTCATTTGCTGTAAATAGCATAGAATTGTACTAGTTTTACGCATTTGGATAAAAAATAAATAATTTCGTGTATATAAAATCCAATTCTAGTCTTAATTTTGTACACTGAAACACGAAAGCTAATATTTTCTATAAAATGCAACCCCTTTTCCATTAAGAAGCAATTAAAGTTTAAATTAATTACCCTGTGAATTACAGAAATTTATTTTAAATAAAGAATTTTCTAGAATACTAGGAATATGAAATGATGAGTCATCCGCATTTAGAATTCGTATGAGCTCATTAATAAATACACGTTTGTGCTAAGAAGCAGCCTGGAATACTAAAAACCCAGAAAATGTAATAGAAATTGATAAAAAATATTTATAATCTTTGCATTCACTGTAGGATAGAAGGAGACCGCAAGCAGTAACATTGGGTGTTAAACAAGGACAAACAGCGCACGTCACGAATAACTAAAACGAAATTTCGAGGTAATAAACTCAAGAAATTTGAACACTAATTAGGATTTCCAAGAATATTACGTAAGATAGGCGTTTATTATTTAGAATGGAATCGCGCACATTCTACAACCTTCTGGAAACAAATAAATTAGAATTTATAAGGAAGCGTTTATCAAATAAGGGATTCATTCATTCATTCGATTCATAAATTCGATCGCAAAATGTTATTTTGATTTAAGTCGCGAGCTGTTGCTTTGCGAAGATGATATTTGAAGTATGCTGTAAGCATACCTTAATTTAATAATTTTTATGTTACAATGTACATAGAAGTAATGTTTTAAATGCAAATTACATAAAAAAATTGAATTTATTAATTACAATCAAGAGGAAAAATTCTTCAATATAACACTATTTTAAAAATTTTATTAAATAATTGAAAGGAAGATTTAGGCATAATGTACTTTAGTAACTGCTGTTTGAAGTGAGAATTTTAAATATGGAAAATCTTGTAAGCTAACGACGTCAATTTAAAATAAGAAGATATTTAATTACAAAGAACGTTTTTGTGAATTCTGCAAGTACTACTTTTAGATTTATTTTTAGCTGATATTGAAGTATTTGTATTTACTTTAAGGTAGAATAAGTGTTAATCATGTAATAATTTTTTTTTGTAAAAGATTTTTTTACCAGAACAGTTTGTGTTCAGAGTTGGAAACACTTTGACCTTTTAATAAATTATCTGTTAAGGGTTTTTGGCCAAACAAACCTTACAAGCATGGCAATAAACATAACCAGGTAAACCATCCATAAAAAAAGAAAATTTATTTCTGTAAATTTAAAATAAGGTAAGGAAAAGTTTTTTTTATAGTAAGTACTTCTTAGAAATTATTTTATGTTTGAAAGAAATTATGTCGTAAATGCTTTCGTACGAGAAAAAATATTTCATACTGTGTAAATGCTTTGGGATATTGCTGTGTTTATTTCATTTTGAAAACTCCGTCAATCCTGTTGAGCTAGCCAGACAAAATTAGAAAGGAAGGTAAGTGAACATTTTCAAGTTTTACTAATTGCTGTATCTGTATCGTAATAGTCATTTAGTGACGCTCACAACGCGGGCCTTATCACATCACTCTTCTAGCGGTGACCCAACCTGTGGCACGACTAATTCGTCTGAAAGCTAGAGTTTCTTGTCTCGTAGGATTTGCTTTGGAATTGTTTTTTTTCTTTTTGTAATATCTGATTAATTTTCCAGTATGACTGACAGGATGAAAGAAGTTCGTAAAAGTTTGAGAGCTGAGGGAGTAGAAATTGGTTCTCAAGAAAGTGTTTATGTGGAAAAGGAGAATTCAGAGGTCAAGAGTGTAGGACAGACCCATGAATCAAAAATAATGGCTCTTTTATTAAGTCTAAATCAAAGTATGCAGGAACAGAAAGCAATCAGTGAAAGCAATGAACAAAGGATGCAGGAACAAAAGAAATGAGTGAAAAGGATGAGAAAGGTATGAAAGAAATGGTGACAAATTGGATAAAAATACTCAGGAGTTACGAGCAGAATTTGGAGAGAACATTGCAAAATTGGGGGAAGTTTAAGTTTAGAAAGTAAAAAGAATAAAAGAAAATTTAAAGAAATTAGTGAAAGAATAACTACGGGTTTAAAGGAAACTAACAAAACCATTGAGGAATGAAATTTGAAATTAGAGGAAAAGTAGTACAAATTTTAGAGAATATAGATGATGTTAAAGAAGAAATAGTTCAAATGAAGGTGAATCAAGAAGCAAATGAAAGCTAAACTAATGAAAAAATTAAAACTTTAGATCAAAAAGTAAATGAAATAGAGAAAAGCTGCCAAGCGGGTTTGAAAACATTTAGAAATGATTTGGGAAATCTCAAAACAGACTTAGGGAATAAGTTTGAGAATCTAGAAGATAAAGTTAAAAATATTCATGTTGGGGAACCGATGAAATAGAGTACAACCAGTGTTTGGTTGGAATAACATTCAAAATTTTATGAGAATAATAAACTTCACCTTAAAATATTTTTAAATAAATTAAAAACTTTAATACAATGTAGCTGGGATGAGCAAACGAAGTTAAATATTGTAAGATCCATGTTGAAGAGTAGTGCCAAAATTTGGTTTGAACTAATTGAAAGTGAGTTAAGTTCGTTTAAAGACTTCAAAATTATATTTTTTAAGCATTTCTGGGGAGACAATCAGCAATTTGAACTGAGAGATAATTTATTGATGGGAAAATATAGTAGCGATTCAGGCATGACAAGGGAGTTGTATAAATATTTATAGTTCCGGGTTGGGACAGTGTCTTTTTATAAATTAAGGTCGACGTTTCGCCCACTTTTGTCCTTCATCAGGACAAGAAAATAAATAAGTAATAAAATAAAAATAATGAAAAGATAATATTAAGTAGACAAATTAAAGTGTAAAGAGAAGAGTTTATCCTGAACTAGCAGACTCACTAGCCCATTCAAAGCCAAAACGTGTCTTGTGGCAAAGTAATGGTGAAAGTAGCGAAAGTGGTAGTTTATATAGAGCGAGAACTTGATGCATGAGTGATCATGAATAGAGAGGAGTGTCGTAGCAGATTAGTGAACGTCACGGTTCCGCTGTTGTGAACATAGGCTTGTTTTCCAAATGGGGGAAAGGTAGTAGCCATCGTCTTTGTTTAGGTTATTAGAATTTTTATTGATTTCTATGGATTCTCTAATTTTTCTATTGTAGAAAAATGGAATTCTGGCAATTAGTTTCGTCTTGTCAAAGTTAATGGTATGGCCTGTTTCATGTTGGTGTTCGGCCACTGCTGAGCGATTGTACTGGCTCGTTCTTAAGCATCGCTTATGCTCGTTTAGTCTAGTCTGTACTGACAGTAATGTTTCTCCTATGTATACTAAACTGCAACTGCAAGGTATACTATATACGCCTGGGGATTTAAGTCTATTTTCGGAATCTTTTGGGGTTGGTAATATTTGTGAAATTTTATTGGTGGGTTTATAGATTGTTTTAATGTTGTGTTTACGTAGAATTTTGCCAATTCGGTCTGTTACTCTGTGTATATGTGGAAGGATTGCTAAAGAGCGTGTATCAGGATTACAGCGTGGTTTCGGTTGTCTCCATTATTAAACAAATCCTACCTCAAGAAAACGAATTTGAGTACCTGGCCACGCTCATTGAAAAATGCTTAACTTCTACCTATTTTGTCTTCGACGGACAATTTTACAAACAAACTTCAGGCACACCAATGGGTTCACCTCTATCCTCTATTGTGGCCAATATATTCATGGAGTCTTTGGAATCCATGGCTCTAGAATCCACAGACCTTAAACCAAAAACTTGGCTCCGTTATGTAGATGACACTTTTGTAATCTGGCCCCATGGACATCGAATGCTCAATAATTTTCTAGACCACATAAACAGTCAACATAAAGATATTAAGTTCACCATAGAAATTGAAAAGAACTGAACTCTGCCATTCCTTGACGTTCTGGTGGAGCGCCAACCTAACGGACGACTAGGTCATTCCGTATATCGAAAACCCACACACACACAGACAGATACCTACATGCGTCGTCACATCATCATCTCTCACAAAAATCATCGGTAATCAACTCTCTACTCCACCGTGCAATTAAGATTTCACAAGCAGAACACTTATCTAATGAACTGACCCATCTTAAAACCAGTCTTATAAAAAACAGCTATGGTAACTCAGATATCGGCAGAGTAATAAACCGGCATCTGCATCCTACACGAACCCCCAAACCACGCTGTAATACCGATACACGTTCTTTAGCAATCCTTCCATATATACACAGAGTAACAGACCGAATTGGCAAAATTCTACGTAAACACAACATTAAAACAATCTATAAACCCACCAATAAAATTTAACAAATATTACCAACCCCAAAAGATTTCGAAAATAGACTTAAATCCCCAGGCATATATAGTATACCTTGCAGTTGTGGTTTAGTATACATAGGAGAAACAGGACGGTCAGTACAGACTAGACTAAACGAGCATAAGCGATGCTTAAGAACAAGCCAGTACAATCGCTCAGAGGTGGCCGAACACCAACATGAAACAGGCCATACCATTAACTTTGACAAGACGAAACTAACTGCCAGAATTCCATTTTTCTACAATAGAAAAATTAGAGAATCCATAGAAATCAATAAAAATTCTAATAACCTAAACAAAGACGATGGCTACTACCTTTCCCCCATTTGGAAAACAAGCCTATGTTCACAACAGCGGAACCGTGACGTTCACTGATCCGCTACGACACTCCTCTCTATTCATGATCGCTTATGCATCAAGTTCTCGCTCTATATAAACTACCACTTTTGCTACTTTCACCAGTTACTTCGCCACAAGACACCTTTTGGCTTTGAATGGGCTAGTGAGTCTGCTAGTTCAGGAGTAACTCTTCTCTTTAAACTTTAACTTGTCTACTTAATATTATCTTTTCATTATTTTTATTTTATTACTTATTTATTTTCTTGTCCTGTGGAAGCCCCCACAAAAGTGGGCGAAACGTCGACCTTAATTTATAAAATGACACGGTCCCAACCTCCGGCCGTGAAAGCCTCCGACAATATCACAAGGGAGTTGTATGCGATCAAAAAATTTAGCGTTGCCAAATAACTTGATCCTCCTTTAGAGGACAAGCAGATTATATAATATTTAGCAGGTCACTTCGAAACGAAAGTAAGGCAATGCATAGCCTTACAAAATATTGTTGATAGAGATGTGTTTTTAGAATATCTTCAACATTACGATGACATGGGTCAACCAAGGAGGATGGATACCAGCCCAAGAAGCCAACCCATGAACACATTTAGATTCCAATGGACAGGAGAGATATCAAGGCAGGCCATTTAAAAGAGGGAATATGCAAAAAAATAATTGGAATAGAGGAAATGCCATTAGGAGAAATGGGGAAGGGAGAATAATGAATCACGTACTATTAAGAATAGAACCAAGGAAGGGAAAATATTGCAAATGCTCAGAGAAATAGCATAAATAGTAGCAACGAAAATAGAAGAACATACGCAGAATTAGTTAATCAGCCTGGAACGTCAAGAAGGCAGGATTTTTAGATGCAGACAAATCAAGAGACGAAAATATAGAAATTAATAAATATAAACATGTGCGTGAATTTATAAAATTTGAGTTGGAAAATGATGAAAAAGTTTATGAAAAAAATGATATACTACCTATAATAAAATTTCAAGTAGAGGGAAAAGAGATAAAATTACTGGTAGATATAGGAGCTAAAGCAACATTAGTAAGTGAAGGTTTTGATAAACATAATTCAGAGGAGTTAATGCAGGAAGTTATCCATATTAAAAGAAATAATTTAGTATCGCCGAATAATATGAAGTTTGCAGTTATCAAGAGTATCATAATTCTGAAAGTTTAATTGGGAAAGATGGAGGTTGAGCAGTTTTTAATAGTGCCAGGATTAAGAGTTGATGCCATTCTGGGAATGAATTTTATAAGTAAGATGAAAGATATAATAGATACCGAGAATAAGGTGACAATTATGGGAGATGAGAGGCTTAAATGGGACAAAGAAGTCCATATAAAAGTAGGAGATTGTATGAATTTGAATCAATTTGAGAAGGAAATGGAAGGTGAAGGAGATACAAGTTTAAATATTAAGTGCCCCGGCAAAGTTGGAAGAGAAGTTGTATCATTTTTAGATAAAAACTCAGAATTATTGGAAAATGCAGAAGGTGATGTTGAAGAGATGGAAATAATAGATGACACTGTTGAAAATAGTATAATTGCAGGTGTTGAAAAGGAGATAAAGAAACGTTCTGCAAATGCAGCTCTTAAAAATAAATAAAGTTAGTAAAATATTAAATAATGATGAAATAATTTGAAAAGTAGAACTTAATAATTAGTTTGGGATAACTGCGATTAGAGAATCAGATCGTTTTGTGAAATAGCGTATGTGCAAATGTAAAGGAGTAGCGTTTGGTTTGTCAAATCATTCATTTAAATATGCGGACATAAGAAAGAATTGGAAGCGTAGGAAAGCGACAGAAATTAGTAAAATGAAAAAGGATGAGTATGGTTGTTAAATGTCCAGGCGAAGTTACGAATGAAATAGAATCGTTGTTAAAAGAGAATTCTTATGAATTGGAAGATAGAGAGTTAAGAATTGCCACTGATTGTGAAAATGAGTTAAGTTATTATTGATAGTGAACCATTTAAGACTGAAGTTTATGCATTTAATGCAGAGTAGTTGAAAGATGTATAATTGGAGAGTAACGTAAGTAGATCAGATATAGATTCTAAACCCTAATTTGTTTTTCGACGTGAGCAGTATAGCCGAGTAGTTGCTTGGACAACTTCATGAAAATTTTATAACCCCATATTTTTCCAAGATTATGATAGTTTAGAGAGGAATGTGCTATAATACGATGAGTTATGTATAATAGTAAAGAGAATTTTGTTTGAAATGAAACTTGATGAGACCGTGTGTAAATATGAAAAAGTCAGAGATATAGGATAGAAATGTTAGAGTGTAAATGATATTAAAATAGAGATAAGGACAGTGTAGTTGATTATAAGAAAGAAATAGGTGGAGTGTTAAAAGGAGAAAAGCTCTAGTATGAAAAGATTATGCGTGTGTATTATAAAACTTATAGAATTACTCATATATGCGAAAAAATAACGCAGATTTCAAATTTTATATTTTAATTTGGGGAAAAATGACATGATAAACGAGTCACAAAGGTCATTGAAACCCAAATTATGCAAATAAATCTCACCAAAAAATATAAAAGAATCAGGAAAAATAAAAATGTCCGTAAATTCATGGTTACACCCTGCAAAATACAAGTGTACTTTTATTCAATAAAGTGCCACGAGTCATCCGCATTTAGAATACATATGAACTCAATAAATAAACGTCTGTTCTAAGAAGCAACCCGGAACTCTAAAAACCCAGAAAATGTAATAGAAATTGATACAAAATATTTATGATCTTCGCATTCACTGTAGGATAGGAGACCACAAGCATTAACCTTGGCTGTTAAACAAGGACAAACAGCGCGCGTCACGAATAACTGAAACAAAATTACGAGGTAAAAACTCAACAAATTTGAACACTAATGAGGATCCAAGACAATAATGTAAGATAGGCGGTTATTATTTTGAATGGAATCGTGCACATTCTACAACTTTCTGGAAACAGATACATTAAAATATATAAGGAAGCGTTTATCAAATAAGGGATTCATTAATTCATTCGATTCATAAATTCGATCGCGAAATGCTATTTTAATTTAAGTCGCGAGCTGTTGCTTTGAAAAGATGATATTTGAAATATGCTGTAAGCATATCTTAATTTAATAATTATTATGTTACAATGTATATAGAAGTGATGTTTTAAATGCAAATTACATAAAAAAAAGGAATTTACTAATTAAAATCAAGGGGAAAAATTCTTCAATATAACACTATTTTAAAAATTTTATTAAATAATTGAAAGGAAGATTTAAGCATAATGTACTTTGGTAGCTGCTGTTTGAATTGAGGATTTTAAATATGGAAAATCTTGTAAGCTGATTTGACGTCAATTTAAAATAAGAAGATATTTAATTACGAAGAACGTTTTTGTGAATTCTGCAAGTATTACTTTTAGATTTATTTTTAACAGATATTGGAGTATTTGTATTTACTTTAACATAGAATAATAAGTGTTAATCATATAACAATCTTTTTCTGTAAGGGATCTTTTTACCAGGAAAGTTTGTGTTCAAAGTTTGAAACACTCTGATTTTTTAATAGATTATCTGTCAAGTGTTTTTTGACCAAACAACTCTTACAAACGCGGCAATAAGCATAACCAGGTAAACCATCCATAAAAAAAAGAAATTTAGTTCTGTAAATTTAAAATAAGGTAAGGAAATTTTTTTTTATAATAAGTACTTCCTAGAAATTATTTTATGTTTGAAAGAAACGATGTTGTAAATGCTTTTGCATGATTGTATAAGAGAATATATATATATATATATACATAGAGAGAGAGAGAGAGAGAGAGAGAATTCTTACTCACTCCCGTCTAGCATCCCATATACCTGAATAATGTAAGCGAAATTCGTACTATTTACAGAACTTTTAAATCAAAATAAATATTCCTATCAAATTTGTTCATTATGGAGATCATAATCATTTTTACACCTTTTTTATGTCAATTCAAACCAGCAAAAAGAATTGTAATTTACTATGAATGTTTCGCTGAACGCACAAAGAACTATTCACTTTTAAAACAAGAACCTTTGCGTACCAACCAAAATTTTGTTGACCTTTTACACCAATATCTAAATTAGATGCAATTCTTAAGCTCATCAAATATTTGAAATAATAAAAGTAACATACTACAAATTTAAAAGATAATTCTGACCTTATGTTCCTCTGCTGTAACTTCTTATTAGAGCTTCTTGATCCAAATCGGTTGTTTGTTCTGTGGTTAACCCTCAGCGTGGCATGCTCCCCAATATTTCAAAAATGTTTATCAGCAACTTGGAGTTGTTTTTGAAGCACTAACCCTGTACTTCGAGTCGATTTATAGTTGTGTGCTTACTTAGACGATTTTAATTTCTCATACTTAGAGTCAATTTATAGTTGTTTCCTTACTTAGACGATTTTAGTTTCCCATACTTAGAGTCGATTTAATCTCGTATACTTAGAATCGATTTAATCTCGTATACTTAGAGCCCTAAATAAATTGTAAAGATTCTGTTTACATTAATTAAATCTCGACTTACGTTTTATATTAACGGCAGAGTTTTACACTCGCATTTCAACGTGCACTTTTATTATTTACTACATTTGTAATTCTTAATTTCTATTGCATGTCACTTTGACTAAATTGAAATTTACGTAAGAATTTGGTTTCAACGAATACAGTTCGCGCGTCGAATAAGAAATGCTCCCGCTTATCGGCTACCGTCGGTTTTATAGACAACTTCGTCCCACGTGCTCGTATTGGTTGACCGTTCGCTATTTTGTTATTAGACCATGGCCAAGGCGTTGCCATTATGTTGCTTCAAACTTATCATCCCTTGGCACAATTTCCCATGGTCGAACGGGATGCACTCCTTTCATCAAACTTATGGAAGGTTCCTCAGGGACTGTGTGTGTGTGTATGTGTGTGTAGGTGTGTAGGTGTGTGTGTATGTATGTATGTATGTATGTATGTATGTATGTATGTATGTATGTATGAATGTATGTATGTATGTGTGTGAGTTGTGTGTGTGTGTGTGTGCATGGAGCATGATTAATGAATAGCTCGACCTTAGGTAGATTGGTCTCCCAACTTCGGTGGTCTGATAAGATGTCATTCGTAGGAATTTACATGTTTCCTGTATGTACTGTTCCTTAGGGATGACAAGTACTGCAGAAAACGACCCATATGTCCTGATTTTTCCAATGCAAGACAAACCAAGCATTATTAAAATAGGTAGCATTGTCTAAAAATCTAAAATTCTTTTGAACTTTCCTTCTTTTAAGATGAACTGTTCTAATTTGTCAATAGTTTCCATCGTATTGCAATCCCTGGCGAGAAACAACCATGTATATTTCTAGAAGACATCCACCACCACTAAGACATGCTTATTTCGCATCATACTGGGCACTAAATTGCTTAAGTAGTCTATCACAAACTGTGTATCGTGCCGTTTATGAACTATAATGTTTTTCAGTATAGGGGTTGCTGCCACTCCCAAGACTGGCTTTTGTGGACCTTTGCTGATGGGTATTTCTATTATAAACAATTGGAGGATTGGATGCAAATGTTTTGAATATTTTTTATTGCGTTATTTATGAGTTATAATTTATTCAGTGTAAGGGTGAAACTACTCCTTAAGTATGGTAAGGGAGAATTATGTGCAGAATTATAAGTACCGATGTAGTCAGACACAATTTGCAAAATTCGAAATCTATATGTAAATATTTGTAATAAAATATTTAAATTATATTTTCTAAGCTTAACAAAATCGTTACTAGAAAACAGTAAATAACCATACAAATGTAGAAATATGATAGGACATCATTTATACAATTTTGCAACCCAAGAAATAAGCAAAAAATTAATAAAACAACTCAAGTACAAGATATATATTAATAGATAAAAGTTTGCATTCTCTGAAACTATACGGATGCAGCTTCTACATAACTGTTTGTTGCCCTATCATCTAAGCAGACTAACTGGCACCACGCTATGTTGCCATTTAGCGGATGTAAAGATGATATCATAATAAAATATTACGTATATTAAAATATATTCTGTGGCGCCCTTAATGGAAAATCGCTAGACTAAAACTATACGACTTCTGTACATTTTCCTATCAATTTTAAAGCCACTTTGCGTTTCTTAAATATTTAAAATAGAAATTTGTACAAAAACTCATTTACTTTGATGTATTCCAAATCCTACCAATTTAGGTCTTCTTCCATATAAATATCTTAGCCAAAGAAATTCCATGTCAATAATGCCAAAAAGTTAAAAGGTTTACCTTGCGTCCAATATACGGTAGTAAGTTTACAAGGGACACAAGTTTAAATGTAAATTTTGGTCTATCGGGTGCAGAAATGATAGTAGGATGTATATATATATATATATATATATATATATATATATATATATATATTATATATATATATATATATTATATTTATATTTACATATATAATATATATATATATATATATATATATATATATATATATACATCCTACTATCAATTTTGCATCCTTACAAAATTGATACATTTTGGCGTCCCCCAGAAATAGCGGAAATAGATATTTACATATATAGAATATATTGTTACTTGCTTGTTGAAGAAGCCCAAAATCACAAAAAAATTTTAAAATAGTGAAATATATCGATATACACTATTTTATATTTCCCTATCATTCTAGAACCCTTTCAAAGGCATTTATTGTCGCGTCCGTTGTATATCTCCTTTCATTTTACAATAAGATTACTATCAGTTTAACTTCCACCATTGTTGTCAGTAACTCTTCCAAGTAACAAAAATGAAACTTAGAAATAATACCTTAAGAGAGAGTGAGATATGAGTAATGAGACATTCTACTTCTACATTTAATCGTTTGGTTTTTACAGGCTGGCGAATTCGAACGTGAATCATTCTAAAAATGCTGCGTCCGTTTTAATACTATATATTATATCGCTGTACTTTGTGTATCCGATACGCCGCTAAATTAAAACAATGCATGCATCCTTATGTTCTATAAATAGCAGTATGTAATGTATAGAAGTAATTATGTCATGCTAAATCATTTATCATAGCGTTGTTATCGTCATGAAGCAGCTTAAATTTCAGATGTATTTTAATATGATATTATTTTTTAAATAGAAAATTTAATTCTATTAATTCTACAAAGATTGGTGCTTTTTATCTTATTAATATAAATCGTACGTTAAAACTTGATATTCTATTGTGTGGGCGCTTGCTAAATAATGAAGCGTCTAATTTTACCTAATAGCAGTTTAATGTCAAAAATTTGTGCTAATTTTATACATATTTGTTGTATTGAGAGCTAATGGTTACAGTTATTTAATATGAATTATAATTTAAATAGAAATTTAAGTCGATAATTTACAAGCTGGTCCTGTTTATCTATAATATTATTTGGTTACGTTAAAACTGATATCGATGAATGACTTCTAAATAAACGTAAATATGGTTTACGTCAAAAGTATTATTAAATTTGTATGTAAACTATTGACGTATTGCATGGATGAGTTAACAGTTACTTTAAATTTATATTGATCGTTTAAATAATGTTTTCTATTAGAGCGCAATTACTACCATTTCCCGTACTTTACTTTGCGCCGTTGTGGTAAAAAGTTATCTTGTATTAAAATAGAGATTGCTGTGACGTAAAAGTTAGCACGCAACATTTTGAACTTTGATTCAGAAAATCTTTTTCATATTAGCGTTCAATTAGTGCGTCATTATTGCGCCGTTAATACACTAAACTTTTGCGCACCGTCTGTGGCATCAAGTTTATTTTTGATATAAACTATAGAATTGCTGTCCGTGAAAGTTACGAAGCCGCAACTTTTTGAATTTTTCAAGAAAATCTTTATTCCATAATTTAGCGCCAATTAGGCGCCATTTTGCGCCGTTAAAACGAAATTTTGCGCCCGTCTGTGAATCAAGTTATTTGAAAAAACTAAGATTCTCTGAACTCCAAAACGTGAAGTTGGCCGCGACTTTTTGAATTTTGAAAAAATTTTTGTACCACAATTAAGCGGTCAATTAGGCGCCATTTGCGCCGTTAAAACGAAATTTTGCGCCCTCTGTGTAACAAGTTATTTGAAAAACTATTTCTCCAACTAGCCAAAATCGTGAAGTTGGCCGCGACTTTTTGAATTTTGAAAAATTTTTGTACCACAATTAAGCGGTAATTAGGCGCCATTTGCGCCGTTAAAACGAAATTTTGCGCCCTCCTGTGTAACAAGTTATTTGAAAAAACTATTTCTCCAACTACCCAAAATCGTGAAGTTGGCCGCGACTTTTTGAATTTTGAAAAATTTTGTACCAAATTAAGCGGTAATTAGGCGCCATTTGCGCCGTTGAAACGAAATTTTGCGCCCTCCTGTGTAACAAGTTATTTGAAAAAACTATTTCTCCAACTACCCAAAATCGTGAAGTTGGCCGCGACTTTTGAATTTTGAAAAATTTTGTACCAAATTTAAGCGGTAATTAGGCGCCATTTGCGCCGTTGAAACGAAATTTTGCGCCCTCCTGTGTAACAAGTTATTTGAAAAACTATTTCTCCATACTACCCAAATCGTGAAGTTGGCCGCGACTTTTCGAATTTTGAAAAATTTTGTACCAAATTTAAGCGGTAATTAGGCGCCATTTGCGCCGTTGAAACGAAATTTTGCGCCCTCCGTGTAACAAGTTATTCGAAAAATACTATTTTCCGAACTCCCAAAGCTATAAACGGCGCAAGATTGGCGCGACTAATTCCGCTTAATTTGGTGCAAAAATTTTGTACCAAATTTAAGCGTAATTAGGTCGCATTGCGCCAACTTGAACGAAATTTTGCGCCCTCGTTGTAGAAAGTTATTCGAAATAACTATGTTATCCAGATGGCCAAAATCGATTTTAACGGCGCAAAATGGCGCACTAATTACCGCTTAAATTTGGTACAAAATTTTTCAAAATTCGAAAAGTCGCGCCAACTTCACGATTTTGGGCTAGTTGGAGAAATGGTTTTCGAATAACTTGTTACACAGAAAGGCGCAAAATTTCGTTTTAACGGCGCAAAATGGCGCCTAATTACCGCTTAAATTTGGTACAAAATTTTCAAAATTCGAAAAGTCGCGCCAACTTCACGATTTTGGGTAGTATGGAGAAATAGTTTTTCAAATAACTTGTTACACAGGAGGGCGCAAAATTTCGTTTAAGCGGCGCATAATTACGGCGCTAAATTGTGCGTACATAAATTTTTTCAAAATTCAAAAAGTCGCGCCAACTTCACGATTTTGGGCTGTTTGGAGAAATGGTTTTTTCGAACAACTTGTTACACAGAAGGGCGCAAAATTCGATTTAACGGCGCAAATGCCTAATTACCGCTTAAATTTGGTACAAAACTTTTCAAAATTCGAAAAGTCGCGGCCAACTTCACGATTTTGGGTTGTATGTAGAAATAGTTTTTTTCAAATAACTTGTTACACAGGAGGGCGCAAAATTTCGTTTCAACGGCGCAAAATGGCGCACAATTACCGCTTAATTGTGGTACAAAATTTTTCAAAATTCAAAAGTCGCGGCCAACCTCACGATTTTGGGCTAGTTTGGAGAAATAGTTTTTCGAATAACTTCTTACACAGAAGGGCGCAAAATTTCGTTTTAACGGCGCAAAATGGAGCATAATTACCGCTTAATTGTGGTACAAATTTTTTCAAAATTCAAAAAGTCGCGGCCAACTTCACGATTTTGGGCTAGTTTGGAGAAATGGTTTTTCGAATAACTTGTTACACAGAAGGGAGCAAAATTTCGTTTAACGGCGCAAAATGGCGCCTAATTACCGCTTAATTGTGGTGCAAAATTTTATTTAAAATTCAAAAAGGCGCGGCCAACTTCACGTTTTGGAGTTCAGAAAAATAGCTTATTGCGAATAACTTGATACACAGGAGGGCGCAAAATTTCGTTTCAACGGCGCAAAATGGCGCCTAATTGGCGCTAAATTATGGAATAAAGATTTTCTGAAAATTGAAAAAAAGTGCGGCTTCGTGAACTTGGCAGGAAAAATCTTATTTTATCAATAACTTGTTTGCCAAAACGGCGCAAAATTTAGTTTTAGCGGCGCAAAATGGCGCCTAATTGGCGCCTAATTATGACATAAATATTTTTAAAAAAATCAAAAATGTTGCGGCTAACTTCACGCACCTACCTGACGATTGTATGTGAAAATTTTAAAATTTTTTATCCAGCCCTTTATGAGGCACGATTTAGTTTGCTTAGGGATTGCTGCGAGCCCAAATACTAGCTTTGGCACACCATTGCTGGTGATATTTTTGTTATAGATTATTAAGCATTTCATGAAAAAATTTTGGAAATTTCTAAAGAGTTGTTTACCAGCTAAATCTGTTTTACCATAATGGTTGCTGCCACCTACACGACTGGGTTTGGTGCACTATGGTTGGTGGATATTTGCGTAATAGGGTGCTCCAAAAGTAATGGTCTAAATTGAAGAGTTTTATAGCTGAGATTAAAACCTATTCAAATAACTGTATATGTTGTTATCCAATTGTTGATGGTTTCAAAGTTATAACAACTTTTGCGTTTTGTGCCAAAATTGTGCAGAACTTCGAATATTAATTTGCAATAAAAGAAATACTGACCTTTTGCAGGTAGTTCGTTTTCTGTGTATGCGTGAATGTTGTGTGTTTAATAAATAAGAACTTCCTCAAACATTTACTTATTATCGCAAGAGAAAATCATAATTTTTCTATAATTTTGGTTCTGTGAAAAATTTTGTGTGCTTTTCAAACTAAAATTACTCAAAATAAGTATTACCATCGAAAAGTGCACACCTATCCAAGAAGCTTCATTAATCTAATAACTGGTAGGTCTAAGATTAAATGCATGGAAAATTATTGGGTAATTTGTAGGCACAATCCCAAAAACAGCACTTTTATTAAAGAATTCGTAAGTAATAGCCAACTTTATTTTTTGTAAAATATGAACTCAAAATAATCAAATGTATTTAAAATTCGTTTACAACAAATGTTCGAATGTCCTGCCACTAGCTAAAGATCGCTACCTTGCTTGGAACAGCAAGGGTTCGGCAAGATTCCAAATTTTCTAGGTAAAAACCCGCTTCCTGGCCAATGTAGTACCTTCGGGTGGAGCATTGGAAAATCACATATAAGGTTTCAACACGATGGCGCTCCAGCACACAGTGCGCGTAATGTTAGGAACACTTAGTCTTGCATATCCCAATCATTGGCACTATCTAGTGGCCATCGCGTTCGCCCGACCTCAACCCCCTGGATTACTTCTTGTGCGGTTATATGAAAGAAAATGTGTATAAAACACATACCACAAACGAGCAGGACCTTCGTACAAAAACACGCGAAGCCGTTGGAAGGCTGAGAGAATCGGTCGCGCCTTCAGGTTTTTAAAACCAAATTTTTTGGGACGGTGTCGTTTATATATAAGAACTGGTGGCAGGACATTCCATCATTTGTTGTAAACGAATTTTAAATACAATTGATTATTTTGAGTTCATATTTAACAAAAATTATAAGTTGGCTATTCTAGGATGGACTCGGGCCGGGCCGGGTCGGGTTTTTAATAAGCCCGGCCCGGCCCCACGCAGAAAAGTGACCGGCCCGGCTCGAGGCCCGACCCGAAATAAAAACTGACGGCCCGACGTTTTATTGAAATCGTTATTTTAAAATACATGCAGGAGTAAAGAATCTAACACTAATTAATATATACTACATGGTAGCGTTTAAATAGTTATTTGTATATCAAGGCCGCGAAATTGTTTTTAGCGTACCGAAAGAAAGTTTATCGCATAGATCGCTTGCGACGGAGGCAATATAATCTCGAGGTCGCTAAAATAATTTCGTGGTCTAGGTGCAACCGTGCATGGTTTATTACAAAAAATTTTCACTTAACTGATTAAGCTATAGCTAGAATTTATATGTTTTTATAGTGTCTTAACATCACACGTTGCTATGGAAATGATATATTTCAAACACCGACAGTATTCATAAAGAAATTCCTGAAAATGCCAGGCTGCGTTAGTACTACATAGTTCAATTTCCTACACTATTTCAGAGCAAGTGTTTTCCTTTACTCTTAATTTTGACATATATGTTTAGTATACTATATCTATAGGTTATATTTTAAAATGAATAAAGAATTAATCTCTTTTGTGATTAGGTGACCTATACAACATGTTCAACTATATTTGAAAAGATCAAAAAAATTCTATTCACACAAAGATGAATCTTTTTTTATTATTCGAGTCTTTCATTTCTCACTGATTCGATAACATTTGTATGTGTTATCAAAGTGTTTTCACGGAATACTCTACGAGTTTACTTCAAGACACTGGTTTTACTTCTTCCCAAGCCCATAGCATATCTGTTATTAAAAGGATGTTTACACCTTACTTCTAGGAAAAGCATTAAAAGAGCATCATCCTATTTAGAGCGTTGACGTTTTATATCTTTTTCGTGTTATAAACTTGGACATTATATCTCTAAATTTAATTACGGAAACAACACTACAAAAAGCCATTTAATTTCACAATATCTATACAGAAATCAGACAATTAAATGTAAGTTTGTACGTTAGGCATTTGGTATATGTCAAAATTAAGGCGCCTTAAATAAAAGCATTCCTTGCCTAAAAAAACTTTATTAAAAATTGGTAAAATAAATCTCTGGTATTTTAGGCGGTAGACATAAACTATACACGCGATTCATAATATCGACGTTTGCCGCATGATTGAAATTTGAAGTATATACATATACATAATATAAATGGTTTAAACTCTTGAATTATGAATGAATCACCTAGTTCGATGTTCCTGGGCATTTTAACTTGCCTAAAGTACAACATAAGCGACATTAAAACCACTAGAAAAAATATTCGGAATAAGAAGTGAGTTATAATATCACGTCTCCTTTATACTAAACAAGACGAAAACTGATTATTAATGGGTGCATGAAAACACTACGTGAAAATATAATTAAGAACGTTTACTTACTCAATGTGAGATAGAAGTGGAAGGACAGTGGAATATGTACTCATGTGTTTTTCGACCCGAAAAATTCAGGCCGGCCCGAATTGTTTGGTCCGGCCCGGCCCGAAAAAATATAGGCGTGGCCCGGGTCCGGCCCGAATAAAGTAGTTAACGGCCCGGCCCGGATTCGAGCCCGAAATCGGGCCGGGCCGGCCAGAGTCCGAGCCCGTCTCTAGCTATTACTTACGAATTCTTTAATAAAAGTGCTGTTCTTGGGATTGTACCTACAAATTACTCAAAAATTTTCTATGCATTTAATTTTAGACCTACCAGTTATTAGATTAATGAAGTTTTTTTGGATAGGTGTGCACTCTTCGATGGTAATACTTTTTCTGAGTAATTTTAGTTTGAAAAGCACGCACAATAGAACTTTTCTTTTCTTTTCATAGAACCAAAATTATGGAAAATTATGATTTTCTCTTGCGATAATAAGTAAATGTTTGAGGAAGTCCTCATTTATTAAACACGCAACATTCACTCATACAACAGAAAACGAACTACCTTCAATAGGTCAGTATTTCTTTTATTGCAAATTAATATTCGAAGTTCTGCACGATTTTGACACAAAACACAAAAGTTGTTATAACTTTGAAACCATCAACAATTGGATAACAACATATATAGTTATTTGAATAGGTAGTAATCTCAGCTATCAAACCCTTCAATTAGGACCATTACTTTTGGGACACCATATTGCATGTGAATATTATAAAAATTTATATCGCATCGTTGACGAGCTACAATTTTTACAGTATAGGGTTTACTACTACCATAAAGACTGATCTGAGCACGGCGTTGCTTCAGGATAGTTTTGAAGGAAACTATTAGAAGATTGCTTGTAGCAAATTAAAAAACTCTACATTGCAACACTTACGAGCCACATTTTTTTTAAATAGGGGTTGATTCCACCCTCAAACTGACTTTCGCGCCTCGTCGCTTGAGTTTATTTTTGTAATAGAGTAGTAGAGGATTGCATGTGAAAAGTTTGAAAATTTTCTAACGAGTTGTTTACAAACAGATTTTTTTCTTAGTGTAGGGGTTGCTTCCACCCCCTAAGACAATTTGGTGAAGTGTTTTCGGTGAATATTTGTGTAATATGTTATTATAGGATTGCATGTGAATATATTTTGAAAATTTTGTAACGTATCATTCAGGAGTCAAGTTTTTCAGTATAGGGGTTACTACTACCCCCAAGATTGACGTTGACATAGCGTTGCTTGCGAACAGTTTTGAAGGAGGTTGCATGTGAAATTTTAAATATTTTTGATTGAGCCGCTTACAAACTATATTGTTGTCTAATATCGGGGTTGCTTTTACCCCCAAGACTAGTTTTCGCTCTCCGTTGTTGTTGTTGCTTATTTTTCTAATGGGGTATTAAAAAATTGCATGTTAAAATTTTTTAATTTTTGTCCAACGCTTTACGAGGTACAATGTATTTAGTTTAGGGGTTGCTGCCACCTCCATGAACGGCTTGGCGCACCATTGCTAGTGGATGTTTTGCTATAGATTATTAAGCATTGCATGTAAAATTTTGAAAATTTTCTAACGAGTTTTTTACCGCCTAAAGTTCCTTAAGTTTTGGGGTTGCTGCCATCCCCGTGAGTGAGTTTAATGCACTGTTGCTAGTGGATGTTTGCGCAATATACTATTAAAGAATTGTGTGTGAATATTATGAAAATTTTGTATCGCATCGTTCACGACTACAATTTTTTACAGAATAAGGGTTACCGCTACCCCCCAGGACGGACTGACACAGCAGGGTTTGATGATAATTTTGAGGAGACTATTAAAATATTGCATGTGATGATTTTGAAAATTTTGCGTAGCACCGTTTACAAGTTACTTTTTTTTTAATATAGGGGTTGATTCCACCCCCAAAACGTTGCTGGTGTTTATTTTTGCTATAGAGTATTAGACGATTGCATGTACAAATTTAAAAAAAAATTATCCAGCTTTTTAGGGGGAACACTTAAATTAGCTTGGGGGTTGCTACCACCTCCAAGAATGACTTGGGCACATCATTGCTGGTGGATGCTTTTGTTATAGACTATTAAGCATTGCATGTTAAATTTTTTAATTTTTCTAGCGAGTCGTTTAAGAGCTAAAAATTTATTTAGTATAGGGGTGTTGCCGCCCTCAAAGATAGACTTTTGTGTATCGTTGCTTGAAAATATTTTGTAGTATGCGATTAGAGGATTGCACTTGCAAATTTTAAAATTTTCTATTCAGCCGTTTACGAACTACAATTTTTGTTGAATAAGGGTTGCTACTACCCTCAACATTAGCTTTTGCACCTTTGCTTATGCGTTTCTATTATAGACAATTAGAGGTTGTTTGCATGCAAACATTTTGAATATTTTTATTGCGTAATTTAATAGCTACAATTTATTTAGTGTGGGAGTCGTAGCTACCCTTGAGTAGTAGGGTAAGGTAGAACTAATTACAGAATTATAAGTGTAGGTGTATTCAGAAACAATTCGCAAAATTGGAAATATTTGTTATCAATATATAAATTATATTTTCTAGACTTTACAAAAATTTTGCTGGGAAACAGTGAATAACTTCATACAAATATATAAATGCGATATCACATCATATAAACAGGTCCATGACCTAAGCGGTAAGCTAAAAATTTTAAATACTCAAACACTTAATATATATTAGCGAATAAAGTTTGCAGCAAACTCTACGGACGCAACGAAACTGCTCGTCGCACTATCATCTAAGCAGACTACCTGGCGCCACGCTGTGTTGCCATTTAGCGGTTGTAAAGATGATAACACAATAGAATATTCCGTATATTAAAATATATTCTGTGGCGCTCTCAGCGGAAAATCGCTAGACTAAAACTATACGATTTCTGTACATTTTCCTATCAATTTTAAGTCCATTTGTGTTTCTTAAATATTTAAAATAAAATCTGTACAAAACCTATTGACTTTGACATATTCCAAATCTTACCAATTTGGGTCTTCTTCCATTTAAACATCTTAGACAAGGAAGCGCAATGTCAATAATGCTAAAACTGAAAAGTTCTATCTTGCGTCCGATATACGGTAGTAAGTTTACAAGGACGCAAGTTTGAATGCAAATTCCGGTCTATCGGGTGCAAAATGATAGTAGGATGTATATATATATATATATATATATATATATATATATATATATTATATATATTTCAGGTAGTTTTTTTTACACAAGGTAAGTTGATAAATACTAACGTATTGCAATTATAAGATGAAATAATAACTTAGACCTTTATGCAAAGCCCAAATGATCATTTCGAATCGAGCTAGTAATATTTTCCTTCTTTCAATTACTAGCTCGATTTGAAATGATCATTTGACTTTGCATAAAAGTCTAAGTTATTATTTCATCTTATAATTACTATATATATATATATATATATATATATATATATATATATATATATATATATATATATATACATTCTACTATCATTTTTGCACCGATAGACCGAAATTTACATTTAAACTTGTGTCCCTTGTAAACTTACTACCGTATATTGGACGCAAGGTAAACCTTTAACTTTTGGCATTATTGACATGGAATTCTTTGGCTAAGATATTTATATGGAAGAAGACCTAAATTGGTAGGATTTTGAATACATCAAAGTAAATGAGTTTTTGTACAAATTTCTATTTTAAATATTTAAGAAACGCAAAGTGGCTTTAAAATTGATAGGAAAATGTACAGAAGTCGTATAGTTTTAGTCTAGCGATTTTCCATTAACGCCACAGAATATATTTTAATATACGTAATATTTTATTATGATATCATCTTTACATCCGCTAAATGGCAACATAGCGTGGTGCCAGTTAGTCTGCTTAGATGATAGGGCAACAAACAGTTATGTAGAAGCTGCATCCGTATAGTTTCAGAGAATGCAAACTTTTATCTATTAATATATATCTTGTACTTGAGTTGTTTTATTAATTTTTTGCTTATTTCTTGGGTTGCAAAATTGTATAAATGATGTCCTATCATATTTCTACATTTGTATGGTTATTTACTGTTTTCTAGTAACGATTTTGTTAAGCTTAGAAAATATAATTTAAATATTTTATTACAAATATTTACATATAGATTTCGAATTTTGCAAATTGTGTCTGACTACATCGGTACTTATAATTCTGCACATAATTCTCCCTTACCATACTTAAGGAGTAGTTTCACCCTTACACTGAATAAATTATAACTCATAAATAACGCAATAAAAAATATTCAAAACATTTGCATCCAATCCTCCAATTGTTTATAATAGAAATATCCATCAGCAAAGGTCCACAAAAGCCAGTCTTGGAAGTGGCAGCAACCCCTATACTGAAAAACATTATAGTTCATAATCGGCACGATACACAGTTTATAAAATTTTCACATGCAATCTTCTAATAGTTTCCTTCAAAATTACTCTCAGGCAATGCTGTGCTAAAGCCAGTCTTCGGGATAGCATAAACCCTTAAACTAAATAAACTGTACCTCGTAAAGGAGTGGAAAATAAGTTTAAAGTGCAATTCTCTAATAGTCCTAATAGTCTACTACAAACATAAACACCACTAGAAGCACACGAAGGTCAGTCTTGTGGGTGGCAACAACCCTTAAACTAAATAAATTGTACCTCATACAGGATTGGGTAAAAAATTTCCACATGCAATCCTTTAATAGTCTATTACAAAGATAAACACCGTCGACGGTTGAGGAAAGCCAGTCTTGGGGATTGCAGCAACCCCTATCCTAAAAAGCATTATAGTTCGTAAACAACTTGATAGAAAATTTTCAAAATTTGCACTTACAATGCTTAATAATGTATAACAGAAACATCCACCAACAACGGTGCACCAAAACCAGTCTTGAGGGTAGCAGCAATCCTTAAACTAAATAAATTGCACCTCCTATAAGACTGGAACAAAATTTCCACATGCATTCCTCTAATAATCTGTTCTAAAACTAAACACCACCAACAGCGCACGAATGTCAGTCTTGGGGGGTGGCAGCAACCCTTATACGGTAAAATATTATAGCTCATTAACGGTTCAACAGAAAACTTAAAAAAAATTTCTAACGCAATACTTAATAGCATACAATCAAAACATCCACCAGCAATGGTATGCCAAAGTTAGTTTTGAAAATAACAGCAACCCTTTATCATCATTAGGTCTTCAGTCCTGGAACTGGTTAGACGTGTACCACCATTGTTTCCTATTCTGAACTAACCAACACATTGCCCTGAAACTTGCAGTCTGCATCTATCACTACCTGATCTAGGTCTAAATCTACATCCTTTTTCCTATCTCTGCTTGTAATATATTCCATACTATTCCCCAAAAATGCCTTAGAGCGCATTTTGCCCTTCTATTTCTCCTATTTTTTTCCACAGATATTCTTGTTCTCCTACTATTTCTATAACCTAATTGTTATTAACTTTGTCTGTCCATGCTATCATCCTCATACATCTGAAGGCTTCTACCGTTTTTCTGTTTGCTTTTCCTACTGTCCGTATTTCATAGGCATACTGTGCTGTGCTCCACACATATGCTTTCAACAATTTTCTTCTTGTTTCTATGTTTATGGTCTTTCATCATAGGCGCTGTTAGATGCAGTTCGGTCCCTTCAATTGTTTTGCAATTATTACCCTATCTCTCGGACATTCAGTGGTTGTGAAGGGTGATAAGTAGCCTGTGGCTGCCAAGTTCCCCTAGCACTAGAACATTTACCGATTTAATATTTTTTCCAATATATCTTTTCGCACATTAGTTGCAGATATTTCACAACCAACACCTGTAGTTGTTTATAATAATCATCAGATATATCTACGCTTATTTTTTCGTCAGTAGATTTTTCGTCTCAAAACTGGTTGGACAAGTACCTGCACTTATTTATATTCTGAGCTAGCCTACACAGTTCCCTGAAAATCTCACACAGCCTGTATACAGCTCGGTTCCCCTTCTATTGTTTTCTAATTTTATGCCCTATTTCAACGAGATTCGGTGAAGGGGATTAAGCAGCCTGTGGCTGCCAAGATCCCCCAACACTTAGACATTTGCCGAATTAATAGCTTTCCAGTAAATCCTTTCACACAATTAACATTATTCGAGAATATTGCCCAACCAATACCTTTAGTTGGTTATAATAATCATCATGATTAAGTACAGTTATTTTTTTCGTCATTAATTTATCTATTTTGGGACTGGTTGGATGCGCACCTCCATTGATTTCTATTCTGAGCTAGCCTAAATCCAAATTGGTCTTCTCCTAGTATTTCTTCAGCTCGTTCTTCCATTCGTCTTTGTACAATTCTAGTTAATATTTTTGATACATGTGCTGTCAAAAATATTGTTCGAAAATTTTTACATCTATCCGCGCCTTTCTTTTTTGATATGGTTACTATGATGTTACGTTTGAAATCTTTTGGTATCTCGCCTGTCTCATACGTGTAGCTTACAGTTGGAAGAGACGTTCAGTTACTGCTTGTCCAGCGGCTTTTAGAGTTTCTGCTTGCACCTTATCTGTACCCGAGGCCTTACCATTTTTCAAATCTTTTAATGCTAATTCCAACTCATCTCTAAGTATAGGATATCCCAAGTCATCATTTTCAATGACTGATTCCTGTTCTAATGCAGATAGTTCCCCTCCTGCATATAAATTCTCTATATATATTCTTGCCATCTACCCACTTTCTCTACATATTCTATAATGTCGTTTCCTCTTGCGTTTCTTATATTTTTGCTATACGGTTTTATATCCCTAAAATTGATTATAATTAGTTTGTATGCTTCCTTTGTCTTTCCTATTTCCATCTTAGTTTGTATCTCTTTGCACTTTTCATCAATTCATTGTTCTTTAGCTTTCTTGCATTTGCGAATAATTTCCCATTTTATGGCTTCGTATCTCTGTTTTCCTGTTTCACTTATTTATTTTTGTACCTTCGTCTTTCTTCTATTAAATTCAGGATATCCTTTGTTATCCATGGTTACATATTTTCTTTTTGTGTATACCCCAGAATATCTCTGGCCGCCATGTCTAGGCTGGATTTAATGTTATTCCATTTTGTTTCGACTTCCTTAGTATCAGATATTTTCCCGATATCTTTTAGCAATTCATTTGGTTTTTTTTCGAATCTTATTTGAATATCTTTATCTTTTAGTTTCTCTAAGTCAAAGTGCCTTTTTCCGTTTCTTTTTTTCAAATTTTTAAATTTAAGTGCGGCCTTCATAACTACGATGTTGTGGTGAGTGTCTATATCTGCTTCTGGGTAGCTTCTAAAGTCTTTTACTTGATTCCTACACCGTTGTCTAACACACAACAAAAAGGAAGATACCTGCATCACAAACATCTTATTTTGGTGGTACACTCAACAATTTTGTAAACGATCAGGGATTTATGTTTCTCAATTCCTTCTCCTATTGCTGGTTCTGGAACAATATCTTCAGTATTCTTTCAAATAAATCGAATTATATCATAATAGTAAAATAATTCTAAAATAACCTTTTGTTAACAAAGTTTTAATAAAGCCTGTTTTTCTAGATTATTGATAATTGAAGTTTTGTACACGATTTCTGAAGCTGTGAAATGTGGGTAAGACAAATAAAATATTTTTTTTCAGAATGGCTAGCGTCATCCTAGAGTTCAGGCAGAAGTAAAGAATGGGCTAACGAAAAACTAGATATAGCCCTGGAAAAAACAAAAAAAATCTGTTTCTCAGAACTACTTTCGAGTATTGTATTTAAATAAGTTCAGGTGATGCACACAAAGCCTTTTGCACATTTTCACACCAACGAAGTTATATTGTGAAGTGATTAAGTTTTGAAATTTTAGTGTAAGGTAGGCTGACATTAATTACTGTTCCATTATAGCAGCTTTCCCAGATCTTACAATAAACATACATACTATAAACCATAATTAGGTTTACATACTCCCACCTTAAACCATTTTGTAGACATTTTAATGCAAATATGTCAATAAACTATACGAGAACGCTTTATGCATCTAAACGAACATAGGATTGACCAAATATTGTACTGACGAGGAGATTCTTTTTACAATATCAAAAAAAAAAATAATTTGTATTTCAAGTCAAAAATTTTCCTAACCCATAATCTCTCCAGCATCTTTTAGTTTAAGTGTGCAAGAGACCTTCTTTAAAACATTTGGCGGTGCGCTTTAAACGTGTTCCAAAGAATTCCTTTTATTTTCATTTTTGGCTTAAAATAGTCGGAAACGGCGGCGTCCGCACATTTAAACGCACGCTCTATTAGTCAATTTACACCACAAAAGATTGCAGCTTTTTTAATAATTTGTATTTGTGTTTTAAATTCCTTCAAACATTGGTAAAGAATTGAAAAGAGAATTTTTTAAGTGGTTTCATAGAAAAATGATGATAATGTTTTTTACAAACCGGAACTATTCTTTTAGTAATTTCACGCAGTGGAAGATCGTTTCTACTTACGTTTCGAGCTTTGATATCATGCAAGTAGCAGCTCATTCTCAAGATGCCGATGGTAAAAGATTAAAGTAATGCAGTTGAATCATTGCTAGTTATTGAATAATACCCACCGCGATGTTCAGCTCCAGTTACATAATTGTATAATCATCACACCAATAAAATCTATTAGCGTATGCAAAAGCAAAATTTTCAAAATAAAACTATTCCAAGGGAATTATATTTGAGGTTTAAAATAAATTTAGCGAATATTTATTTTCCGACGTCCGCACCAACTAAATCAAGTTTTAAATAAACCGTTTTAACCTCTTGATTTATACAAACGTATTGATAAGATATAAAAACTACCAACCTTTCTAGAATTAATAGAATTAAAGTTTTGTATTAAAAAATTTCACCAAATTTGAAATCTAAACCACTTCTCGATCATGGAAAGCTATGATAATAATTTAAAGTGACATAATTACTCTTACTTCTTACATCTTAATATAATTTATAAAACATTGCGAATGCATTCACATGTTTTAATTTAACAGTGCATTGGAGACAAAGTAGAGTATTATAATGCGTACGCAGCACTTTGAGAGACGATAGTATTATTATCATCAGAAAGCGGTTGAGTATTGATATTGTAAGTTTATTCACTCATCATCTGATAATAATACTACTAGAACGTTTGAAGTCGCCAGGCAACAGAAAAACAAACGATTAAATGTAGAATGTCCAATTACTCATATCTTGTTTCTCTTAAGGTATTAATTGTATGTTTCATCTCTGTTACTTCAAAGAGTTATTGACAACGTTGTAGAAAGCAAATGTGATATTAGATTTAATGTAAAATGAAAGGAAGATATACAACGGATGCAAAATTAAATGGCTTTGAAAGGACTCTACAATGATAGCAAAATACAAAATAGTGTATATCTATATATTTTACTATTTTACAATGCTTTTGTGATTTTGGGCTTCTTCAAGAAATAAACAACAATATACTCCATATATGTAATTACCTATTTCCGCTATTTCTGGTGGATGCTAAAACGTATCAACTTTGTAAAGATGCAGAATTGTTAGCAGGATGTATATATATATATATATATATATATATATATATATATATATAAACATATAGTAGCCATATATAAGTCTTAAAGACAAATAAACTTATTTTAATTGTGCATTTCAAACCCTTATACTGGTATACAAACAATAGTAGATGATATCTGGTTTATTAAATTAAATTACAATTCTAATTACAGGAGTGAAATAATATTTCCTTAAATCCAATAAAAATATTTCAATAACACCATAATCTTAGGTGTATCGATTTGTGATTATTGTTAATAGGTGTCTACAAGCAGAGCTAGTCGAGGCATATTTATCGGGGCATTTCTTAATCAACAAAAGGACAATTGGTAAGGTGTTTTGATAGGGTTTTGGGATCAAATTCTGGTTGTGTATATAGGTCAAAAAAGTCAGTGTGTGTATGCGTGCATGCGTGTGTGTGTGCGTACGTGCATGTGTGCATGCTTGCATGCATGCATGCATGCATAGACACGATGTGAGCATAGGTGCATACATGCATGCAGGTGTGTGCATGGATGTGTGTGTGTGCATGAGTGTGTGCATGTGTGCACGTGCATGTGAGTGTGTGTGTGGGTGTCTGTGTTGTGAGTGTGTGTGCACATGTGTGTGTGCATGCATGTGTGCATGCATGTGCATGTGTGCATGCATGTTCGTGTGTCTGTATGTGTGTTTGTATTTGTGTGTGTGTGTGTGAGAGAGATAGAGTATGTGCATGTTATTATTATTATATTTATTAAAACAGTTTATAGGTACACTACATTAACATACTCTAGATACAACAAATTATGTTACATGTTTGTGTTTTTTTCTTTCTTTTAAAATACAAATATATATAAAATGATATTAATATTTAATAAGCAAATTATTTAACAATTTTTATGCATTGCAATTAATAACTTTAGACATCTAGCGCTTCAATAAACGGTAGTTTCTCATCAACTGTCTATGCACCATTTGTTATTCAATTCCTCTATGCTTTTCCCAAATGCCATGTAAATGATATTTAATCATAGGTTGCGCATGTACTGCATTTTGTAGTCTGGAACATGAGTCTCGGCTTTCATATATTTTGTGAAGGTGTAGTAGATCGTCGACTTTTCCATGGTTAACAAGTAGTTGATCAAATTGCTAAGAGCAGTTTTTCCAGGATAGCCTGTGTATATTTGTTTTTGCTGGAAATTTTGACCTGTAGTTAACTTCTTTAATGGCCTGAGAACATAAGTCCACAAAGGTTGTGTTTCGGGGCATTCAATTATCATATGCCAAAAAGTTCCTCTTACAAAATGGACAATGATTTGAATTAGCTATGCCTGCATGTAGTAAAAAAATTGAGTCTGTGAGATATTCCTTTACTAGTCTCCATGCGATATTGACCATATTTTCAGGTGTGAGTTTGCTTTGGTACAAGTTCCATAGTACTCTATCTTTGATCCAATGACTCTCCATTATTTCAAATGTTAATGTAGAAAAGAAAGCGGAGGTAAGGTTTTCTTGCACATTTTTCTTGTCACTTTTTTTTACTTCTAGAACATTATTGCATGCTTTGAAAACAAGGTGCATTTGGATTTTGAGTTTTGATTTTGTTCGGCGTTTTTATATACGGACCGAAAGAAATTTATATTTCTTTTTAGCTTATTAGTAGCTCTCCTTGTATAAAGAAGGGATGATTTCCAAGCAATTGTTTTAGTTCGGTGTTAGATATCCACTGATATTAGATTTCCAGCTGTGCAAATGTTATTCAATGGCCAAAGCTCATTGAAAATTAAAGAAACGGTGGCCTTTATTAGTGTGAAATTAGCTGCTGATATTTCTTTTAAAGGTCCCAGAAATGTTGAGGAAACTTCTCTATGAATATGTCTGATTTATGCATGGTCATCAGCATTGTTTTAGTAAATGAAAGGATTCTGCTGTCAATAAATTTTTGATCGGTTAAGAAAAATAGCTGCCACGATATTTTTAAATGGAAATAAAAATTACCTAGTTATCCCCTCCAAAAAAGGAAAAGTGTTAAATTATATGTTATGGTAAGGCTTAAGCAATAAATCGCTGCCAACATGTCAGATCGCTAACTAATTGTGAGTTATGTCATGTTGACGTTTATTAAGTTATATGTTATCGTAAGGCTTAAGCAGCGAATCGCTGCCAACATGCCAGACCGCTAACTAATTGTGAGTTATGTCATGGTGACATTTAGTTAACTGATTTTTATTTATTTATTTTTTTGTTTTGTTTTCGAACTTACTTAAGGTCGGTTTGACAAAGCTCTAAATTCTTTTCTATTCTGAGCTAGTCTAAAAAGGTCTACATACCCTTCACAAACCAAATCTCTAATAATTTGACTAATATAGCTTTCTCTAGGTATTCTTACTCTATTTTTATTTAGTAGTCTATAATCTAAGACCTTACTAAATAGTCCCTCATGTCTTAACTGGTGCCCTATCATTCTATCTCTCCTGACCTTTAATTGTTTCCACATACAGGGTTCCTCACCTATCCTTCTATAAACTTCCTCATTTGTTACTCTATCTGTCCAACTAATCTTTAACATTCACCTATAACACCAAGTTTCAGAAGTTTCTATCATTTTCTTATCTACCTCTTTAATTGTCCAAGTCTCCCTACCGTATAATAGAATGCTCCATACGTACGACTTTAAGAAACTTTTTCTATTATCTAAACTAATACTATTAGCTATTAGTAAGTCTTTCTTTTTTAAAAACAGTTTTCTAGCTTGAGCTATTCTAGTTACTATATCCATTCTGCTGCGTCCGTCCTTTGTAATTAAACTACCTAAATAGCAAAATTCATCTACCTCCTCTAACTCAGTATTACCTATTTTTAATTTTGGTTTAGAACTAAGCTGTAACTCACTTGTCATTGTCTTTGTCTTTTCTGAGTTAATTCTCATACTATAGTTACTCTGTAGTATCTCATCTAAAATACTTAAAAACTCTTCTAACTCTTTTCTAGACTCTGCTATAATGGCTATATCATCTGCAAAACGTAACATGTCTATTTTCTGTCCCTGTACACTAATACCTATATCTTTTCTCTATCTAGCTAAGTTTAAAGCTTCCTCAATATAAACATTAAAAATCATGGTAGATAGTATACAGCCCTGTCTAACACCATTTCTAATCTTAGCTTCCTTTTCTATTTCATCAAATCTAATTACTTTTGGTTTTATATAGACTGTAAACAATTTTTCTATCCCTGTGAGAGATTCCTATTTTTCGCAAAACCTTGAACATAACAATCCAATTAATCCTATCAAACGCTTTTTCTAAATCTACAAACGCGAAATGAGTCTTTTTATTTTTTGTAACCTTTTTTTCGATAATTACCCTAATCATTAGTATCGGTTCTCTAGTCCCTCTGTCTTTACGAAAACCATATTGGTCTTCGCCTAAATAATTCTCAGTCAAAGCTTCTACTCTATTTTTAATTATTATTGTTAGTATTTTGGAAACGTGGAAAGTTAAACTAACTGTTCTAAAATTCTCACACCTATCAGCTCCTTACTTTTTTAGGATTGGGATAATAATGTTTTTTTCCGAAGTCTATTGGGACCTCACCTGTGTCATATATTACTTTTACTAGTTCATATAATCTGTCTAAAGTTTTCTGATTTGCATATTTTATTAATTCTGCAGGTATATCGTCTATCTCCGGTGCTTTATTTAGTTTGAGATCCCTAACAGCTCTATCAAATTCATCTCTTAATATTGAGAACCCTATTTCTACATCCTCTTCTTGGTAGTTCTCTAACTCATACATATCATCTCCCTTATATAAATCTTATAAATATCTTTTCCATCTATCTGCTGCCTCAAATATATTTATTAGAAGCTCATTATTCTCATTTTTAAGACCATTATATATTTTCCTATCTTCCCCAAAAAACTTTTTAAGTGCCCTGTAAGCCCTGTCTGTCTTACATACTCTCAAATCATCTTGTATTCCCTAACAATTCTTCACCATCCATTTATTTCTAGCTTTTCTACACTCATGTACTATCTTATTTTTAACTCTATTATATTTTTGCTTACTTTCACTATCCAATTCTCTGAAAGGTTTAAGCTTTCTTCTAATCTCTATTAAATCTAATATCTCCTTTGTTACCCTAGGTTTTCTCGCTTCTACTTTTTCTTACCTATAGTCTGTGTTGCTGTATCATGTACAACCCTTTTTATTTCTTGCCATCTATTTTCTACGTTTACTCCTATAGCTATCTTTTTGATCTTATTATCTAATACTTGTTTATATTCCTCTTTTACCTCACTATCACTAAGCTTACCTAGATCCCATCCCTCTCTTTTAGCCTTTCTCAATTTTTTGAATTTGAGCTTACACTTCATTTTAACTAAGTTATGATCACTATCTATGTCAGCCCCTGGATAACTACGACAGTTTTTAATTATTATTGTTAGTATTTTGGAAGCGTGGGAAGTTAAACTAAGCATTCTAAAATTCTCACACCTATCAGCTCCTGAGTTTTTTGGGATTGGGATTATTTTTTTCAAAATCTATTGGGACCTCACCTGTGTCATTTATTACTTTTAATAGTTCATATAATCTGTCTAAAGTTTTCCGACTTGCATATTTTATTAATTCTGCGGGTATATCGTCTATCCCCAGCACTTTATTTAGTTTAGGATCCCTAACATCTCTATCAAATTCCTCTCTTAATATTGAGAACCCTATTTCTACATCCTCTTCTTGGTCGTTCTCTAACTCATCCATATTGTCTCCCTTATATAAATCTTCTAAATATCTTTTCCATCTATCTGCTACCTCAACTTTATTTATTAGAAGCTCATTATTCTCATCTTTAATACCATTATATTTTTTCCTATCTTTCCCGAAAAACTTTTGAACTGTCCTGTAAGCCCTGTCTGTCTTACCTACTCTCACATCATCTTGTATTCTCTTACAATTCTCCTCCATCCATTTATTTCTAGCTTTTCTATCTTATTTCTAACTCAATTTGTTACGACACGAGTAGGAATATATATATATATATATATATATATATATATATATATATATATATATGTACAAACATTTGATTGAGACGGCCTGCGTGCCACAACAGTGTTAAAGCTAAGGAGAAGTTGTTAGACCGCGAAAGACTGAGCATTTTAAAAGACGCGCTCCCGCAATTGTAAATTGTAACATTGGTGTTCAGTTATTAATAAATTCATTATTATTTTTGTATGTCAGTGTTATCAATTACAGCAAGCTTCGTAAGTTTCTCGATATACAGTCCACTGCTCGTGCTTCCATTACATAGGTAGTGAAGGCAACTCGTTTAAATTAGGTCTACCGTGACCTTCTCGTTCAACAAACATTTCTTTCCTCGAAACACCACCATTACATTTGGTCCATCTATGCAGGATCGTGACTTTTGTGGCTGCCTGTTTGTTTAATCATCTATCAAAAAACTTAGAAAATCTAACAATAATTAGTGCGTCTATTCCTAACTCGCTCTCGTATATGCGAATTCATATGGCGCTATCGTGCTTCAATGTATCGCATATGGTAACAAACATTCTAATCGGGCTGGAAGTGAAGCGTATCTTCACAGTCTAATATCCTCAGGTAAACCAGTGCTACAAATATTCGAAAATATTCTGGTTTACAAGTGTTCCGTCCTTTTCGTACATTAGAGCGAAGAGGAAAACACGATTTCGAAACAAGCTACAAGGGCAACGTACAATCATTAGAACTTGTAGATAGCGGCGATAAACGATATATGCCGATATTTCTCGATCGCAGCAACCCTAGTGGAAGGAGGTCAACTACTTTCATCAGGTGCTTTGTGTTTACATTGGTTCAACCCTTAGTTTGAACTTGAATACAGGTAATCTTGCCTACGATAAAAATCATTACACTGTTGTTATTCATCCTTTCCTTTAAATTAAACCCGTTTTCATTCATTATAATACTTCAACATCATGGCAAAAAATCCAGATTTGGATTTAGTTCACGGACAAATTAAGAAATACAAAAGTAAACGTTCTTATCTAAAGCGCTCGCTTACGATTCTTGAAAAATATTTATCAGAAGAAATTTGCCGGGAAACCCAACAAAAAGCTTCGCGACAATTTGATACATGTAGTAAATTAATTGACGAACTTGAATCTTATTTACAAAAAATTTACAATCTTGATTTTCATGTAGAATTTCAAGATTTATTTAATGAACAAATGGAAACTGATACGATGTTTTCTACGTTACAAGCTAAAATTAACGCGTTGAATATTAATAAACCAGAACAAAAACCTGTTGTTCCTCAACCAGAAATTAATCTCAATACGTCTGTTAATCGATCTGTAGCAGCGAGGTTACCGGTTTTAAATCTCCCTTATTTTTCAGGAAAATTTGAAGAATATTTCTCGTTTATTCAGGTATTTGATTATTTAATAGGTTCAGACCCTTCATTAAGTCCCTTGGACAAATTACAGTACTTGATAGGATGTTTAAAATCGGAACCAGCGGAAACCATCAAATGTTTAGAAATTACGCCTGAAAATTACGAAAACGTGAAACAGATTTTACGTGATCGATATGAAAATGAAAGAGTTATTGTTACAAATCACATTCGTTCAATTTTTGAATTGCCTGCCTTACATAAAGAGTCTTATCAGGGACTACGTAATATTTTCGATATTGCCTCGCAACATTTAAGGTCTCTTACTGCCATGGGGAGATCTGTTGATAAATGGGAAGATATGTTAGTTTATTTAATAACCTCGAAACTTCCACTTACAACGCGTAGTGAGTGGGAAAATAAATTAACGTCCACGAATGTACCTACATATAAAATGTTATCTGACTTTTTAACACAAAAAAGGCACGTTTTAAATGCGATAAATTCTCGTGAAGCTAGCGATAACACTAGTTTCAAACGACAATTCACAAAAAATAATTACAAGCCCACGTCTTGCAGTTTGACTCTAAACAAACCAAGTAATTGTAATTATTGCACAGAGAGTAATCACTTTACAAATCAGTGCTCGAATCTTTTAAAACTTTCTGTCGAAGCTCGTATAGAAAACGTTCGTAAAAAGCGTTTATGTCTCAATTGCCTTAGGCCAGGTCATCCTGTGTCCAGTTGCAAATCCACTAGATGTCGAAACTGTGGTGCCTTGCACAATACAATTCTGCATGTTCACGCCTAAGCGGAACGGCTGGTTCACAATAACAAAAAAAATGCGTAATAAAATGTTTAATAAAATGTGTAACAAATGTGGTTGCATAAAAAACTTACCCCGTGGTCAAGTATCACTTTACACTCACCACTAAATACATAATTGGTTAAGTAGGAGAGGGTTGGTGAAGGAAGGGAAATAGCGGTACCCACGTTGTTATTTAATTAATAATTAATGCCGACAAACCGGCGCGAATGTGACATTTAAATAATGGACTGTGTTCTAAGAGAGAGCTGTGTCGACTTACTTATCTTGTTGTTTGTAACCAGCGCTCACCTTTGGCGATGCGCGAATAACAAATCGTAGTCGAGAGATAAGAGGAGCATGCTTTTATTTTATATTAGGCAAGGCGTAAACATAACCGCCCATCTAAAACTGAATAAGTTTTATACCAAAATAAAATAAATCATTTAAAAATACACCCTAGAAATGTTAAGGTTGCTAGGCAAATTAAAACAAAACTTTAATACAACCTTAAAAATTTTAAAATTAAACGGAACATAAATACGAGAGAAAATAACAAAATAAAATTTATTCATTCAAAGGGAGGATAATAAGCTTACTTATTGGACGTGTAAATAAACCTGCAGAGGTTTTTACAGATGCTACTCGTGGTATACCGTCACGACCAAAAAATAACTTTTCAATACGGCCAAGAGGCCAACACAAGGGGGCAGTATTTAAATTTTTAATTATGACCACATCATTTACCTTGGGCAATATGGTGGGGCAATGCCATTTATTACGTTGGGTGAGTTGGTGAAGATACTCGTTGGACCACCGGCGCCAAATGGATTGAGTAACCTGACACAATCGCTGCCAATGGAAACGCAAAGTTATTTCCTCCGGAATAGTAATTTCAGGTAGAGATAAAAGGGGACCGCCTATTAAAAAATGACCGGGCGACAGATAATCCGTACCGTCATTAGGATCGGAAGACTGGCAAAGAGGGCGACTATTGAGTATGGCTTCAACCCTAGAAAAAATTGTACATAGTTCCTCAAAGGTTTGAGGGCGTGTACCTAAAGTACGAACTAGTAAGGCTTTTGCCGATTTCACTCCAGACTCCCAAATTCCGCCAAAATTTGGGGCGTATGGAGGATTAAATTGCCACTTGATATGGCGGGAGGCTAAAGCGGCGAAAATTTTATCGTTGTTGGATTTAAGGAATATGATAGCTTCCTTGAGGGACCGCGAGGCACCAAGAAAGTTTCTACCCTGATCGGAGTAAACAACATCAGGAATTCCTCTACGAGCTGTAAACCTTGTCAGACAAGCTAAAAATGCTTCGGTAGATAACTCTGACACTACCTCGAGGTGCACCGCTCTGGTGCACATACAAATAAATATGCATAAATAAGTTTTAGACACCGGGGCATTACGACGATTAGAAGACTTGATCAAAAATGGGCCGGCGAAATCTACTCCCACATGAGTAAATGTTCTGGACAGTTGAACACGGAAAGGGGGTAAATCGGCCATGAACGGTTGAGCAGTTGTCGCACGGAAGCGCGAACAAACAACGCATTTGTGGATCTTCTGACGAACTAAGGAACGTATTCCAATAATCCAGAACTTTCGCTGAATAAGTGATTGCGTCATGAATGCACCTGAATGCATAGATAAAAGGTGATAATTATCACACAATAATCGCGATAAAGTGGCTTGTTTCGGTAATAGAAAGGGATGTCTGTTATCATAAGATAACAGGGAGTGACGCAAACGTCCGCCCACCCTAACAAGACCTAGCAAATCAATAAAGGGGGACAATCTTTGGAGTTGTTTAGAACAACCCTTGTTTAAATTTAGTTGATTTATTTCTTCGGCGTAGAACTGCTGTTGCGTAACTCTTATGATAGTTATCAATGAGATATGTAATTCATCAGAAGAAAGAGAGCCTGATAATTTTTTATCAGAGTTCTTGCAATTGTAAATAACACGGTTTACATATGCAACAGTACGCTGAAGCAAGGTGAGAGAAGAAAATTTATCCAACAATTGAGTGCAACTTTTTTGTGTAGAAGTAACTAATATATTAGGGGGAGATTTTATTTCTGGAAGAATTTCTAGAGAAGGGGGAGATTCCAAATTCCTGGAAGCCGTAACTAGATCGCTACAGTTAGATGGGCCATGCCACCAGATATCGTTGTCAATCAACTGGTGCGCAATAAGACCACGAGAAGCCATATCGGCGGGGTTGTTTTCACCAGAAATATGATACCACTGTTGAATGGCAGTGTATTCTAAAATAATTTCCACGCGGTTGGCAACAAATGTTTTTAATAAATAAGAAGGAGTGTTAATCCACGCTAGTACCACTTGAGAATCGGTGAATAATTTTATTTCCTTTAAGGGATAAGGAAATTTGTTAGAGATTATAGAATATACTAGATGAGATAACAAAACAGCACCTAATAATTCCATACGGGGCATTGAAAGAAATTTTAAGGGTGAAATTTTACTTTTAGCTTGTAGGAGATGGCAATTCGTGTTATCTGAAGTCGTGCCATGTAGAAAAACACATGCAGCATAACCCTTCTCACTGGCATCGCAAAACCCTAAAAGTCGGTACTGTCCCGAGTCTAAAAACAAACAGCAAGGAATTTTCAAATTTGATAATTCAGTAAGGCGGGAACAAATTTTCTCCCACTTCAAACACCAGTCGGTGTCCGGCGTGTCGTCCCAGCCTAAACGTTGTACCCATAATTGTTGTACAAAATGTTTTATTAAGAACACCACCGGAGTCAACCAGCCGAGAGGGTCGAAAATTTTAACCATATATGAAAGAACGGAACGTTTTGAAATATTCCCTTCGAAAGAAACAACATAGTAGGTGAAATTATTAGAATTTGGGTTCCAAACTAGTCCCAATATTTTGATACCAGAGATTTCATCAGAAAATGCTACGGAGGGTTCTATTTCAGATTCCTGAAATTGATTTAAGAGAGAGTTTTCATTGCTGGACCACTTTCTTAACAGAAATTGGCCAAGAGACAGCAATTTTATTAATTCAGATCGCAGCTGCTGAGCTGCCGCAACGGACATGGCTCCTGAAATCACATTGTCCATATACGTGTGATTCAGCAAGGCCACAGATGCTAGAGGAAACTGTTGTCCTTCGTCGATCACCAATTGTTTTAACACGCGAGTTATGTATCCCCCAATTATCTGTATGTATTGATATATTGAATCTAATAGGAATTATTAGAAATTGTTAAGTAAAGTAAAGTATAAGTTCAATGCAACATTGTAACACAAGGATAACCCAGAGAGGTTATCGACAGTTCATGAGAACGGACATGCAACTTTGCATCCGTGAGGGCAGTGATACTGCAGGTGGCAGGTCACAGGCGGTCAACATACCGCAATTACTTAGAATTAAGATTGATACATTGTAACAAAGTGTAAAGCAGACATGAGATCTGCAAGTTCCCACAAGCCGTGTGAGGGGCAGGTTATTATAAAAAGCCCGGGAGCTCAAGGCCCGGCAGTCAGTCTTCGAACTCCATACTTCGTTGTTCAAGCTACTCAACCGAGTCAGTCTTCAAACTCCATACTTCGTTGTTCAAGCTACTCAACCGAGTCAGTCTGAGTTTACAGCTTTTGCATTGTTGTCTACCTAGACTACTCGCCCAGTACAATTAATTATTTTTTTATTAAAGTTATTATGAACCAGCTATTCTAAATTTCATTGTAATTTCTGTTTAAACTATTAAATTTTTGTTAAAGTGTCGAAGTTTTTTTTTTAAAAACACAGCTCCAAAGGCCCGAACTTTAACTCGCGTTGCGCAATACAAGAGGATGGAGTAAGACCATAAGTAAGCGTGTTCAATTCGTACTCTTGAATTCCGCTGTCGAGGGAGGGTCGCCAGAATATATGTTGGTATATTCTATCTTGTGTACGTACTAAAATTTGGCGGTACATCATTCATATGTCAGCACAAAGTGCTATTTTGTGGGAACGAAATAAAAATATTATTTCGGGCAAACCTGATTGCAGTTTCGGACCAGCGTAAAGACGTTGATTGAGGGACTTAGCGGTCGAATCATTAGCAGATCCGTTAAACACCACTCGTAGTTTGGTAGTACTGCTTGTGGTTTTATGAATACCGTGGTGTGGTAAAATATAATCGGAGGGTTGCAGAGCAACATTCATGTGATTTAGAGATAGATATTCCTTGAGAAATAAATCATAAACCTTTTGATTTTCGGTTGAATTCCGAAGTCGCCGTTCTAAATTTAGATAACTGTTATAAGCAATTTCACGATTGCGCCCTAGAGGTTCGGCATTATCCTTGAAGGGTAGGGCTACAATGTAACGACCAGTTTCATCGCGAGAGTGGGTACTAACAAAATGTGCTTCACAATAATTGTCGTCAATATTAACAGCAGGAGGTTGCGAGACTTCTTCGAGCGCCCAAAAATTTTTTATTTCGCTTTCAAGAGGTTGCGACATTATACAAAGCGAAGTAGCGTTTGCCGGTCCTTGCGGAGACGGCACCTGTCCCAATAACACGTATCCAAAAATAGTGTCAATCGCTAGAGGTTTACCAAGACGGTTATTTGCGTTATCCGAAAATAATATTCTACAACATATGTCCGCTCCTAATAATATTTCTACCGGAGCCGATACATGGAAATTAGGGTCAGTTCATTTACATTTCCAATGCTCCACCTGTAGGTACTACATTGGCCAGGAGGCGAGTTTTTTGTTGCCTGGAAATTTAGAATTTTGCCGAACCCTTGTCGTTCCAGGCAAGGTAGGGATCTTTAAAGTGCATGACAACACTCACACACGGGACCTCCATTTAACCTCTCATCCGAACGAGGGCATAATTTTTGTGAAAAATGCTCACCTGCCATTTTTCAAGCAGTCGGCCGTGTCGGGATTTGAACCCGGGACCTTGGAATCCGTTGTCTTATGCTTACTACATTGATCCACGGCGACGCCTAGGAAATTAGGGTCAGCCAAGGGTAAATGTTTAAATCGTTCATAAATTCCACGTGGTAAAGAACAACCAGGAATATTACCTGTAAGTTTTGGAAGAATAGAGGCACAAAAATTTATTCGTTGATCTGCATAATTGGAAAGTAGAAAACAATCGACTAACCCTTTAGAATTAACAGCGGCATTGGCTAGTCCACACACTTTACTGTGATTGCGAACATATTTAAGACCTAAACGTTGCACGCAAGCAGAAGTGATCGCATTGATCTGGGACCCTGAATCAAGCACGCACCTTACAGGTTGAAAATCGCCATTGATGTCCCGAATCTTAGCTTGAATCGTTCCTAAAAGCACTGTATAATTTTTAGGATTATTAGACACATTGCATGTAGAAACTGTTTCTTTCATATCGGATGTGGAAGGGGTCACAGGGGTTATCGGTCCCGAAGTCGAGACAGGCGACGCATTATGCAAAAAGGTGTGATGATATCTCGAGCTACATAACCCGCATCTTCCTTTAGAGTTGCAGCCCTTAATATGATTGCCTAAACATTTAAAACAACGCAACATTCTTTTTACCGCGGTGTATCTATCGGAAACATTTAATTTTTGAAAGTTTTTGCACGCGTAAATTGTATGCCCTTCATTACAATAGGGACACGAATTACGATCGCATTTAACTTGCGCATCGTTAGTGGATTCTTTTACAAAAAAAGACTTATTTAGATTATATTTGAAGCGCGGTGGCATATTTACGTTGACGGGTTTTAAGGCTTGAACATCTTCGTGCATTTCTGAGGTTTTATTCTGCGCGGTTAAAAATTCGAACAACTTAGCACAAGTCGGCACATTAGAATCCGCGCGTGCATCAAATGCATGTTGTAATTTAGGATCCAAATTACGATAACATACAGAAAATAAAATAAAGTCCGATAAATCTTCAACGTCGGGGGCAGATTTCAAAGTGCTTACTGCGTTGAAATGTGTATTTATGAAATTTGATAAGGAACCAGTAGATTTAAATTGAAGAATTTTATTCAAATAAAAATTAACAATTCTGCGTGGTGAGTCGTAACGATCTACCAGTTTTTTAAATGCTTGCTCATACAAATTGGGATCTAACGCTAGATCAGAGACGACACTTAATGCTTCCTTATCGAGATACGATCTAAAATATAAATATTTTAATGAGACTGGAATAGATTTGTTTTCGTGTACAACACTGCGATAAGTAGTAATGAAATTATTCCACTTATCAATGGAACCATCAAAAACAGGAATTTCTAGAGGTTTTAAACATTCAACGGATGGGCCCTTAAATGCCAGAGCATCCGCAGGAACCGATTTTGTAGAATTTTCTTTCAATTCTAAATATTTTGCACGAACTACGTCAAATAAGTCGTCGAAAGATGCTAGATTTAATTCTACATGTAGTTTCGGGTCGGTTTTAGTAGCGTTAAATTCTATTATTGGTACCTGTAGTTTTTCGAGAGCATTTTCAATAATCGGAAGCCTTTGCATTTTTGCTTCTAATAAGTTTAATTTACTTACATTTGCGGAAACAGCATAATCCCATATGCCTTGCAAGCGACCAAATAAGGCTTCTTGCTGAGCTTGCAACGAAATGCTGTCGAAAGACATTTTCAGAATAGCCTAAACTACACGCAAATATGTAATTGAATTAAAGTGTATTTTATAATTAAAATTGAATGCAAATATAAACAAACACACCTGTGCTGATAACCGTTTATCAACATGCAGGTCAAACTCAATTACGAGGTTAACATTACAATTCGATAAGAGTGAATTTATTTCAAATACTTTTAAGAGCAACTTTGTAATAATTTAACCTAAAGCAAGCTCCTCTACAACCACGACGACAATTCTATCACGCATACAGGCTGAAGAGACCAAAAAAATAAGGTATGTTCACGCCTAAGCGGAACGGTTGGTTCACAATAACAAAAAAAATGCGTAATAAAATGTTTAATAAAATGTGTAACAAATGTGGTTGCATAAAAAACTTACCCCGTGGTCAATTATCACTTTACACTCACCACTAAATACATAATTGGTTAAGTAGGAGAGGGTTGGTGAAGGAAGGGAAATAGCGGTACCCACGTTGTTATTTAATTAATAATTAATGCCGACAAACCGGCGCGAATGTGACATTTAAATAATGGACTGTGTTCTAAGAGAGAGCTGTGTCGACTTACTTATCTTGTTGTTTGTAACCAGCGCTCACCTTTGGCGATGCGCGAATAACAAATCGTAGTCGAGAGATAAGAGGAGCATGCTTTTATTTTATATTAGGCAAGGCGTAAACACTGCATTTAGATAAGGTGAATGCTAGCGGTGATACTCGTAAGCCACCTTCACAAGAAGCTAATCGCAAAGCTCCTTTAAACTCGAATCATTCTGAGTGTGTTTCTAATGGCCAGAGCCCTCAAGATGAAATTCACGTATTACACGCAATACAAAATCCGTGTAATATTGTATTATCTACTTGCATAATCGAAGTAAGAGATGATACAGGATGTTATCAAAATGCAAGAGCTATACTAGACTCTGCTTCACAAATAAATATTATCACTACTGATTTAGCAAAAAAACTAGGTCTTCCTACGAACAATATAAATCTGCCAATCACGGGCATTAGTGATAACACCACGAACTCGAAGTTAGTTATCAAGGCTAACGTACGCTCAAAATACACAAAATTCGAACTCGATTTAGAATTTTTTGTGTTGAATAAAATATCTTCTAATTTACCCATAAAATCGTTTGATGCAAATTTAATGGATGTTCCGCCCAATTTGCAACTCGCTGATCCTGAATTCAATGAATCTCGAAGGGTAGATATTTTAATAGGTGCTCAAGTATTTTATCGTTTACTGAGCATTGGTCAAATACGTTGTAGTAACGACAAGGTTACTTTACAAAACTCGGTCTTTGGATGGTTGATTTCAGGAATCGTCCCAAATCAATACGCTTATCCCGCTGTATGTAACTTAAATACATTACACCAGTTAGAAAAAACATTACACAATTTTGGGAAGTCGAACACATTCCTGAAATTCCAATTAAATCTCAAGATCAGAATGTGAAAAACATTTTGAAAACACAATTAAGCGCAACAGTTCTGGCAGATTTGTGGCATCTTTGCCTTGGAAATCTAGCCCAGAAGCATTAGGTGATTCGCTAGAAATTGCCAAAAAACGGTTTATTAACCTCGAACAGAAAATAGCAAAAAATCCCGAGATTGCAAGAAACTATCGTGATTTCATGCAAGAATATTTACAGCTCGGCCATATGGCAGAAATTGGTGATATTGATGATTGCAACAGCAATGGTTATTTTTTACCGCATCACGCAGTTTATAAAAATAAATCTTTAACATCAAGAAGTGGAGTGGTTTTTGATGCGTCATGTAAAACTACCTCAGGGATGTCGCTGAACGACATTTTAATGATAGGTCCCGTAATACAAAATGACTTATTTAGCATTCTAATCCGTTTTAGGTTCTATAAATACATCATAACCTCTGATATTTCCAAAATGTACAGACAAGTTTTAATCGATCCACACGATACTCCATATCAAAAAATATTATATCGATTCTCTCGTGATAACAAAATTAAAATCTTTGAATTAAAAACGCTTACATATGGGACACGCCCCGCTTCTTTCATAGCTACAAGGTGTTTGCTTGAGCTCGCGAAACCCTTTGAATTTTCAAACTCCGAATTGTACAGGGTAATTACAAATGATTTTTACGTAGACGACCTAATTACAGGTAGTAATGACAAAACAAAATTATTACAATTACGCGATAATATTTTAAGTGTTTTAGCTGCAGGTTGTTTTCCATTGCGAAAATGGAACTCGAATAATACAAATCTTTTGAAGGACATCGAGTCCGACCAAGAAAACTTGGTTATAAAATGCAAAGATGGTGAGAGTTTTAAAACTTTGGGTATCTTTTGGTCTCCTATCTCCGACAGTATACAGTATAGTACTCAACTAAACTGCAGTAAAACTCAAATTACAAAACGTATGATTCTTAGTCATATTGCGAAAATCTTTGACCCTCTAGGATTACTTGGTCCTATAATCACGATTTCCAAACTGATCATGCAAGATCTTTGGAAAATTAAATCGGGCTGGGATGAAGTTGTGCCACCTGATCTCCTTAATCGATGGATAGCGTTTTCATCGTGTTTAACTGATATTTCTAAAATCTTTATACCACGAAAACTTATTTTTAACAATGATTCCTGCATTGAGCTTCATTGTTTTGCTGATGCCAGCGAACGTGCTTATGGTGCGTGTATTTATGTCAGAGAAATAACCTTTGATAATTTAATAAATTGTGCTATTCTGTGTGCAAAGTCACGTATAGCTCCTCTAAAAACTATAAGCTTACCTCGTCTTGAACTATGTGCTTGTCTGTTGCTTGCACAGTTAGTAGAAAAAATTCGAACAGTTTCCAACACAAAATTCTCGTCTGTTAGTTATTATACTGATTCTACAATCGCGTTATATTGGATAAAATCGTGTCCAAGTCGTTGGAAGGCTTTCGTAGCGAATAGAACTACAGAAATAAAAAACATTTCTGACACAAATTCTTGGTATCATGTTGATACTCATTCTAATCCCGCTGACATAATTTCAAGGGGTTGTTTGCCCTTAGAGTTATGTAACAACAAACTTTGGTTCAATGGGCCCAAGTTTTTATTCGATGTGAATTTCAAACCTAAAATATTTAACACGAAAAACCAAATAAATTTACCGGAAATCAAGGTGCTCGTTACAAATGTTAATTTTTCCAATGAAGAATTAATTGATTTCACAAGTAAGATTTTTACGAAATATTCCAGCTTTACTAAACTAATTAGAATAATCGCCACTTGCAAAAGGTTTATTTTAATTGCAAAATAAATCTAACAAAATCATTACAGAATTATCTGTGAATGAGCTAAATGAAACCGAAATGATTTTAATTAAACTCGACCAAAAAATTAATTTTGGTAACGAAATTAAATCTTTAAAAAATTCTCAAGTTATAACTAATAATTCAAAAATTCTATCTTTGAATCCTTTCTTGGATAAAAATCAAATTTTACGCGTAGGAGGACGCTTGCGTCACTCTAACTTAAAATACGATAATAAACACCCCATTTTAATAGCAAAGGGTTCACTTTGTGATTTAAGTATTTTAAACGCGCATAAAAAGAGTTTGCATAGTGGTATGCAAGTTACGCTAGCAACAACTCGCTTGAAATATTGGCCCTTATCGGGCAGAAATTTAGTAAAAAAGGTTATAGAAAATTGTGTTCTTTGTTTTAGACACAACCCTCTCAAATCTCAACCTAAAATGGCAGATTTACCTGCCTCTCGTTTAGTGCCTAATCAAAGGGCATTTACAAGGCTTGGTACGGATTTCTTTGGACCATTTTTTATTAAAGAAGGTTCACGTACCTCACGAAAAATTATAAAGGCATACGGATGCGTATTTGTATGCATGAACACGAAGGCGGTTCATTGCGAACTCGTGGAAAATTGGACTTCAGAAGCGTTTATCGCTGCACTCAAACGATTTGTTGGCAGACGAGGCATTCCAGCTGAAATATTTTGTAATAACGGAACTAATTATGTAGGCGCAGCCAACGAATTACGAAATATTGTTAATTTTTTAACAGATAAAACGACACAAAATGCGATTCTCAGAGATACAGTTTCTCAGAATATTAAATTTATATTTAATGTTCCCAAAGGCCCTCACATGGGAGGTTTATGGAAGGCGGCGGTTAAGTCTTTCAAAAAACATCTTTAAAATTGCCTCTAATGCCCATTTAACCTTCACAGAATTAAACACGTTGCTGATTGAAGTTGAAAGTATATTAAACTCCCGTCCGTTGATTCCTCTATCTGATGATCCTTGTGACCTTGATTATATCACACCTGGACATTTCTTGATTAACGATAATCTAAAGGCGATACCTGAACTTGACTTATTGCAAGAAAAGGTCAATCGACTTTCTCGATGGCAGTTCGTACAACTGCTCCAACAAAACTTTTGGTCGAAATGGACTAAAGAGTACTTACAAGAATTACAAAGGCGTAACAAATGGCATTCATCTACCAGAGCATCATTATGTCCTGGTCAACTCGTCATTATTTCTGAAGATAACGTTCCTTCTAGAATGTGGAAGTTGGGACGTGTAACTGAAGTTCATCCCGGACGCGACAGTGAAATTCGTGTCGCTAGTGTCAAAACGGTGACTGGGGTCATTAAAAGACCCATTGTGTAATTGTGTGTTTTGCCTATCAAGGGGCAAGAAGTTTAGAATCGAGTTGCTCGGCGCAACGTCTATAGTAGTAGTAATATAAAGTGCTATTTGTTGTGTATTAGTAATTAAACTTTTAACCTATATTTGTAATTCTTCTAAACCTAAATGTATTGTGAAATATTTACAATTATGTACACGTTCGTTAAGTACGTTTGTCAATATGTACGATTCTTATTCTGTTTAAATTACTAATTTCAAGGAAGGCGGCTTATGTTACGACACGAGCAGGAATATATATATATATATATATATATATATATATATATGTACAAACATTTGATTGAGACGGCCTGCGTGCCACAACGAGTCTCGCCCCACCTCTGGGCAGTGTTAAAGCTAAGGAGAAGTTGTTAGACCGCGAAAGAGTGAGCATTTTAAAAGACGCGCTCCCGCAATTGTAAATTGTAACATTGGTGTTCAGTTATTAATAAATTCATTATTATTTTTGTATGTCAGTGTTATCAATTACAGCAAGCTTCGTAAGTTTCTCGATATACAGTCCACTGCTCGTGCTTCCATTACATCGGTAGTGAAGGCAACTCGTTTAAATTAGGTCTACCATGACCTCCTCGTTCAACAAACATTTCTTTCCTCAAAACACCACCATTACACATTATATTTTTGATTACTTCCACTATCCAATTCTCTGAAAGGTTTAAGCTTTCTTCTATTCTCTATTAAATCTAATATCTCCTTTGCTACCCAGGGTTTTCTCGTTTCTACTTTTTTCTTACCTATAGTCTGTGTTGCTGTATCATGTATAGTCCTTTTTATTTCTTTCCATCTATTTTCTACGTTCTCTCCTATAACTATCTCTTTGATCTTATTATCTAATACTTGTCTATATTCCACTTTTACCTCACTATCATTAAGTTTACCCAGATCCCATCCCTCTCTTTTAGCCTTTCTCAATTTTTTGAATTTTAGATTACACTTTATTTTAACTAAGTTATGATCACTATCTATGTCAGCCCCTGGATAACTAGGACAGTTTTTAACTTGGTGTCTAAATTTTTGTTTAACTAAAATATAATCTATTTGATTTCTAGCCCTATCACCTGGTGCTTTCCAGGTATATCTTCTTCTAACATGTTGTTCAAATAGGGTGTTTACAGTTACTAATCTATGTTCCTGGCAAAACTCAACTAATCTTTCTCCTCTATCATTTCGTCTATCATATCCAAATTTTCCTAGTGTTTGATCGGAATATATTAATTCAGGTAAAGATTCTTAAGTAAGCAGTTCAGTAATTTTCAATATAAACACCTGTTTACCAGGCGATAAAACTGTGTAATTTTTCTATGATTAGACTGTACTTTTCAAGTATGGTTATATTTTCAACCTCAGATAACTTTTTTTGAATGTTATCACAAAACTAAGTATCAATGCGTTAATTATGAAAATTTAAATAATTTAAATTAAATCCAGTTATTCAGTATATTAAAAACATATCATTTGAATTTTCAAATGAAAAGTAAATTTAACTTTTGTCCTTCAAGAAAGTTGCATTATAAAAAAAAGATTTGTAATAAATTCATGTAGGCTCGATTACAGTACTGTGAGCAATGACAAATATTAATATGTAATCTATTTTATAAGCTGAAATATTCAGAAATACAATTTATGTCTGAAATTAAATAAAAAGTAGGGTTATGTGAATATGATCAGAGATTATAATTAATAAATTCTATTGTTCTTAAAATGTTGAAATGCAAGTGTGTACATAAATGGAGATATTGTCAATTCTTTCAAATTTAAAAGAAACAATTAATAGAATATAATTTATTTTGAGACTTATGATTTTTTTATTAATGATTTTAAAGGTTGTGAATAAAACAAAAAAATATTCATTGTACACAAAATAAGATCTATTGCTATTCAAGCATTATTGGTCATCTATATGTCAGGTACAAACAATGTCTAAGAAAACACTTAACATTGCACTAGCAACCAAAAAATCAATTTACATTGTACTCTAATAGATTCTGAGTAGAGTATAATTGGGGCATCCACTACATCATTTCCCCCAGAATCCCTCATTTCCCCACACATCTGGACCAAAAAGTTTTCTTCGACTAACCATTTTTCATCTTTCGAGATAAACCTATCTTAAATTTTTTATGTTTCGAGATAAATGAGCATCCTCATTTCCTCCCACATCTGAACCAAAAAGTTTTCTTCGACTAGCCATTTTTTTATCTTTCATCTGAACCAAATAGTTTTCTTTGTCTAGCCATTGCATCTTTCGAGATAAACCTATCTTGTTTGGTATCAATCAATATTAGAATTTTCTCAGCTACCCGAATCTCTAAGAATTTTTCAGATATCATCACCCCCAAGGGAGCTACCCCAATTTTAAGATTTTTTACCTATAGCGACTTTTGAGCATTCTTATAAACTTTTTTAGTCATGCGATACATTAAATTAGCTTAGAATTTTATGCACATCCCGAATCTGCAAACAGATTTAAAATCGGACTACTCCTTACAAAGTTACACTTTAAGCTCTCAAACCTCTAAATTTTGCTCTTTGCTTTATAAGCAAAACTAACAAATACTTTTCTTCGTCTAGCCAATGCATCTTTCGAGATAAACCTATCTTGTTTGGTATCAATCAATATTAGAATTTTCTCAGCTACCCGAATCTCTAGGAATTTTTCAGATATCATCACCCCCAAGGGAGCTACCCCAATTTTAAGATTTCTTACCTGTAGCGACTTTTGAGTGTTCTTATAAATTTTCTTAGTCATGCGATACATCTTGTTAGTCTAAAATTTTACACAGAATTTGAATCTGCAAACAGATTTGAAATCGGACCATCCCTTACAAAGTTATACTTTAAAGCTCCCAAACCACTTTAAATTGTTTTGCTCGTCTATGACATATGCTTTAACCAACTATTTCTAGAAATCTAAAACCGCAAGGATTTTAGAAACGAGTCCTTTATAAGCCATAAGTGCTTAGTATTTAAAATCATTTTTCAAACAGTAATGTGCTTTTCTCAGAATGTCGCAAAACCCATGACTTAAAATTTTTCTGGTTTTAACATAATTACATGTACAATGCTAAATTGTTGGAAAATACATAGACAAGGACAAACTAATCGCTTTACAATTATGTGACGTATAGTGAAAGTAGTATAGAGGACAAACTAATTGCTTTACAATTATGTTACGTAAAGTGAAAGTAGCCTTTCTTTTTATTAATTAGCAGCTATGTGATTTGAAAATACAATAGATATGCTCAATGCCACCCATTAGAAAATTCCGGGTTTATTAATCATACAATGAGCACTCTATTTTGGCCTCGATTGGGGAAAATACCAACGTCATTTAGTAGTGTAATTAACGGATTTCAAACGTATATAACGCGGTGTAATTAGAAAAAAATTCTATTAGTTTCACACGCTTTGTGTAAAACCCGTTGAAATTTTAAACCGTCGTTTCGTGTAGTTCTTTTGTGGAAAGTTTTGAAGGTTTAAGGGTAAGTATTATTAAAATATTATTAAAGTAGAACTGAATTTATTTGCAAACACCAATTATTATGTATTCTGTTATTGGTTCTTATTTGTATTTTAAAACATTAATTTTTCCAAAGTAATGCGTTGTTTTACAGATATACTTTTCCAAATTTTAAAGGTATGCTTTTTAGCTAAGATAAAAAACAATTCTTACAAAATATTTTATTAAAAATTTAATACATTAACAAAATACCTCAATAACAATACGTTTTCTTTAGAACAGCTTAAATTATTCAAACAATGGTTTAAACAGTGATTGTACCTATTACCGAATCTTCTTAATTCTTTGAGCTTTGGAAGTGGGAAAACACTTTCCATGTTTAAAATGTTGTTTGATAAATATTTTGAGAGTAACTGCCTTTTCTGTTCGATTTTAACATAGATTGTAGCATTGGGTGGTATGACTTCTTTCAGCAAATCGTCTACATTTGTATATCCACTTGTGTTCTTTGCTTTAACCACTGAACTTGCTTTTTGAAATCATCACTTAGGGTGTTATACTCCACAGCCATGTCCAGTATCTCATGCCATATTATATTATTCGCTACATCCAAAATGGCAATCTCCTTGCAATAGAAATCACTAGTTTTGTATTGATATCCTTGTAAATCGATTATGAAACACATGCTTCCTGCTTCAAATCACAGATGGGAATGGGGTTCTAAGCAAATCTCTCCCATATATCCAGTTAAGGGACTTTACTCCCTTCTTTTATGATTTTTTTCATCTAGGTAATTATTTGGATGATACTAAAGCAAGTCTGTTTTCTTAATCCAACTTTTACCATCCCCAACCACGACACTAATAATTCGCGCCCGTGCTTCCGTTTCCGTAAAACTTTTCCACTAAGTACGTGTCGGGTGCTGCTGTGAGCTGAATTTCATCGCCGTAAAAGCACCTAGAATTGGCCGACCTTCCAAATCTTGTAGCAGATAGGTTGTCGGTCTCGTTTTTGTACTTTAACAATTTTGAATAGTTCTGTACTCCAGTTTGGGTGAAATCCTCGATCGAATACTGCTTTATATTTTGATATACGCACAATGTCTCCAACCTTATACTTGTAACTTTTAGAAACGCTGTTAGCGGTGTAAAGTTTTATTCTTTCCGGATGTTCTTCTGCCTCCATAGGTGTCATGTTAATAGCCCGATGCGGTGTATTATTGTATTCTTCCATAACCTTAGGCAAAATATTCACCCATTTATGACTGCCTTGCAAGTAAAATCTTCTGTACAATCTGTTTTTGATTGTTCTAATCAACCGCTCGACCATACCAGCTTTGATTGCGGAATACGTAGAGTAATGGTTTATCTTATATTTTTGCATAAGATTTTTAAAACAGCGGTTGTAGTACTCTTTCCCAAAATCCGTTTGTAGATTAATTTTTACGTTATTTTCTCCTTGCAGCATTTTGTCCAATATTTTTTTCATAGCATTTGTGACTTCTGATCCAGTTTTATTTTTTAAAGGTTCAGCTAAAGCATATTTTGTGAAACAGTCCACCACTATTATAATATATCTGTACCCATTGTTCACACGCGAGTAAGGTTGCATTTCACACAAGTCCGATTGGATAAGATCACGTTTCACATGTTTCAGATTTGTATGACGACGCTGAAAATTTTTCTTGCAGGTTTAAATAATTCCTTAACGATGATTTCTTTACTCATTTTGCTTAACACTGTTGCTAAACTAATAGGGTTATCTTTATCCAATTGCACCTTTGACATAAACTGAAGCTTTGGTTTGTAGTATTTGTTTTTTATAGCTGCTGGTGACGCTTCGTAAATCGATGCTATTGCAAGACCGAGCTCCTTCTCATTTGTCTCAGAAGTTGCAGTCAAATTAATAAAAACTGTATAAACGTTTTAAAGTCAGATACAAGCTTATCCAATTTTTCATTTACATACTGTTTATTAACTGCATCAGATGGCTCAACTGGTTGAGCAAGCATTGCGATACGCTGGTTTCTTGCATTGAAGGCTTTATCTTTACGCTGTATATCATCAGAACTTTTAGACAGTATGAAAAGGCTTGATTCACGAGCTTGATTACAGATTTCTTATTAACACAATCACTATCTTCTTTAGGATCCATTACATCCACTAGTCTTCTTTTACGAAAACTAATTGTTTCTTCTCCAGACTTGAATACTATAGTGCTTCTCTGATTAACACAATCACTATCTTCTTTCGGGTCCATTACATCAACTAACCTTCTTTGCTGCATATCGTACCCATCACCATCCAACGTTAGCACAAATCCTCGACCTGGAGGACCGCGCCGAATATCAGCATCTTTACGCTCTGAACGTCCGAAGCGGTCGATAGGCATTTTAAAACTGTGTAATTATTTACTGAGCTCACTGTATTATACCTTCTTCTCTCAACTCTTCTATTATGGACACCATCTCGTTAATGTTTTCCTCGCTTGTATTTCCAGCTCGGTTGGATGCGTTCAACAATCTCAGCCGATCTACAAGTTCATGTACATTATTCCAGTAGACATATTGCACCGGCTTTGAATTTAAACTTTTGTAAAACCGGTTAGAAAAGCCTAAACCCGCTCCCTTGGACTGTTTTCTTCTCTTTGGCTGTTTTCTTTCAGGATTCCTCCGAAATTCGGTGAGATATTTTTGCACATATTTGTTAAACTTTTGTTATTTGTTGGGAACCCGCTTAAATCGTGCACCGCAAATGGGTTAAACTTTCTTCTCAAAATCGAGGCAGATTTGATCATTTCCAAGTAATTCGGCAAATCTTCATGCAAATTGAAATCACCATCTTCGGGGCTGATGTCTTTGTAAACCAGCAGATTGTATAAACCCTCGTACCTGGATATATCACATTATTTAATGTTATATCGCTAGTTTCCGGGTTAATTATCAATACACTTTTCCACAAACTCCATGAGTCGGTTTCCGCATTATACTTTACTCCATAAATTGATTTGTCAATATTTTCGTCTTCGTCTCTAGCTAACACATCTGCATAGTAAAGATGGAACGGTTCTTCTGGAACGAGTTGCTTAATTTTCTTTATAGGTACCTCCATGTTTTCGACTTTAACCTTTGTTGTAGGTATAGGAATTTTTTCGGTGATCGATTGCAACTGGGAAGCGGTTATTTGCAGTGGATCGATCAATTGTTTGTGCACTTCTTTGAATTTTTGCTGAGATGTAGCATCTCCCTTTTTGTACGCTACAAACTTTTTTCGTACAGCATCCTGCATAAGATGAAGACTGCGTTTATTCGCAATAAAATTGTTAACGTCCGTCATCATGAAACTTTGGATGAGAACTAACTGTTTTTGAATAATGCTAAATATTTATATACTCGTCGAAATTCTTCCTATATCGACCTTTATCCAAATCAAAATCTTTCACAACAGTTATAAAATTATGTTTTGAGTCACCCCAACACTGTAAACACATTTCTTTAAATTTCGGATATGTCATGTCACCACTTATATGATCCGAAAAGATATGGCGAAGGTTTGTATCATCCTGTTTCCATAATGCGATTACATTGGCGTTATCTCTGAGTCTATGTTTTAAGGCACTAGCGTAAGTTTGACATAGATAGAACGAATCTATTGCTTTATGTCTACCGAACGAGAAAAATTGAGTGATTTTACTTTGCTCGTTTACAGGTATATCATCGAAAACCATAATTGAATCTTCTTTGGTATCTCTGGGTTCGATCAAATCATCGTAATTTTCAAACTCATGGTACCCAATTTCTTCTTTTAATGGTGTAAAAACGTTTCTTAACAATTCGTATTTCGGTTGATGCAAACTCTTCGAAAATACATAGACATTTTGAAATCTAAGACCGTTCTCGTGCAGGATCAGAGATATTAAAGCGTTGGTCTTCCCACAACTCGATGGTCCCGCGAAGATAGCTCGTATGTTAGACGGGAACAATGAACCATGTTTACCATCCTCTCTTGCACTAGCAATAGCAAAGTTATCATAATTCTCTATAGGTATTTTAACTTCTTGTATAGCATCACCCATGTCTCTCACATTTTCCGACCTAGGAGCACCATTCTTCTTTTGAGGTTTACGGAGATTCAAATGCCTGCTTAACGTTCTTCTGGGTATACCATATAACCTACTTGTAGAGTTAACACTTATACCCTTTTGTATTTCACTAACTGCTTTCTCTAAAGATTCCTTGGTGTACATCTTTCAAATATAAGTTTAAACTGATTCAAATTGAAAATAATATTCCCTTATATACCAGCATGGGCAGGGGTGCGCATGGGCAGCGCGCATGGGCAGGGGTGTGCACGCACAGGGGCGCGCATGGGCAGGGTGCGCACGCGCAGGGGCGCGCATGGGCAGGGTGTGCACGCGCAGTGGGCGCGCATGGGCACAGGCGTGCTTAGGCGTACACCGAGTACGTGAGAAACTGCGTTGGATCACCAAAAATCTTATTAATATTAAAACAACATAGATTTTATACAATTTTATTAAAATATATACAAAATATTTAATTGTGAATAAATCTATTAACAATTTCCGTAAACGGATTATATTCAAACATAGAGTCATGTATAATTAAAGCATAAGCCTTCATCGATGATTCAAAATTTCTTGAAGCTTCTAACTCCATTCTTACATCAACCGTTGCATCCTTGATGCTTTCAAATTGATGACGACAGTCGATTACAAAGACGGGTGATTCCTTAAACCTGTTGTAGTCCATTAAACATTTATTTGACGATTTGTTCGGGTAGTATTTTTCCATAAAGATGCATAAGACAGGTACGCTGGCAAGTAGTCATTCTGCTCGAAATCCAAATTTAATCGACCTTGAGGGAACATCTGTGAGTTTAAAACACTTTGACATTGGTTATGTTGGCATTCGTAAAGCTTGACGCATTTTCTTCTTTCTTATCATATTTTCCATTTTGCAGCGCCAGTAATATCCACCGAGCCTTCTCTGTTTCATTCGATACTTTAATTCTCCATACTTGTGACTTTGATTGTGTTAGAGATGGTAATTCGTGTAGTTCCCATTTCCTGAATGCAACCATTATAGATGATTGATTTTGCATTTCCGAAAGCAGCGATGCCTTGGCAAAGTCGCTTAATGTTATATGCGGAACCTCCCATGAAATACGTTGTATTTTGAACGTTACTGTATTTCCAATCGACTTGTAGCAATTTACGTCCGACTTGGATCTGATTAAAATCAGCTCTTGAGGCATGTTGACGATAGTTTTCTTGTAATCTTCAAAAACCCAAAATGGTTTTAGTGGTATAGCACAACTAAACCGTCCATCTTGGAATATGGTATCGGGTTTCCACCCGGTATGTGTAATAGATTTTGTTTCTGATTCTTCCATGGATACTAAACCTTTAATAGTTCTTGTAATTCCAGGGATTCGACAGACATCTATTATTTGATTATTACCCAATTTGTATTGAATTTCCTCAAACAGAAAATATGGTGCATTTCTAGTAAACTCGTAAGCTTTAGGGTCTGGTTCTGCTGCTCTAATCGGGTCTACAGTTGTTGACGCTTCTCTTAATGTTTCCGTAGGTTTATAGGTCCCCCTTATAAATATGAAACTTTCATGAGGGTATGTGATGTTATCACTGCTCTGGATTTCAATTGAAATTCGATCGTTGTTTTCTGCGTTCAATGTAAAGGGAAGATATGTATAATAATCTTCCTTTATTATGGTCTCGTCTAATTTATAACCTCCAAACACATCCAATTTGGGTACGTCCTCATACTTAAGCCTTCCAAGTTTAACGTTTTCATCACCGTGGAGATCTAAGCTGCGTTTACTTCTGCCCCCCATCATTTATAACTTCTAAACCCAAAGATTTTAAGAAACGTATTTCTTCTGCTGTAAGTCTCTCGACAACTTGACGCTTTGACGTCGTATTCACTATTGCTCGTCTGGGGGCGTTGTAGCGTGCTTTATATACAAAATCGATAGGCATTTTCAACTACTTTTTATTTCCAGTCTTACACAGGTGTATGTTTCCGGTGAAAAGTTTACCAATTCACCCAAATGATCGACTAGTCTGATTGTAATATTATCAATTTCTGTCACGCTCAGCGGATAATATATGACGTGGTTAGGTTCCTTTTCCAGATTATACCCAGGTGGTACAGATAGACTGAATTCGAATATGCTGTGCGTAAGAAAATTGTTTCTGAACGATCCGCTGGTGATATTGGTTTCCACAAAATGTTTGAGACCGATATTATGTTCACTTGCTGATTAGCGATATGTACGGTATCTGCAGCCAATTTGCGGTTGGTAAACCCCAAGATGCTTCCAATATTGTTTTACGGTTTGCTCCAAAATCAATCGGTATACTGCTTCGTATAGAACACTTTAATGTATTATTGTTGGCACTCAGTTTAAAATATTTTTCAATGTTCTCGTTGATGTCCGGCTTCTGACTGAACCATTTTTTGAAGACGTCCTGTATATATGCATTTATTTCTTCTAATTCGTATGATCCAGGTTCAATGGTTATTTTGCGATGCTCTGGATCGTTAAAGTATAAGTTGTTGTTTCCTGGATGTATGTTTTGCACAGTGTTACAAGTGTACAGTCCCACTAGACCCAAAGCATATTCACCATCTTGTTTCAATTTAATTGGTGGGTAAATGGATCCTGTCGATATGACATTACCATACCCGAACACGCTCACTGTTTTAGCCATTGTCACTAAGAAACTTTAACACTAAATGTCCACAATTGTATGTGTTGTAAGTCTGCTCCGGTGCACTGTTGTAGTAAATTTTACAACCTCGAAAATATCTCTTTACTTCTTCCGGCGGTCTCAAGTCTCCAAACGAATCGTAGTAATACACACTATTTCTACGTTTTCGGTACCCCACCCAATGTGTACCCGAACCTTTGGTGGTATCCAAATTAATCACTCCCGACTCGTTGACATGCGGTCTAATCTTCTGTAACTGATCTCTAGAAAAGACGTTGCGAAAATGAGGAATGTTAGATGCGTGTTTCCTTATATCTACATCGGTGAGAGCTCTTCGAGGTAACTTGCTTAGTTTTTTGATACTTTTTTACAAATGCCACGCCCCTGTTTGTATGGTTTCAAGAATAATGCTGTGCCTTTTTTGTATGGTTTTAAAAACATTCCATTTCCTTTTTTCCCAACAGTAATGGCTTCCATAGATCTGTTGTGTCGTTCGCTCTCCTTAAGCTGTTCGTTGGCTGTCTTGACATCATTTACTGCTTTAGCTATCCCCGCAGCACCACCTGTTAGCGCTCCTAGGGCACTTAGTCCAGCGAATATCGGAATCAATGGTAGAAAACCTCCTTTCTGTGGAACGGGTATAATACGTGGGACTTTAATTTTGCTTTCCCCACCGGCTCCTTTTATGATTTTTTTTCCAATTAGAATACCAACATCTAACAGCTTTTTCAAGTTGTCGGAACCAACTCGGTCTACTGCGGAGCGTATTTTCTTCAAAAATCCGCCTTTGAAACTTATTTTCTTCTTTAACCCCATACCCATTTTTCTCTTCGCTTTCATAGCGTTTGTCACAAACCAAGCTGCGGCTTTTTCCCCTAACTTTGCGTTTTAGACTTAACTCTCCCCAGGCTTCTTCTTCTAAAATTTTATCTGCTCGGTGTCTGGCTGGAAGATCGTCGGGGTACTTGGAGTATGCAATGTCGTGGTCTTTACACAATTTATCTAATTCGTTTATTCCAGGATCACCTCTTGCTAAGCGCTCATCCAACTTTGTACCAGGCCCGCAGTACTGATAACCTGGAATATGCAGCTCAAACGGTAACCTGTTTATAGCGCTGTTGATTAATCCTCTCCAGAACAGATAATCATGTGTTTACTCAAAAAATCTCAAACTATACTAAATAAAAAACAACAACGAGTCTATTTATACTTTTTCAAAAATTTACAATTTATTTATAATAACAATACATTTACATCCACGTCTTTTGGACTGTCTTTTATAAAATACTCTTTCTAGTTATCACCATAACCAGAATTTTCAGATTCCAACAAATTTAAACGTCTAAACATTTCCACTAATGTTCTTGTACGTATCACGTCTCGCACAAATATATCTGGAAAACATATAACCAGCTCCAATGCATTTAGGGCGCTCTGATTCAATTCGTTGTAGAATAAAATATTTCCAATTCGAACTTCGCCCTCAACCAAGATTTTAATTCGTTTCTCCCCTTCTGTCAGAGTATTAAACCCATCGCCCTCATTTAAATTAGAATTAGCAACAAACCCTACTAATTCGCTGTATAATGCTGGGAAGTCACGACTTTCCAACTGTTTAAGTTGATACTCAAACAATTCTCGCATATGGAATAGTTTACGGCACTCCAATTCATTTATAACTATCGAGCTATCACCCATTATTATTTTTAACTGGAACGTTTCGTCCACGGTTGTTCCATACACTGGCGACAGAGTGATAAAGAACGGTCCTCCTAGTTGTATGTGTAGATCTTCCATTTCGGTGCACCATTTAATCGAGTGTTTAGCACGTCATGGGAAAATACGTTGATTTGAAATTCCACTTGAAAATTTGTAAATGCTGACCAATTTTCGTATGTCAATTCCAGAACATGGCTGCCACAATATTTCTTGCTACACACCAATCGTAATACGGGTTTTATTGTCTGGTTTATAACAAACCCAATTTCCACATTATGAGGGTGTTCACCCAATTCACTTAAACTATACGTAAACTTATTAATCAGATTTTCGGTATACGAAACTTGTGCATCATTAACATCTGCAGACTCCATTGCTTTGCACTGATTTCACCGAGATGACTGAGAGGATGCTATGCGCGTCATCCTTTTAAATGTTTCAGGGTTGTTGTTGCGCATGCGTAAATTGTTCTCGGATAATTATACATGTAGTGCGTAAGCAAGAAGCTAGTGGTTTTCACCGACAGGCATGAACTAGTTTGTAATCCGATTCAAGGTTAGTTAAGAATATTAGGTTTTACTGGTGTGATTAGACTGGTATGGAATGTTACTCAAGGTTAAACGACGCTGGGTTTCACCTAATTTAAAAGTAAACTAGCTAATTGATTTTCACCGACATGAATAGACTGGTATGAAATGTTACTCAAGGTTAAACGACGCTGGGTTTTAAAGTAAACTAGCTAATTATACCAACAGGGTATAAAAGCACCGTGCAATGCAATATAATTCAGTATCTGTTTAGTCTTGACTAGTTACAACAGCTATAAAGTCTTTAACCAGTTTTTAATTTCTTTATAGAAAAATGTCTTCCTTTGTCTGCAACGTCTGCGGGGTGGCTTTTCCAGAAACGATCATTTGAAGAGACATCTGCTCCAGCAACATGGGTTTGTCTCCGAAACCAAAAGGGCTTGTTCGCCTGCGATGTGTGCCCGGTATCCTTCACTCGTAAGGACAACCTTAAACGTCACAAGGATGTCAAGCATTGTGTGGTGGAACCAATTGCCGGCCCATCCGGAGTCAAACGAGTTGCTGCACCGACCGTTGAGGAGCCTACCCCCAAAAGATTGCGGAGATGCGTTGAGTGCGATGTGGATGTTGCCAACTTGGCAGCCCACCAACGGTCGAACGAGCACAAAGCTAATGCTAGCCGTGTCCTGGATGGGGTGTAGAAGTGGTAGCGACTGCATTCAAAAGTCGAATCGCTACATACAGAATTAGTAATGTCGACTCTACAAGTACGTATTTTTTTTATAAGTATTTAGTGTTTAACTTAGTTATTTCTAGGTCTGTTGGAATTCTTGCAAAATCAACGGGAACGATTCATAACCTTAGTCGAGAAACAGCGGGCAATCCACACCTCCCTAAAGGTGAACCTGGAGGTGTTTGGTGGTTACACCAAGATGGCTGCGGCAGAGGGTGTTGACGACGTGAAATCTTTCAACACCCGAAATGTTGTGGTCACCTCATCCAGCAACCTAGGAAATGTCTACAACTCCTTTGTGAGAGGATGTCAGCTAAGTCTGACGAATTTCAAGAACGAGATTCTGGTAAGTTTTGAAAAATTATTATTTTGTTTCTAATTTTTAAATTTTAGGATGGACTCTGAAAAATGTCTCGCACCTAGAAATAAATATTAACAAGTATAAACCTCTTCGTGGGGGGTCCTACATCGAGCTCCCCAAATGGATTCGAGACAAGTGTGCGGTGGTTAACGTGCAGAACCAAGACGATGCATGTTTTGCGTGGTGTGTTGTGGCAGCGCTGAATCCTGGACATGTTCATCCGCAAAGGGTCAGTAGCTACCCGCATTACTCGACTGCACTCGATGTAACAGGAGTGCAGTTCCCGATGCCCGTAAAGGACATAGCCAAGTTCGAGGAGCAGAATGCTATAAGCATCAACGTCTTTGGGGTGGAAGGCAAGTCGATTGTGGGACCCCTCCACTTCACCCAAAGAAAGAGGGATCGGCACGTCAACCTCCTTTACATCCAGAATGAGAATAACACACATTACTGTTTGATCAAGGATTTGGGGAAGCTAGTGGGTAAGCAGCTGTCGAAGCATAAGGAGTACAAATGGGTTTGCGATGGATGCTTGGTGTTCTTTCCATCCGAAGATAAATTACGACAACACTCCGAACAAGACTGCAACCACGTTACGACAAAGATGCCCAACCACTTTAACAACATCCTCGAGTTTACGAACGTGCACAAGCAAATGAGGGTGCCGTTTGTTATATACGCGGACTTTGAAAGCGTGTTGAAGCCCATTTCTTCGGCAGCACAAGATCCCTCCGGCTCCTTTACTAACAGCACCCACCAACACGAACCATACAGCTTCGCATATTATATTAAATGCTCTTACGATGAGAATCTGGATAAGTTTGAATTGTACAGGGGCCTGAAGCTGCTAAAGTTTTATGGAGAAGTTAAAGGAGGAAGCCCGCAGATTGGGGATTATCTTAAAAACAATGTGCCGATGACAGCGTTGGAGCCTTTAGACGAATTGTTATTCCACATGGTTGACGATTGCGGCATCTGCAGGAAACCATTGGGGACGATCGAGTAAGGGATCACTGTCATCTTACAGGAAATTCCGCTTCGCAGCACATAGCCAATGCAACATCCAATACCGGATGCCAAATTTCATACCGGTCATATTCCACAATTTAAGTGGGTATGATTCCCATTTTATTGTGAAGGAATTGGGGTGCGATAAGGAGCGCGTTACAGTGATCCCAAATAATAAGGAGCGGTTCGTATCGTTCACAAAGTATGTGAGGTTATATGGCGAAGAACCAGACGTAGAGGAAGATGATGATGAAACCGATAATTCCACAGTACAGCTGCGATTTATCGATTCCCTGCGTTTCATGGCATCGTCCCTGGATAAGTTGGTGAAAAATTTGGAATGCGAGCAGTTTGTTGAGATGAGGAAGTGTTTCCCCGACGACATACAGTTTTCTTTTCTACGTAGAAAGGGTGTGTTCCCGTACAGGTATGTGACAGACGCTTCAGCGTTAAATAGGTCAAGTCTACCACCCCGAGAGGATTTCTATAATGATCTCACGAATACTGTGATTTCGTTGTCTGAGTACGATCACGCTCAGAATGTATGGAACGCCTTCAACATATGTACACTCGGCGAATACAGCGATCTTTATTTGAAAACAGACGTTTTATTATTAGCTGACGTGTTCGAAAATTTCCGGGGTGTGTGCTTGAAAACCTACGACTTGGATCCCTGCCAATATATGACAGCACCTAGTCTAAGCTGGGACGCCATGCTGAAACATACTGGGGTTAAACTGGATCTATTCACCGATGTAGAAATGCATCACTTTGTGAAAAAAGGGATTCGTGGTGGTCTAACTCAGTGCAGTCAACGATACGCTCACGCCAACAATAAGTACATGGAGAATTTTAATTCTGAAGAGCCCTCAAGGTACTTGACGTATCTGGATGCCAATAATTTGTATGGATGGGCCATGTCACAACCGCTACCGATAAGCGGATTCATGTGGTTGAAGAGAAAGAGCTTAACCTCCTGAAAGCCCACATCTTCGACATATCTGTAACAGGGGACAAGGGGTACATCCTGGAAGTAGATCTGGAGTATCCAGAAAACCTACACGAACAGCACAACGATTTACCGTTTTGTCCACAGACCATGGTACCCCCAACACCATCCTCCAAGTCTCCGAAACTGCTCGCCACGTTGCTCAACAAGAGTCGTTACGTCATACATTACAGAAACCTGCAGCAGGCGCTACGTAATGGTCTCCGGCTCACAGCAGTCCACCGGGTTATGGAATTTGACCAGTCTCCATGGTTAAAGCCCTACATCGATTTGAACACCACCCTTAGGACATCTGCCAGAAATGCGTTTGAAAAAGACTTTTTCAAATTAATGAATAACGCAGTCTTTGGAAAAACGATGGAGAATGTCGACAAGAGGGTGGATGTAAGATCGTACCCGGTGGGAACACGATGGACAAAAATTGTGCGCGAGTGGACTTATCGCCCGCCCGAACTTTAACAGTAGTTTAGTGCTAGGTGAGGATTTGGTTATTATACAGATGGATAGGGTAAAAGTCACTTACAACAAGCCTATATATGCAGGTTTTCAGTTTTAGATATTTCAAAGACCCTCATGTATGAATTTCATTATAACACCATGAAACATTTGTATGGAACCAAACTCTCACTACTTTACACAGACACTGACTCTTTAGTGTATAGTATAGAAACAAAAGACTTGTATAGTGATATTAGTGCAAACATTAACAATTTCGATACTAGTGACTACCCTCGAGACAATAAATACAATATGCCTCTTGTGAACAAAAGATCCCAGCAAGTTCAAAGACGAGTTCAACGGCGACTTGGTGTTACAATTTGTTGGAACTAGGGCCAAGTCGTATTGCATTCTTAGTGAGAAGGACACGATTAAAAAGATCAAGGGGGTATCGCGTAGTGTGGTGGCTGGGATTAGTGTGGATAGTTTTAAGGACATTGTGTATAATAATTCTGGTGCCCTTATGCATAGCATGGTATGTATTCGGAGTAAAAAACACGTTTTGTACACCCAATTAATCAATAAAATTAGTTTATCGGCAGAAGATGACAAAAGGTACGTCATCCCTGGTAGTACTTCCACATATGCATGGGGCATAAGGATATTAGATAGTTGTTTATATTTTATTGTGTATATATAGTATGTAAGTTAGTTATAAGCATATCTACCCTCCCCCATCCTTAATAATTCCTTTGTTCCCGGCGATATGTGTTTACCTCCACGTGGTCTCGCCGGACGGTAAAACATATTGTTGGATTAACAACAATATGTCTTATTGACTGAAAACATGTTTCCTCTCTTTACTTTAATCTCTTTTTATTACAGGGCTATTTAAACAACCTATTAATCTCTTTTTGTTACAGGTTAACCTGCTTGGATTCGGCTACACACAGGAAATACTTTGTAAAATTGTAATTAGTTTATTAAACTGTAAATCGGATAAAATAAATTATTAAACTTTTGTGTTCTTATTATTGTTGGTTAAAGGATTCTAGATGTTGAAAAGGAGAGGTGATTAGAAATCAACATTGATAAAAAAATCTTAAAATTGGGGTAGCTCCTTGGGGTGATGATATCTGAAAAATTCTTAGAGATTCGGGTAGCTGAGAAAATTCTAATATTGATTGATACCAAACAAGATTGGTTTATCTCGAAAGATGCAATGGCTAGACAAAGAAAACTATTTGGTTCAGATGAAAGATAAAAAAATGGCTAGTCGAAGAAAACTTTTTGGTTCAGATGTGGGAGGAAATGAGGATGCTCATTTATCTCGAAACATAAAAAATTTAAGATAGGTTTATCTCGAAAGATGAAAAATGGTTAGTCGAAGAAAACTTTTTGGTCCAGATGTGTGGGGAAATGAGGGATTCTGGGGGAAATGAGGTAGTGGATGCCCCAATTATACTCTACTATTCTGCATAACCAATTTCCAATTTTGACATTCTTCTAAAGTAATAAACATCTGGACTAGACTGATCCTGAAACTTTTTACTTTTGCCAATACATGTACCAACCCTAACCCGTCCTGCCTAACTGGTACATATATGCTTCTGTGTGGTCCAGTGCTTTCCCTTCCACATAAAGTTAACCAACTGTTTTCCTAATGCTCTAAGGTGGTGATCTGTAAGCGGTAGTATTTGCAGCCGATGCCAAAGTTTTGGCTCTACATATTTGTAAACAATTAGTTTCTCGACTTTTAGTGAAGCGGTTGGTATTCTTTGAGACCATTTTTGAAGCAACTGAGCAAGTTTTTGTGATAATTGTTCAAAAGCGTAATTTGCATCATTGTCCATATTGTTGGAGAACCTTATCCCAAGTATTGTTATGTAACATGACGGCCAGTAGAAATCTAATGCATTATCTTGGCGATGTTTCCAACCGCCTTGGATTTTATTTTGTTTAGTTCGGACTCAGACTCTCGTGCATACTCATTGTAGATATCCTGTACCTTTTGAAAATCTTGGTTTCCGGCTACGAAAACAGATACGTCATTGGCATAGGCAGTGACTTTAACTTTTATTGTAATTTTTTGTGTTAATGAAAATCCAACTAATGAAGTTTTGCATTTGGAGAGAAATGGCTCTGTTATTATTGAAAACAAGGCTCCAAAAAAAGGACAACCTTGTCTAACCCTATAGACAGTTGCATTGGTCGTGACAATAAAGAACTGCTTCGCAAATAACTTTTTGCATCGAGTATAGTAGTTTAATATTTCGAATTAATTGTTCTCCAAAATTCATTATGTTCAAAAGATGAAATATGTATTTGTGATGAATTTTGTGAAATGCCATTTTCTGATCTAGGTTTAAAATGGCAAATGGTGAATTATTTATATTAGCTTGACAAATAACATCTCTATATAAGTGTAAGCTGTCATAAATGGTTTTATCTGGGATAGAATAACTGTGATCAAATTAAACTACTGAGAAAATTACTAATTGATAGTGCTTGGCCGCCAATTTTGTACACATAAAAGATCTCCTTGTTTTGGCAAGAGGCATATTATACATTTCCTGGTTGATCGTGATAGTTCGTTTTGATCTACTGCCTCGGTAAATACCTTAAAATATATATTTCCCAAGAGTGTCCAAAAACATCTGTAAAATTCTAAGGTTAGGCCGTCTATTCCAGGTGATTCATTTTTGAAGAGCACAAACTGTATATGCACACGTATACTATGTGTGTGTGGTGTTTATGGTGTTTGTGGTATGTGTGGTGTATGTGGTGTGTGTGGTGTATGTGGTGCATGTGGTATGTGTGGTGTGTATGGTGCATGTGGGTCATGCGATGCATGTGAAGCATGTGATGCATGTAGTGTGTGCATGTGTTGTGGTGTGTGGTGTAGTGTATGTATGGTGTGTGTTATAGTGTGTGGTGTGTGTGTGTGTGTGTGGTGGATGTGATACATGTGGTGCATGTGGTGCATGCATGTGTGTATGTGTCTGTCTGTCTCTCTCTCTCTCTCTCTCTCTATCTATATATATATATATATATATATATATATATATAATATTTAAAAGGGTGTATTTGAGCCATCTACATGTAAGGTGTGATTTTTATTGTGTAGCTGCAGGATGCAATACTGTGTATTTCATTATTTTACTAGTTATGTGGTATCTAGCAACAGCTATTCTTAAATATCAGGTAACATTAAAGAAACTTGTTGTACATTCATGTGCCAAGAAATATTGATTAAGATGGTGACAACAGCAAATGATATGAGAATTGCTATGTGTGTCTTAATGCTTTAGCAAAACAACATAAGCTACAGTCATTAATTAACGGTTTGAAGTATTGTTCAATCATATATCATTTCACACTTTCAAATTTTTAACGATCCTAAAAGGACATAATGTAAACAACACAAGATGGATGCTTAGTCAAAAACATACGTTAGTTATTTAAATTGAATACAGTTGTACATATGATGTTTGTTATTTTCAGTGATGTATTGATGTTTTATTTCCTTAATTATTATGGTGAATTTTTTTGCAACATTTCTATTTCAAGATGATGGTTAATTTTCTTCATTAAAGTATTTTAACTGGTTTGTAATAGAACATAATATCACATGTATGTATTCTTGATGCCTTGGTAAGTGTTTTCATTCTACTTATCATTGTGGATTGAATTTAAAACGCTTAAATTGTTCCATGTGGACAACTTGTTTGGTTAAAATTAAAAGATGCAAACCTACAAAATTGAACGTTGTTTACATTTGGTGTTTTGAAGATTTGAAAGTGTTTTAAGTTTAATAGTCATGGAAAGTGTAAACAAGTGGTTATACATTTAAAAACTTTATTTTGGTTGTTTATAATTGGAAATTTAAAAATTTAACTTCAAAAATTTCTGTTTGTAAATTTGTTAAATAGTTTGGTAGAGTTTGTAGTGAATCATAATTTACAGGAAATCTTTTCAAATGTTAAAAATTTATTTATAGTGGCATACTATTTATGAATACCGTTACATATTTATGTTTGTATGTTTCGTTTAAGATGAAGTTTATATAACAATAAACTTTCCTTTAAAAGTTTATTACATTAAATCTGAATAACTTTTTATATTTTGTTTTTGTGGGCTATCAATAAATCACATCTGCTTTGAACAGAGTTTTAAAATAATCGAGCTAAGTAGCTAACCTTGGCATTTGCGATAATCTTTTTTTTATAAAATGCCTCTTTTTAAAAATGACACAATAAAATATTTTATACATAAGAGAAAACTTAATTTAAATTAAAGAAATATTTACATTCACGTAACTGTCTTAATTTGAACAAAAAAAAGGTTCAAGTAAAAATATTTCTTGATATTTTTTTGAGCAGACACTGAAAGTATTAATACCCAGGTGAGGTGCAGCCTGTTGGTATGAATATTTTGAAGTTCCACTTACACTGAGAAATACTACCTACATCCTAACTGTTGTTTATGAAGAGCTTATTTATTATTAAAATTTAGATAACTTTAAATCACTTGTTCCCTTTTGATTAATAAATCATAATAACTTTTTTTCAGCAGTTGTATCCCTTTTTATTTTTGGGACAGCATTTTATTCAGCATAGGCAATCGTTCTTGCTAAGGGTCTCCACATCCACCCTCAGGATATACTTACTTATTTTATTTTTATAGGGATTCAAGGACTTGGTGGTGCTCCGTATGTTTGTTTTGTAGTTCCATTTTGGTTAGTTTTAATAGAACCATTATTTATATACACACGAACATATCTCATAGATCTTTGCAGACGTTAGAGCTCAAATTGACAAGAAGATAGCCCATTTCTTCATCTTTGTAAAAGAAAGTGAACAGATCATATCCCGTTTGGATTTCTCCAGGGGAAATTCATAACAATATATATGATGTTAGTTAACAAGTTGAAATAATAAATTATACTTTTATGCAAAACCTAAATGATTATTACGGATTTACCAACCCCTCCTCTAAATTCTTATTTATTCATTTGTATTTGCTATACAAGCAGAGAGAGAGAGAGAGAGAGAGAGAGAGAGAGAATTATACTTTATTGATACAGATGCATCAAGCATTTACTATACACTGTTCTTTACAATCACTGTATTCATTCGCACCATAATTATAATCGCAACATGAATAACTGTAATGCTTTTAAATTTGATTTCTAATGTTTTAACTACAATTAATTGTTTGATAACAACTTTAGTTTCGATTTAGTAAATACAACAAGAGATATACTTAACAATGTTCTGTGACAAAAGCTAGAAAGAGGTTTACGACACAGAACAATCAACTGTATATTTTCTGTTTTAGAAACCTTAAAACGTTTACCGACAAAGGCTCTAATCGCCTACAGTACGGACAACAAAGGGATTTTCTCAACAATGATCATTTCAAATCAAGTTAGTAATTGAAAGATTGAAAATATAAAGTCTCGGACAGGATTCAAACCTGTAATCGTTAGCTTTGATCGCCGTCTAAGAATTTCTCAAGAGTTTGCATTGCATATTGGCAACAATAAAATTCAAAAATTTATGGACATTTGGTGAGTAGAAACGATACTCTGCTGAATTAAAAATGATACAGTTAGATATACTCCACTTTTAAAATATTGTTTATATTCATTATTCTGAAAAATAGTACGTTCATCAAACACTTAATAAGTAGCAATTGTAATAGTATAGATAGAATGCAATTGTAATGTAATTATATTGTTTTAATAAATAATAATATGCACACATGTATGCATACACACATGTGCATATATACATTATCCATGCCCAGTAATGCATGCATGCATGCACCTGCATATGCTTCCACGTTTGTGCCTGCACATGCACCCATGTGCATGCACATACACATACACAAGAAAAACAATATTTTATCACAATGTAATTGAAACAATAGACATTAAATAACAGTCAAAGTAATTCAAAACTAAGTGTATTTGACAATATTGATTTGTTATATTGTTAATGTTAATTATTTATGAAAATAATTGTGGAAAAACGATCTTTGAAAGCAAATGCCTAATTTAACTTTAATTCAAATAAATACTATGGATAATGCAGCATATCTACTTCTTGATTATACATACATACAGTTCTAATATTATATACATGGTTTTCAATATAATATTTAGGGTAGTAAATTATTTAAAACTATGTATATAAATATAATTGTGTTATATACTACACATATACGTGCACTTAAGTCACTGATACCCAACATTGTTTTTATAAATTTATTAGAACCAAAAATAGTTTGTTCAGTGCTTTTTAAATGTTGTAAAGTTATTCCTTATAAATAGTATACTAAATAAAAATTCAAATGAGATAGAGTGCTTAAGTGTTTTAATATCATCATAACATTTTTATTCTTTAAGCTGTTCTGTTTGTGATATCCCGATAGCGTTCTGAGAGAGTATTTATTCGCTTAATATATATTTTGGATATTTAAATTGTTTTACACTACTTATGTTTTCATTCTTGACTTTTACATTATTACTTACTATAGAAATTTATTCATATTTATTGTAATAATAATTTTCAACTTAGATACTTTTAACTAAAGTGACTGAACCATTTAAATGTGACATTTAGTTCTTCATTTAATGTGCAAGCTTGTTTCAATTTAAAATTAAAAACAAATGTCGAGTTTTCCAATGTTCAATTATATGTAATTATCATATTTTTCAAGTAAACTGCATGCAATCAAATAATCAGATTTTACACTTACCCATTCAATAATTCTTCTCCATAACTTCTTTTCCTTACTAATCATATCAAGCATATCATTAAAAGTAGCATCTGCCATAATTGGACTTAATATGTGTGCATATGTAGAAATATTGCATACTAATTCATCATGAGAAAAAACACAAAATCTCCTTGTATTTTCATAGTGCATAACACAATCACGTCCAACTGATATCCAGTCCACAGGAGTAAAGTTAACCGCTTCCGCAAAATTAAACCTGATCAAAAATATTACCAAACAACTTAATTTAGCGCAAAAGCACATACCCCTGATTAAATCCTGCATGATATGCTCTAGGAAATGTCACAACAAATTCACCTGCATTTTGATCTGTTCTGAAAACTGGTATACCTTCACGTACTAAAATGTTTGGGTTCATTATAGTTACTAATTGATCTAGCAAATCTGGCTGAGTGCGAAACAACTCTGGAGCTACCTTTTCCATTGTTTCTTCAAATCTAGCTGCTTCACTGCCAGGTACACTATACCTACAAGTTTAAACATATACAAATTACTGGGATACTCTAGACTTAGTACACAAGAGATAGTTATAAAGAATGCGTGCTTAACAAACAAACCCTCTTATGAAATTTAAACACCAACTGCTATTTAACAGAAAATACTATTTAGAGGTTTGTCATTTCCAAAAAAGATCTAACACAATATCGCACAATTCCCTAAATGCCTTTTTCAATAGCCACCAAATACACAAGAAATGTGTTCAATAGAACCTATATAGAGTAGTCTTCCTTTTTTATGAAATTGAAGTACTGGCTATTAAACCTAACTAGCTACACTAAGTCTTAACACAAATTTTTAAAAACAATATGGGTTTTAAAGAAGTTAGGAAATAGGATAGGTTGAAAATGAATACAATAGAAAATTGAAATTTGGTAAATATTTTTCATTCAAAACAAACTCTTTCAGAATGCTCAATGTATTTGAACTGCCCTAAAAGGAACCCTAGCCCACCAACTTAGCAACCTTTGTACGTAATACATTGCTGGAAAGAGTATAACAAGCAAAATATTTTGGCATAAATAACAGCTGAATAGCATTCGTTTTCAAGATATCACAGCTTAAAAGTATCACTAAAAAGGCAACAAGAAAATCTGCGTTTTCAATAGACTAATTACCTTTGAGAACATTATTACGGTAATCCATGTGGACAAGAAAAAAGTAAAGTACAGCAGGCAAAGTAACAGTAAACCCGCACCGAGTACCGCAATAAAACAGTGGGAGCCCAAAGAATGAATGTCGTGCTAGCTAAAAACATTGTAGAGTGGAATGGGTCACACAGACAAAAAAAGAAAACCTTCAGAAAGACAATTTATTTACAAACCCTTAAGAAATTATCATGTTAAAAAAGGGAAAACCAACTCGTGTATAACAAAACATTTATCCAAAATATCCCGAAGGATTTACATAGTGGAAAAACTTTGCAAAAATAATTAATACCCTTTGATTACCTTAACCTAATCTGCTAGCTTAATCCTTGTATTTATATAAAACAGAAATTAAGAAAAGTCTTACCAACCCTATACTTACACAGTGCCCACAAATAATACTTAACAAGTAATTAAAAAAAATTAATAGCTATACTACAAGTCGAAATATATTTTTCCTCATGGCTGGAAAAAAAATATTAACAAGCTTCACACTTTACATAGGGTATTCTAAATTTCTGTATAGTTGGAAAATTATATCTTAAAATTGATACTCAAACAAGAAAATGCTGTCTTCATTAGTATATTTCGCCAGTTTGAGTAAAGTAAGTTTAATTTCAACACCACGATACCTTCATTTGTGTGATAAGCAACTGGAAAAGCTTAATTAAAAAAACTCAAACACATTTCTTCCTTACGTGGGGCATCAAAGCGGCGCAGACACAAAATATTACAGATTGGCCCGAGGTTCCATTGTGGCTCCGCACAGGTTACAGTCGACATCTGCGGAATCACATAACACAGCATACCAAAATCTTTTCCTGACCTAGGATATGTCTATACATATTACAAAGATGGATTGAAATAGTTGAAAGTAATTTAGCACTAATCGCCATAAATAATTTCACTATTGGAAAAATTCCATCTCTCAAAGTAACCACTATGTACAATCTAATTTCAGAATTCCACGTTATAATTCTATCAGTGAATTTTCATTGGAATATACCTTGATTCAAACCGTTACAGTCATTAGATGGATCTAAAATAAAAGTTTGACAGCAAATCAATTGACTATCCCACATTAGAAACTCAAAACCAACAAAAACTGATAATAGAAAACCCATTTGATATAACACGTCGCGAAGAGAATGTACTATTTTCAAAACAAATGCTTTAACAATCGAAAGCCACATTTTTAAACGTATTACAGAAATGCTTATATTTAACCTTTCAGAAACACCTTACAGTCTTTGAAAACAATTGTTTCAAAAAATAATACTTTCTAAACTTATTAAACAAACGCATATTGTAACAATTTTTAACTTTTGATAACCAACATAAATTTCCATACATTGTAATAATAAAACCCTAGGTTTAGCATGTTATCAAAATAGAATAGTTTTAAAATATCTAACTCTGTAACTGAATATTTAATAAGATTCTACAGGAAGTTAAACTATGAACTATGAACTAAATAATCGTTTAAATTGCGAGAGAGTTGGACATGCTAATACAGACAAAATAACCCTGGAAACAGTACTGGATATGTAATTTTAAATTAACTATACATCAAATTATCTAATTACAAGGGCGGAACATAACATGTGCATGTAAACAGATGCTCAAAATTTCATTTCAATTTTCAATTCGCCCTTGTTATTGTGAATAACATACTATGATCGTGTGTCAGTCAATTTATCATAACTTTTTGTTTCCGTTTAGTGACTTTCTTTTTATTTATTTTTTTCAATATTTGTCTTATGTGAAATAAGTTTGAATTATAGAATAAGAACTTACGATCAAGTTGCAATCATTTTAATAATTCATTTCCAGATCGATTGATGAATTGGTTGTTACGTTCAAAACCCTGCAAGTAATTTTTTCTGCATTCATTTTTAAAACACCCTAAAATTTCTAAACAGGCTTGATTTCCTGCCGTTTGAATCAGTGTTATTTTATAAAATTTCTCAAGTAATTACTCTATATAAAAGTTTGCCTTATAAAATCAAACAGTTGCTTAGGAAACATTATGTTACAAAGTAGTTGCAATATTTCCTAGCACCTGCAGTGATTACATTTTAATTAAAGTTGCAATAAATGTACAGCTTTCTTCTAAAAGATAAGGCCACTTACCATCTGCTCACAATGGGTTTGTTATCTATAAGTATACTGGTATTCTGCAGCTGTTAAGATGTTACAAAGTAACAAGATTGTTTTCCTTTGTCTAAAAATCCTTTGATAATTGTGTTATCTGCTTGTTGGCACGCTGTCACAGTTTGTATTTCGGCAGCTGTTGTCTGGGAATTCTGCAAACTTGATTCTTCGGCGATATCTTTGAAAGCCAAATACCTACCCCCATACATGATTCTGTCCTTATAAAATAGGGACCGTGCTTTATATAATAATAATAATAATATATAATAATATAATATGAATTATAAACAAAATTACATTTTTACTACAATACATCATTAGTGTTATATATGATTTGTATGCACCTAGGTGCGAATCACCTGTGTGCGCATAAACTTCTTAATTAAGACCCTGCTTTTAGATACAATATTAGCAAAATATGACTGTACAAAATTCTATCTTATAAAGACCTATGTGTGCAACTTATTTTTATTGAAACCTTTTCCTAGTTCCATTCAATCTTTTTATAACATATTACAACACTTTAGCATAGTATTAAAGTTGTAATAAATGTGGCTTTTACATAAATAAATATAATTGTTAATGTTACTCATTTGTTTTATCGTTATTGGTAAGTCATTATATATTTTAGTTGCTGTATAGTTAAGAGAGCGTTGACTAACACTTTTCTTGTAGTAATTAATTTTTATATTTTTATTACTGTTAGCTCTGGTTGCATAATTGTGATTTATGTAATTTTGTGTTGTACTTTTCTTATGAATAGTAATACAACATGTTAAAAAATAAAGTTGTCTAATATTTAATATATTTGTATTATATAATAGGTTTGATGAGTAAATCCTTTTCTTTCGGAACATGATTTTTAGGATGTATTTTTGAGCTACATTTACTATTTGTAGAGCATTGTTGTGGACGCTTCCCCAAGCTAAGATTCCGTATCTTATCAATGACTCTACCAGTGCTTTATATATTGTTACCAGTAATTTATCATATAGTATATTACGCAGTATATAAAATTTATGTATGAGTCTATTGATTTTTCTAGCCAACTTATTAGTGTGACTTGTCCATCTCAAGTGAGTATCTAGTATCACTCCGAGGTAAGTGATTTCATTGGTTTCTTTAATAGTAAGGTTATTAATAGTCAGTGTATTAAATTGTGGTCTATTTTTTTGTATAATTGACAAAGACAAGATTGAATACAACATCTTGTTACCAAAGAGACATGTTGTAAAGTCGCGCTACTAAAATGCTTTCTGTGCTAATATGAGTTGAGTTAGTGGTTCCAGCAGCCAGCCCATAAAGAAATGCAGCCACATTTTTCCATCCACAAGATGATACCAGCACAAAGCCAATAGTTCAAGGTACAGTTTTCTGTTTTTGTAATTTTTTTTATGCTGCGGTGAAGAATGGACTTTTCATTCGCTGTTATTACATATGATTATCCAGTAAATTATCAACACCATGTTACAGAACTCACATTTACAATGCACGAGCAACTATGTTAAAAATTAGTCAATTAAAGTTTGTCCGTTTTACTGTTTCTTACGCATCAATTTAAAAGTAGTTAATATTTGATTAATTTAAGTTAAGGTGTATAAGTTTAACGTTATACTATTTCTTGAAGAGGTGCACTTCACAATGCAGCATGTATATATAACTTATGAATATTTCTTTTCCTAGAAGTACTGTATAGTTTATGTTTTATTTGCTTTCGTATATATTTAAGGTGACGCATCAAGTAAGTATCTAGAATACAAGATGTTATATTTATTTTGCTTACCAATTTTATATTCTTATGTTATGATGCTTTGTTTACCATCACGTAACAAATGATTACACAAATTATTGGACTCTTTGTTGTGTTGTAAATGCCTCTCGAGATTGTATGTTAACAATATAGTTTTACAGAGGTTTCCAATGTGTTCTTTCTATTTCACCCACGCCCCTCTACGACGTTTTTGAGCTAGCCCAAATCCTACCATTCTGTCCCCGTTTTGTTGCGGTATTTGGCATAAACGATTTCTTTACTTACTCTTACTGTTTTCTTTTGTGTTTGCGTGGAATATCGTAACATAAAATTTTAGCAAACCCAACGTGAGACCTGATTTCAAAACCTTTCTTTATTTACTGAAAATTTGCTATGTTTCTGAAACCGTTCTTCTTTACTTAAAAATTCCTATCAGCTTTTTGGAAACCTCTTCGTATTCAACCTTTCGTCTCATATTTTCTGTACATACACCTGAATTACTAAGGATTTATGTAATTGAAATAACATAAAGTCAGACAGATGCTGGTTATCTTTCAATGATAATTATAAACATCCTTGATACATATAGGGGATATCAGCAAGTACTGTGTAACTAAATATTTAAACACTTACTGCAATATTTTTTATTCCTTCTACACAGATGATACGTTGACTGGTGAGATTCTCAACCAAGTTTCTAACAATACCTAACAATTGCACTACAATTAATTACAGTGTTTCTTTCACTGCTGAAATTTCAAACGACACAAAAAAAAACACCACTGCGTTTGATCCACACTGCACTTTTACTAACGCATACAAGATGTCCGAAAGTGAAGGTTATATTGAAAGTGCTCTGTCTGATTTATGTGCTTACTGCAATAAGAAAGCAGTCAAAAAAGTTTACCAGTGCATTAAGTGCAATGTAAAGGTGCATACATCATGCAGTGAAAGAAAAGGTGTCATTCTAGCTAATGAATCAGGTGATAAGTTTTATGTGCTTAGTTTGTATGGAAAAGTATGAAAACAAAAGCATGGATTTGATAGATAATCAACAATTAGGTATATCAACTTTGGGCATAACAGTTGGTCAGAGTACAGCTTCATTATTAACAAGTGATAAGAACACAAATGCTCTTTGTAATATTCTAATATTTTTAAATAGCCAAGAGTTTGCTAATATTATAAGCGTTTCTGTAAAAAATGAAACGGCTGTATTAGAACAAAAAATTCTGGATTTAAAATCAGAAATAAACATTTTAAAGAGCTCAAATATAGATCTTGTTAGGCTCCTAACTAGAAATGTGGTCCTAACAAATACACAATCTGACATTACAGCCAATACTGTCTCCAACTGTAATACTAGCAAAAAAGAACCAGAAACACTTTTAAATACTGAGAACTCGACCCACATGAGTGTTGATGGTATTAATAGTAATAGGATAGATGTGGCTTCCTTGAAAAATAATACTATGCCTATTAAGAATCCTAATACAACATTATATGCTAATGTCCTGAAAGAACCAAAAGGACAAAGAATATCTAATAATCGTAATAAGTTAATAATAGGGCTTGCTCCAGCTACTGCTGAATGTCGCGATTCAGAAGAATTTATAGCAGTTACTCCACGGCCACGCTACTCAATGCTACATATCACACGTGTCAACCCATCAGTTCATGTGCAGAAAGTAATAGACTATACATACTCTAAGTTAGGGGGCAACGCTAACAATGAATCGTCTGCTTATGTGAAGATAGAAAAGTTAAATTCCAGGTATCCTAATAATTATAGTTCATTTAAGTTAACAATAAGCTCAGTGCATATGAAAACAGTATTGGATTTTTAGAAAAAAGCATAACACTAATAAGCAAGAACACAGTCTGTTGCATTCAGTTAATGAACCAACTAAGCCTATGTCATAGCAATTAGCCGCTGGTTTTGCCAGAAAGAAATCGTCTAATGTTACATACTGCTACTTCCAAAATGTGCGAGGACTCAGAACAAAAGTTCAATCCTTTTATGCCGCTTCTTCAGAATGTGAATTTGATTTAATAGCATTAGCGAAGACATGGTTATTAACTGATATCTAAAATTCCGAATTATTTCCAAGCCAATATATAGTAATGCGTGACGATCGTAACTATGATGCTTTAGATAACCCTCGAGGAGGTGGGGTACTACTAGCCGTTAAAAATTCATATGTGGTCAAACCTCTTGATCTCACAAGAATTACAACTGCTGTGCCAATGATTGACATTGTAGGCTGTAAATGCTATAGTGAAGGAAATACTTTGTATATTTTTGTGGTTTGTGTCCCTCCAAATACAACCAGTGTTATCTTGGAAGCTCTTGTTGAGTACATGGAGGAGTACGCTGAATTCCAGATACTTGTTATGGGGGACTTTAATGTTCCATTATACAATGATAACAGTAAAGTTGATGTGCGTACTAACATTCTTTTAAACTTTTTACATCTTACCAATGTCAAGCAACATAACAATATTGTAAATCAGAATGGTAGAGTACTTGACTTAGTATTTTCTAACATGAACTGTAAAATTTCAGAAGATGTGTGTCCATTAGTTAAGAAAGATAATTATCATCCACCACTTTGCATAAATATTGATAGTAAGCTACATTATAGTAATTTTCGCAAATGTGACAAAAACGGTATAATTTTAAGAAAGCTGATTATGCAAACCTCTATAATGCTTTAACAGTTGCCGATTGGACTTTTTTAGAAAATTTTACCGATGCCGAGGAAGCATGTAAGGCATTTTATGCCAAACTGTATCAAGTCTTGGATTTATATATTCCGATTCATCGCAACTTTAAACGTCATTACCCAATATGGTATAATTCTAATATTATCAGCCTCATCAGAGAGAAGCATCAGATGCGAAAAAAATTCAAATTCTACAAAAATTTAAATTTTTTATTAGAATTTAAAAGACTAAGAGCGCTATCTAAAGCTCACATCCAGACTGCATATACGAATTATATCGTCGAATCAGAAAGTATTATCCAGAAAGACCCAAAAGCTTTTTGGTCTTTTTACAACAGAAACAATATAGGTCTCGCATTCCTGCAGAAGTCACTTACAATGGTCAGAACTACAATACCCCTCAGTCAATTGTTGAAGCCTTTAAAAACTTCTTCGGTGGTGTCTACTCAGCCAAGTTATAAGATCATTCTCTGATTGGTATTAAATCGTTGTCAGATGTTTACTTACATTTATCTCATGTTTCCACCTCTGAGATTGAAAGCTGTATGCGAAAATTAAAAAATAAATCCACTGCTGGTCTTGATACCTGCGTTTCTCGTCAGGGATTGTGCATCTGTACTAGCCTATCCTTTAACCAGCATCATTAACTTATCATTACAAACTTCTACCTTTCCATCTGTTTGGAAGAATTCTCTTATATGCCCATTCTTAAAAACTGGTGAATCAAATTGTGTTGAAAACTATAGGCCAATTTCAATTCTTTCCAACTGTGCAAAAGTTTACGAAATGGTGCTATACAACAGAATATTTAATGCTGTGGAATGTCGGATTTCACCGTATCAAAATGGTTTTTTTCCGGCAAGGTCTACCATGACTAATTTTTCATGTTTGGCACAAACTATTTCTAATAGTCTGGATGCTCAGGGACAAGTAGATGTTTTTTACTCAGACTTTCAAAAAGCCTTTGACAAGATTGACCATTTTATTTTGCTGCATAAATTGGCCCTATTAGGTTTTGATGAGTCACTTATTGCATTATTCGCACCATATATGAGTGGTCATGCTCAACATGTTATATATAACGGATTTAAGTCGTCTCCATTTTTAGCAACTTCCGGAGTCCCACAGGGCTCCAATTTGAGACTACTTCTATTCATAATTTTCATAAACGATATAGTAGATGCATTTTCATGTTATCATCTTCTACACGCTGATGATTTAAAACTTTATATGCATATAACTTCTTTTGATGATTGTCAAACTTTACAATTACAAATAAATAGTTTACATAAGTGGTGTGTGAAAAACAAACTTAATCTAAATATACCTAAATGTAATGTTGTATCTTACACTAAGAAGTTGCAGCCGATTCATTACAATTATCATGTTGGTAATAAAAGGATAACTAGACAAAAATCAATAAAAGACTTGGAATATTGGTTGATGTTTCACTTTCATTCACAGGTCACATACATAATGTTGTAAATTCTTCTCTCAAAATACTAGGTTTCACAATAAGAAACTCCAATCATTTTTGAAACCCCAAAGTTTAATTTTGTTGTATCAAGTACTAGTTCGTCCTAAACTTAAATATTGTTGTCTAATATGGTCTCCAATATATAAATATCAAAAGTTATTGTTAAGTCAGTTCAGCGCAAATTTCTTAAATATTAATTTTTAAAAACAGAGAGATATTATCCAGAAAGAAACTACAGTCAACTTTTACTGCTAAATAAATACAGTTTCCTGTCATTGGAGTCACGTAGAGCAATAATCGCAATTGTGATTTTATATAAATTGCTTCATAATAAGATTGATAGCATGGATCTGTTATCTTATTTAGAGTTTCATGTTCCAGGATATAATACCCGTCAACAGCAACTATTTAGCCTACCTATGAATAGAACAAATTTACTACCCAGGTCACCGATTTATGTTGTGTTCACGATATAATTCAATATGCAGTTATTGCGATATTAATTATGATAGTTTAAAGAACATTGTGCGTACTACTATCATACATTTATAACTTGCTACGATATATTTATATATTCACATTTATATTCATATATATATATATATATATATATATATATATATATATTAATATGTATGTGTATAAGTTAGTTTGTATTGTTGGTCCTATCTTCAATAATTGGGTTTACAACCTGTAGAAGATGTAAATAAATAAATAATTCAGCATGCATTTGTTTAACGCGTCAACTGTTATTCAATACTTGTAGGTTGCTATTTCATGTAATCCGACTTATATATAAAGTTTTCTGAAGATGCAAAATAATGCTCTCTGAAAAAGGAAATTAAAACAATGGTGTTTATTACAAACGTCTACACTTCTAAAAACTCCTTCGACTAATTAACTATTGTTGGTTAAGCGGGATTTGTCTGTAGACTTTTCTGTGATTAAAAATCTTGTACGCTGCAGTTTCAACTAAAAATATACAAAGCTCAAACCCGACATCATAATTCAATACTTTAAGGATACTACAATGATACTTTGTAATTATCTTTTTCTTATTCGACATGATTAAATTTCTTTATTCTCAGCTGTCTCTAAGCACGCATACAAAGTAATAATCACAAATGCTTGCTGTTAATTTATAGTATAATGAAAGCTAACATATCTTCCTTGAAGAGATTATGTTACCACTGAAATTACTATAGACTTTTGATTTGACGAGTTACCAGAATTGTGTTTTCGCTGGTGACTCAAGTTCTTTTTTGGGAAAGCACTGGCGCCCTATTTCTATTCCTAGATTTTATTTGTCTTAATTCGGTGCGTTAGGATTGCAATTTCCTCCTTTGTGTATATTCTAACGTATTCTTTTGACTGTAATATTTATTGATCCATCGATCGTATTTAAATGCCAGACAAAAAGGACATAAATCGGTTATGCAAAACGAACTTACCTTTGAACTTTTGATTAGGAGAACACCTGTTTCGGCCACAGACACCGTCGAACGCCTAAGAGCAGGTCTTCGCGTTCTGATCAAGATCCAATCAGTCGATAAATCCTTTATTGATCTCCTTTATGAGATAATCCCTGAGGTCGAATTAACAGCCATTGAAACCAAATTGGAAGAATTGAGTGGGAACTTTGCAAATTCAGATTCACTCGTTGCAACCATCCGCTCACGACTTCTACACGTATTAGGACGTATTCGGTTTCTTTCCCCTGTAAAATTACAGCCCAAACAGCAAGTTTTTTGTGACGACTTACAAACAAAAGTCCTTACTTTACTAGATAGTTTGGAGGAACTCCCTTCCAAACCCAATAATCTGGAGGCCAGGGTTGCAGCATTGAATCTTGCAGTCATAGCTCCCGACCGTAAACCCCCTGATATGTCAACCAACCCTTTAATCAGAAAGCTCTCACTCTATGATTCCTAGCCCACTTAGTAAATCCTGTTCGCAACTTGTAGTAAGATTTTTTTAATTTATTTATCCTATTAGTGTGTAATGGTCCTCCAAACCGGATAAAAATCCTTTTAGCGGTATTTAAGTTTTTCCTGCAACAAATTTTCTTTTGCTTTGTTTTATTGGTATACTGCCTGCTCGATTGCTTCTGCTTCCTACCCCGACCTTTAAATTTTGCTAAGGGGAATTTGTTACGTTCAAAACCCTGCAAGTAATTTTTTCTGCATTCATTTTTAAAACACCCTAAAATTTCTAAATAAGCTTGATTTCCTGCCGTTCTAATTAGTGTTATTTTATAAAATTTCTCAAGTAATTACTCTATATAAAAGTTTGCCTTATAAAATCAAACAGCTGCTTAGGAAACATTACGTTACATAGTAATTGCAATATTTTCTAGCACCTGCAGTGATTACATTTTAACTAAAGTTGCAATAAATGAACAGCTTTCTTCTAAAAGATAAGGCCACTTACCATCTGCCTACATCTGCTTACAATGGGTTTGTTATCTATAAGTATACTGGTATTCTGCAGCTGTTAAGATGTTACAAAGTAACAAGATTGTTTTCCTTTGTCTAAAAATCCTTTGATAATTGCGTTATCTGCTTGTTGGCAAGCTGTCACAGTTTGTATTTCGGGAGCTGTTGTCTGGGAATTATGCAGACCTGATTCTTCGGCGATATCTTTAAAAGCCAAATACCTACCCCCATACATAATTCTGTCCTTATAAAATAGAGACCGTGCTTTGAAAGACAAGATTGAATACAACATATTCCTACCAAAGAGACATGTTGTAAAGTCGCGCTACTAAAATGCTTTCTGTGCTAGTATGAGTTGAGTTAGTGGTTCCAGCAGCCAGCCCATAAAGAAATGCAGCCACATTTTTCCATCCACAAGATGATACCAGCACAAAGCCAATAGCTCAAGGTACAGTTTTGTTTTTGTAATTTTTTTTTGATGCTGCTGTGAAGAATAGACTTTTCATTCGTTGTTATTATCTATGATTATCCAGTAAATTATCAATACCACGTTACAGCACTCACATTTACAATGCACGAGCGACTATGTTGAAAATTAGTCAATTAAAGTATGTCCGTTTTACTGTTTCTTTTGTCCTTTTGGTATAGACATTATCGTAAAGAACTTACGCATCAATTTAAAAGTAGTTAATATTTGATTAATTTAAGTTAGGCTGTATAAGTTTAACGTTATACTATTTCTTGAAGAGGTGCACTTCACAATGCAGCATGTATATATAACTTATGAATATTTCTTTTCCTAGAAGTACTGTATAGTTTATGTTTTATTTGCTTTCGTATATATTTAAGGTGACACATTAAGTAAGTATCTAGATTATAAGACGTTATATTTATTTTGCTTACCAATTTTATATTCTAATGTTATGACGCTTTGTTTACCATCACGTAACAAATGATTATGCAAATTATTGGACTCTTTGTTGTGTTGTAAATGCCTTTCAAGATTGTATGTTGACAATATAGTTTTACAGAGGTTCCCAATGTGTTCTTTCTATTTCACCCACGCCCCTCTACGTTTTTGAGCTAGCCCAAATTCTACCATTCTGTCCCTGTTTTGTTGCGGTATTTGGAGTAAACGATTTCTTACTTACCCTTACTGTTTTCTTTCGTGTTTGTGCGGAATACCGTAACATGGTGGAAGTACAGTTTTGAAAATGATTCACTATTTCAAAGAATTCAGTTCAGTTAAGACAATTAAAAGAGAAAAAGGATTAAAGTTATGTAGTTGTTTATTGAAGACAGAGACACTTTGATCCCAAAAATTCGGTGGATAAAATTTTAAAACAGTAACTTTTATCATACAAAGTCACCTTAGTGCAAAACTAAATGAAGATGGCGTTTTCCTAGATGTATTAAACTTAATGATTTGATAAAGCAAAAATATAATGAAATGTGGGTCTTTCAAAACAAATAGTGTTATACAATGCTGTTTAAAGTAGAAACATTTTAATTAAATACTACAATGAATCCTCAAAGTTGTCAATACTAGGATGAATGGTTGAGACTCACAAAACGCCATGCTTATTGGTAGAATAGTGATATACTCATTGTGTATTAGAGAGAAATTTAAATGATAAAAGATACGAAATAATGTTTAGGCTTTGCTTGATTAAAGCAGGATAAAACAGCTTCCACACTTTATTCTTCACAGATGGATCGGTAGCACAGCAAAATTGAATGGCCCCCAGATGATCTGATTTGTTTCCCCTTGATTATTCCCTGTGGAGTCACCTTAAAGTGAAGTTTACAGTACAAAACCACAAAACTTGAACAAATAAAACGGTAAATCAGCTGATATAGCAAGATGCCTGAAATAATAACATTGATATCTAATAAGAAAAGTTAGCTCACTGCCAATCGGTAAGTGGGTTGCAATTTGAACACCTGTTGTTATTTGTTATATTCATGAAGATAATTAGCTTGCTGAAGAAACAGATTTCCTGTAGTCTTTTTAATGGTACATATTAGCTGCATGTTGTGTTAATTTCTATTTTACTCATATTTGTATTTTGTGCTGTTTCATGGTCTTCCCATTTAAAATATATACATCCAGAGCAATAACTTTTCTAGCCTTATTCAACACACCTGCTTAAAACCACAAGTTAGTTATCAATTTTGATATTTATATCAATACCTGTTTTATCGTTATCGCGCAGATATGAGGAATTCAAGGTAATTAGTTTTAGTTATGACTTGGTTGTTCTCCAATTTGATACCATGTAATTTAATGCTTTTTAACTAGTTTTATATCAATTACAAATCGTCCATATTTGGACTATCTTTTAGGAGGGATTTCCAAAGCGGCCTTCTATTCTTTTACTGTTTACAGTGTACCGCTTATCGGATTTGAAAGATAGACAACAACACAACTGGTTTTCCTATTGGTATCTTCAACCCACAGTAAATGGTTAACTTTTGATTACAGTTCCTTTGTCTACTGTAGCTACTTGTTAGAACTTTAGATAGTGAAGATCAATCTAGAGACATCCTCTAGCTTAAATTCGTTTCTACCTGGAGATCTGACTAGCAATGGTGAATCAATATATGAAGGTTATTTCATTCAACCTCTGGTGGGCCGTAAAAAGTGTAGGTAACCAAATGATTTTATTACAAAAGTTATGTACACTTATAGTTACTTTTTGACATAAGCACTTTGAAGATTGAGGCATTTGATGTACCTGTGGACAAGCTTTCCAATAACTTCTGCATAAAATATTGTCCCCAATTACTTAAAATGACTGTTTATTTGTCTTGAAGCTCCTCGTTAGCTTGGAAAAGCTGCTCATATAGCAATTTCTCTTCAGTTCAGAGAAAACATGGAAATCACTTTGAGCTAGGTAGGGCATATGGCAGGTGATCATACACATCCAACACGCCTCTTCTTTTGTTTTGGATGGCTCTTAGCAGACATCGTAAAGTTTTGCAATAAGCAGTTAAATTAATCCTAGTCTCCAACTTTATGAACTCCACAAGCAATAAACTTTTTTTGGCCCCAAAACTCGGTAACTATAACCTTTCAGTAATTGAAAATTTTTTGGTACCTTTTTAGGTTGCTTAGTAAATTGGTATGCATCCATAGTTGTGATTGTTTTGTTTTGAGTGTGTCCTATTGTATCCAGATTTTCTCTTCTATCGCAGTTGACCTAAAAAAATCTTCTCATTGGGTAAAGAATGTTAAAGCTGAAACCATTCTGTGAGTTTTGTGGTTGTCGGTCAACAGGCGGCTCCGTGGCGTAGTTGGTACATGCGTGACTACTACGCCCAAAGTTCCGTGTTCGAATCCCGGCACGGTCTGCTTGAAAAATGTTAGGCAAGCATTTTTCAAAAAAATACGCCCACGTTCAGATGAAAGGTAAAATGGAGGTTCCATGTGTGTGTGTGTGTGTGTGTGTGTGTGTTGTTACACATAAAGATCCGTACCTTGCTTGAAACAGTAAGGGTTCGCAAAATTCAAAATTTTTCAGGTAAAAAAAAAACTCGCCTCCTGGCCAATGTAGTACCTTCGAGCGGAGCATTGGAAAATCACATGTAGGTTATCGGTCAACATCTTTGGGGCCCAGTGAGCACTTGTCTAAATGTTTTGTTACAATACAGTACAGAGACAATTTGTACACTTCCAGAAAATGCACACACAAATCATTTATAGTGAGCCTCCAGTTTTATTTTGTCACTTTGTCAACTTGTCGAGTAAGAGTGTCTGTAATAACAGACTTATGCAATTGACCCTCCTCATCATGTACATTGTTTCAGTCATATTTAAATTTTCAGCACCATTCTCATACATCACCATCACCCATAAAGTCTTCTCCATACATACGGCTCATTTTTTGATAAACTTCTGTTGCACTATTCTCTTCTTCTTGCAGGAAACCAATAACACTTCGTAACTCGCACCTGACAGGACAATAAATTGAAGTAACCATGTTTACGTGACTGCAGCGCAGCTTAGAATGCTATGAAGGACTAGAATGACAGATCAAATCAAGAGGAAGATGCGAAATTGCTCACTGCGCACAGCAGCCATCTGTTGCTTGTCTAACATTTACAATGTGCAATAGGAAGGTGGAAATAAAACGGTCTTCGTAATTGTATTGTCGAAACAGGATATTTATAAGGTTCAGTTGGTACTTAAACTTTAACTGTAGCTTAATGCAAGATGATGTTTATTGTTTTATTTAAGAACCGTTTATTGTTGCAATTTTATGTATGTAGTTTAAAGTTTATAATTCTGATTGTTGTCTTTTAGTTTTATCTTGTATATTGAAAAAGCATCAAAGTGACATGAAAACTACAGTTTGCCACTTTAGAAATAATCGTCTTCTTTAGTTTTCTGCATTTCTATGACATTTATAATATTATAGATGTTAATAAGCCCTTAAGAAACTGTGTTATGTAAAACAATAACGAGTGACTCAAGCTATAGCAATATACAATTGTCTTTGTATATGAGGGAGTGAGTTCTCTGTTGACGGTGTCCATTTTGTGAAATCAAAATATTTGCTTACTTGTTATTGGGAAATTTTAAATGCGACGTTTGTGTTCTGAATCTGTGATGTTTTATTTCATTTTGTCTTGGTATTAATAGAGTAATGTCTTTTCTTTTGTTCTGAAGTGAAGTGTATTATTTTATAACAGGTAACCATACTGCTGAAGTCAATCCCTTCTGGCTTTGTACCATTATTTTTTGTTTTATTTTTCTTTCAGGTGATAGATACAATCATCATGCACAGCAGTGGAATTGCAGCATCAGCTGCTTTACTGGGATAATCCATAGCATCTTCCATGCAATTAGTTATTATTATTTCTTGTTATTCTTATGTGCCCATGCCACTCCAACACGAGCCACAAACTGAAACCGGCAGTTCTTCACACCAATCACCAACTTTTCACCTGAATTATTTTGTTTAGTTTTTCTTTTTTCCTTCTTTTTTTGTGTGTCTGTTATTTCTATCCCAATTTTTAATTTTGACATGACCTTCTTTCGGACTAGTTCTCAAATTACTGAATTTTTCTTCCTTTTCTTGTTCTTGAAGTCTGCATGTTACATGAGATATCTCAAAAATAAAAGATGCTATTTATCTGTTCTTTGTATCAAATTCCTTTATTATGTCCTGTTCAACAGTGTATCACATGATAGAAGCTGTGATTTAAACAATTTGTGTTGGGGCAGGAAATCCTTCTATGAACCCTAAAATTTTGTTCCCCACAAAAAATATGTTTTTTTCGAGAAAGTCACATTTTCCAAGTTTCAAATTTTTACCTGTATTCATTTTAAAAGCAAGTATAACTTTCTCCAGACTTCCTAAAACTAAGGACACTTCAACATTGAATCTTTTACCATTACAACTTCGACATCTAGGAAACAGATAGTGAAGTGTGTGTACTAATTTAAACTTACCATGTTTTTGGTTCACCCCAATGCAAATAATTAACAGAGTAGCTCCAGTGATCTTCATTATGCCAACAAAATGTAGAAAAGCACATACCTACATATACCCAAGGAACCTAAAAAACATGACAATAATTAGTATTTCATATTCACAATAAAACAATTGTTCACTATAAATACAAAACTAATGCTAAAAAATAAACCATCATTAGTAATTTTATAAGTGTAGTTCAAGCATTAGTTTATATATCTCATTAATAGAAAGAAGTAAGTTATATTTATGTATATTAGTTCAGCAAAATTAATTTATATTGTTCATATTAAATCGAACTGCTACAGTTATATTAAATTAAGGTCAACACACATAAATACACATCTCGAGTTGATTGATACTCCTTACTTCAATATCAGCTATTCAACATTTTAGTTCAAGATTGGCAACTGTGAAAACTTTCTACAATTATTATCCACTGTAGTTAATCTGCATAACAATGTATCAATAAGTAGTTACTTTCAAAGTATTAATGCAATTTAACATTATTTGTTAGTAAATAAAAAGTCAAGTTCAATTCAGTTTAACCAAATAGTGTCCAAATAAAGAAGACCAGTGTATTTGTGTATTTGCTTCTGCAGTAACTGACCTTGGTATTATCTCAAAGTAGTTACTCCTTCATCAGTCAAATTAACGCTGACACACAAGCAAATGCTTATCATATTTATATGTCAAGCAACATTAAATACATGTCTAGTGATTCAACTGACAAAACAAAATATACATAAATTTTAAACAAAGCCCAATTGTGTTCCTTTGCATGCTGCAGTACATTTGCTGCACACTCGTGTTTCATACAAGAGAAATGCTGTACACTGCCAGCACCAAGCTGTCCTAGTAAAGATATACTATCAACATAAGTACTCAGTTATTTTTTAGAGAGTGACATAACATCAAATTGATGTTAATTTTGACGGTTTTTTGTTTTGCAGATTTCTTGAAAAAATTGTTACATTAATATTAAAAACAAAAGATTGGTAGCACAATTTATTGGTGACTTTGAAGTATTCTTTAGAAAGCAGCTGTATACAAATATAAAAATATTAATTGCTACAATTAAATTTTAATGTAAATCTATGAATAAATACTAGTTACTTTTGATGTGCCTTAAAGACTGTATATCCCTATTATATGATCCAAGCCACTAAAAAGTTTAGCTGGATCTGGTATAAAATATAATTTTAAACTGCCAACCTTCTGAAACTCACATTTGCAAATTAAACATTGATCAATAATATAAAATGTAAAAAGCAAACTTTCACAGTTTGAAAATGTATCACTTTTTGAGAAAACATTCATTCATCTGCATGTTGATTAGTAAGAACCCACAAAATTGTTGAAGGGTAGAAAACTTACTAAATGGTAATAATAGGGTTTGAAGTAATGTTTGTATAAAATACAATGTATTGTTGATTTTGGTAATCCATACTTCACTTGATAGTGACATACAGAAGCAGTAAGATATGTCATGAAAAGTTAGTACATTGGTTTCTATTCATCATGCTGAAACATAACACATTGGCTCTTGTTTGGTCATATACTAACAAGGTTATTATTCAAAATCTCTTTAATGTTCTTACTCTTATTTGCGTTTATTTCCCCATAAATTGCTTTAGTAAATTACTTTTAGTACGTCATTTTTTAAACACATTCCATATATGATTTATGCAGGTTCATCTCTATATTCTAGTCTTATGCAGATTCATTTCCCTGGACAATATTTCAAGTAGATATTTCTTTTATTTCACTAGTTACAATGCCCTTTGCATATACAACTCAGGTATTTCAGAGTTCTTGCAACTGCATGTGATATCCTAGTTTACCTTTACAGTCAGAAATTGTTAAACTTTTACTCAGTTTAATCTATTCATAAAAGTTAGTTTCCCCTACCAGATAGGATTAGCTATTTATACTTTTTTGTTTATGTCAGGGCTAATACTTCAGCCATGTTCCTGTAACAAAGCAGAAACTAAGCAACCAGAATCTAAAAAAGAAAATACAGTTTTTAAAAGTGTTCAGTTGGTTTTCTTAATGACATTATAGTAATGTATCTTAAAATATATAAGCGACCAGTCCTTTAGTATGAACTTTTATATAAAAGGACTGTTGGCAACCACGCCACAGCAGAGCGTACATAATTGAACGTATAATCCGGGTAGCTGGAATTGAGTTTGTAGCGATAGAGTCATATGTTTTTTGACATTTTAGACAGTTAATGGTGAATAATACAGAATTTAATTTAAAAAGGAAACCAAAGGTGTTGAAATTTAATTGTTGTATTTGTATATATATATATATATATATATATATATATATTGCTATGCTACTACTGGAATTATCAAGCCCCTACTTTGGGCTGTTATATTAATTATGCTATGCTCCCTCTAAATTATTCGCGCTCCATGATTTGGGTGACCATATTAATATTTCTATGTATAAACAAGATTGTAATTATCTCCGATGTTGGGCTGTCTTATTAATATTGCTATCAATTCCTCCAGAAAGTTAACTAGATTTTATCTTGAACCAACCTTGTCAACCAATAACAAAATTTGATATGTTACCACCTTACTTGTTATCAATTTCTTATTCAACTCGTAGCTCCTCCTTGAACTATTTAAATTATCAAATCACTCTCTTATTAACTTTATCTTATGACCTCGACTAGCATTTATTTGGAATTATAAAATTCAGGTAATTCGATTTTATATAATGAAACCAATATATTATGTACAGCTTTTGTAAATTATTTGAAATACACTTTTCAATTAGTTAATGTTGTAAATTTCATTTATTAAACATCATATCCTTTTTACTCAAAACCCAAGTCACCAAAAAACCTATTATCTTTATCAACGAGGTGTAGAACGTTCTAAACCTGTTATCATATTACTCACTTTATACATATGCAACTTCTTTTGTTGACTTTTTCACATTCATTTATATTAAGCAAATTCAATATTCAAAATAAAAAAATATATAGAAAAATAAAATGTCTTATAACTAAAAAATCTGACCTGGTCTATTTTCTTCACATCGACGCTTTCATTTGAATAAAAATTATCTTCCCGCAATGTGGGATTATTACATGCCCATTCGAAATATACGCTTGAACCATTGCATTTAAATTATTGCCATCACCCTCTGGACTACCATCAACTTATGCACCCCAATTTATTGTCGTTTCATATCAGACTTATTACTTCTTATCAATCAATTTCCTCAAACTTAGAATAGAATTCTTATTATCATTGTCCTCTGACTTGAAATCTTAGTTTATTTTCCCCCTTGACTTAGAAGCCCTATTATTTTTATGTTTTAGTTTAAAATAAAATCACCAAAATGTACTTACGTTTAATCGGCAGTCGTAATTTTCATTTTCACACTTTTACAATTTTCACTTTGAATTATTATTATTACGTATCACTTTATTTCATAGTGGCGCATTTCGGCCTTTGTCGAGTTCAAAACTGACCTCGTTATCACTGTACCTGCTAATATATTATTGAATTCCCACTCCGTTAGTAGGTATGGTCTACAACTCGTCGCCCATTTATAACCAATCAAATAATTACATTCAAAGTAGTTTCTGATGTAATTCTCCACGATTCCCAATAATTGTAACCTGCTTGCAGCTGTCTTCGTTATCAACATGCGGTGTTTTGATAGATCTAATTGCTTTTCCATAAACAACTGATGCAATTCGACTTTTAATTTTAATATCTGCATGTTATTCACGCAATTTTTAATCTCCTCTCTTATCAAAAATGGTTAGCTATTTGTACGCATTTATATTAGGCTTCCTGAAGCTCTATTTCTATCTCCGTATTAATCTAATTGTTTGGAACTCTTTTGAATGCGTGTCTGATTACACTTTATCGTTTACTTATAAATATACGCGTGCTTCCACTGAAAAATATCATTAATTGCTTTACCCAAATTAACTAAAACTTTATCTACAGGGTATTAAATATTTACTATTTACCTAATGCATGTGTTCCTTGTTTCTACGCTAACTATGCGTCTTCCTATGTTTATTTGTGTCGCCTAAAACTATTTATACTTTATATACAGGGTGTTGACTGCTTACTATTTACAAACTATCTCCATTTCTCAATTCTTCACTAAATAAGTGCAGTTTTCTGCTGCCTATGGTAATTTCTCATTTCTAAAAGACCTTTACTATAAAGTACACCCTTAAACAACCCCTTATCACAGCAATATATATATATATATATATATATATATATATATATATATATATATATATATATTGTAATTACAGTTTTTTAAAGCGATTCGTTCACCACCAACAATTGAGCGTTTTATTGTGAACGTTGCTCCTAAAAGTTGATTTCAAACATTCTTTAAAAATTTGAATTATGGGCTATCATTTGGACGTCGAAGGATGCGCTGCGTGCAAGAGACCTGATGAGGGGGATATGGTTCAATGCGACGCCTGTGACACATGGTTTCACTTCAACTGTGTTGGTGTATCGGCGGATATTGCCGAACATGACTGTATGTCTTCCGAGTGTTCTATAAAAACAGCCCGCAATGTGGAGACCCATCAGCAGCAATCTGCTGATGTGCTTCAAGCAACATCAGAAACCCCATTTTACGTTACCACTGATGCTCTATATAGTACACAAATTACCATTGTAAACACGCCTGTTACTGAACTGTCTAATGAACATCAATTAATGCGTCTTGAAGAAGAAAGGCAAATTGATTTGCAATACCTACAAAAAAAGTACAAACTGTTACAAATGCAAACAAATGCGCACAATAAGGATTCCCATACTGCAATCGCCCTGGCCATTATGGAAGAAGCTGCTCGCATTGAAACGCCGATGGCGGTCGGTATTATCGCCTCTTCTCATGCACAAAATAAGTTACAAGCACAAACTGTGACCACTGCAACGTCAGACTCCACCTTTTGACATATGTGCCCAGAAATACATCAAGTCAATGCTTGTAATCAAGTTAATACTTTTGGTCAAGAAAGTAAAAGTGTTTTCAACCACACCACCAACTTCAATAATGCCCTCAATTCGTTTCAAATGAATAAAGCTGTGCCATCTTCTGATTCGTATTTAACTTCGAGCCAGATACATGCTAGACATGTTGTGTCTAAGGAACTTCCAGAATTCAGTGGGAAAGTGGAAGAGTGGCCACTATTCATTAGTTGCTACGAAAACTCTAGCAACGACGAGAACCTGCTTCGTTTGCAACACACACTAAAGAGAAAAGCACTACACTATATAATAAATCAGCTACTTGTTCCAGCCCTAGTTCCTGATGTCATCTCAACCTTAGAGATGGTCTTTGGCAAATCTGAGTATATAATACATAGTTTATTAGAGAAAATTCGCATGTCTCCATGTGTAAACATTAACAAACTGGAGTCTATCATTGATTTTTCTTTAAAAGTTAAAAACTTAGCTACAACCATGCACGCGGCTGGTCTTATACATCATCTACACAACCCGATGCTTATTCAGGAATTAATAAATAAATTACCAGCTCAAATTCGTTTTGGCTGTGCAATACACTCTCAAAGCTTTATGGACACAAACCTCTTTATGTTTAGTCAATTGCTCTTTAACTTAGTGACCGCAGCCAGCTCTGTAACTATAGTGCCTCCATGTACAAGCCAAGAAGAAAAGCATAAAGCATATCAAATTGGATTTCATGAGAAATCGCATCCCACCAATATTGTAGCACGTAAAGCACCACGCCAGAAAACCAATGTTGTGTCTGTCTAAAATAACATTTTATTTTGGACTGTCAATCTTTCAAAAAAAGTCTTATATTGAAAAAAAGAGACTATGTCGCACATGTTTGAAATCACACAATCCTCGTTCCTGCAAACAACATCGAGCATGTGATGTGAATACCTGCACCGTGAAACAACACCCTTTGTTACACAAGATAGAAGACACTAGCAAAAATAGTAATCACCAAAATATAGTTGCGATGCATGTCCTTAAAACTTTAAGCGTGTTGTGTAGAATTCTACCAATCAAGATCTACAGCCAGAACAAGATTGTCGAGGTTAAGCTCTCCTCGATGATTATTCCAGGCCCAGAATGATTGAAAAGGATATTCTTAGGCAACTTAATGTAAAGGACGTGAAATCAGAGTTGTGACTACGATGAACTAATGACTCGAAGAGGACTCGGAATTCATAGGTCTAAAGGTATTAGGCATTAGTTCAAGCCGCAAGAAGTTTATGTTAAATAACGTACGTACAGTCAATAAGCTAGATCTGCCCTCGCAAATGTTACTTATGCGCGAACTGGCAGGGAAATATGAACCTCTAAAGGGTTTACCAATTGGCTCATATAATAACGCTGTGCCACAAATCACAATTGGCTTAAACAACAGACATATGACGATGCTTTCGCGAAGGATAAAAGGATAAAATTGACAAACCCACTGCCACTAATATGCGGTTAGTATGGACAATTTACGAGATCTTGACAAAAAGCAATAATAATTTAGCAAACCCTCATGCAAACCTTCAATTACACATTTGTGAATGCGACGACGATATGGCCCTACATAAACTAATGAGTGAGCTCCTGAAACTCGACGTGATTGGATTAGAAAGCCCATCATCAGAGCAAACCATTGCAGATAACATAAAAACCCTGGATAAGTGTGTCAAACGCACTGGTGATTACTTCATCGCTGGATTACTTTGGCGAACTGAAGACGTTTACTGTAACGTCTTAGGTGGGGTTAATGCTTATTAGGGGTGTAGGCTTTTAATGATACACGAGTAACATTAGTAATGTAATATGTAATTAAGAGGCCATACGCCGTGCGCTCTTATTGACATATTAAATACGACTGTCCTTTAGCAATAGCCAGGCGTGTGGCCTGATAACCACCTGCTATATTATTTATACATAATAGATAATGTAAACAAATGCGTACATTTTGTTTAGATATATCACATTTACCAGATAATGTTGCCATGGCCAAGCAAAGGCTCATGTGTTTCAAACAAAAACTAAACAAAAACAAAGAGCTGAAAGCACTCGTGAATTCACACATTACTAGTATGGAGAAAAAAAATTATATTCGCAAACTTACAGAGCCTGATTTTAAAAAGCCGTACAAACGTCAGTGGTACTTGCCTATTTTTATGGTACCCAATCCAAACAAGCCTAATAAAGTCCAAATAGTCTGGGATGCCGCTGCTCAATATCAAGGTGTTTCCCTTAATAGATGCCTCAAAACGGGTCCAGATCTATTACGACCACTGCTTCACGTATTGTTTAACTTTAGAATCGCCAAGATAGATATCTGTGGCATATTTGCGAAATCTTCCACAGAATCCACATTAGGCAAGAAGATCAACATTCTCAACGATTTCTTTGGCGTAACTGCAAAAGCAACCGACCTCCGGATATATATATATATATATATATATATATATATATATATACTATGCGTTGAGTTTTGGTGCCTGTTGCTCTTCATCGGTTGCCCCAATATGTAGAAAATAAAAATACGCAAAATTTTTCCAAAGAGTTTCCTAGTTCCGCAAAATCGATAATAGATAGACACTATGTAGATGACTTGATGGACACTGTCAATACTGTTAAAGAAGCCATAAAATTATCTAAGGATGTAGTTGAAGTACATAAACGGGCCAACTTTCATATTCGCAACTGGTTATCAAATTCGTTTGACATTGTTAGAGCACTGGGTGAATCCAGTTCAAATAGAAAGTTTTGTGATGCTGGTAAAACTGTTGAACAGGTAGTAGAACCAAAGAAAGTGCTTGGAATGTGGCGGAAAATTGAGAGCGATGTGTTCATATTTAATCTCAAATTCACCAAGGCAAGCGGGGAAATATTGCATGAAGACAGAATGCCGACCAAAAAAGAACTGCTCAGGCTACTAATGTCAATTTATGTCCCATTAGGTTTTTATCATTCAACACCATTTGACTTAAGATCCTGCTTCAACGTATCTGGGAAGGGATAGAATGGGACAATCCTATTCTGGACGAATTTTCAGACACTTGGAAACAATGGCTCTTCTTTCTTAAAAACATTCAGTAAGTCCAGATCCCCAGATGCTACTTTGGTGAACTGGTGCGTGACAGCTGTAAAATAGAACCTCATGTGTTTGTCAATGTGAGAAAAAATTCTGCGAATGTAGCATACTTTAGAGTTGTACAACCGAATAGAATTCATGTAGTTTTTATAAGCTCCAAGACAAAGGTGGCACCTTTACTTCCTGTATCTATTCCTCGCATGGAACTTTGCGGCAGTGATAGGCACCCGCCTTGCTAATACTATCACCAAATTTCGGAGCGAGCTTGACTGAGAAGAATTTATCACTAATCACATGATTCTTATGCCATACTAATTAACCAGATAAATAGTTAGCATCATGTCTATGAAGATTATAAGTATGTCTATACCTTTCCTTGGCAATACAAAGTTTTTCCTTCACCTTCAACAATAGTTGCTAAAATCTAGTTTTATGCTGTTCAACCTGCTCCTCCAGAGTGGATGATTCATGTAAAATATTACTAACATGATCAGAACCACTTGAAATATATCCACGGTCAAAGTTCACAAAGTAGGGAGTAAAACCAGTAACCTCACTTACAGAAGAAGTTCGAATAACACATGCAGTTGGCGCAACACACATATCCCAATATTGATGACATTCTCTCACATACGAAGCCAACATAGTTTTAACAACACTATTTGTTCTTTCAGTCGGATTAGCTCTAGGTAAATAGAGAGGAGTAAAGAAGAATTTAGATTTATATCTACCACAAAGATCTTTAAATATTTTACTTTTCATCTGCACACCATTATCATATGATATGCTGTGGAACACCATACACTAAAAACATATTTTCTTCAACATTCATACACAATGATTTAGCAGTACTAGAATGAAGAGGAAATAAAACCACGAATTTACTGAAATAGTCAGTTACAACTAATACTTGAGTATATTCACGTTTTGATCTAATTAAAAGACAATACAATCTAAACTAATCATCTGCCATAGTCTATCAATACCATAGCGATCACCCATCAAACCTGCAGGAGCTTTTTGGTCAGGCTTGCATTGCTGACACACTCTACATTCATTCACATATTTAGTTACATCAGCCTTCATTTGGGGGCCAATAGTAACGATTTCAAATTTTTACATGAGTTTTGAAAATACCAACATGACCTGATGATGGTTTATAATGACATTCGCACAAAACATATACGACAATCTTTTGCAATTACTAATTTCCACACATCAGTTTCATTACCAAAACCAGAGAAACTAGGTTTTACAAATTTATAAAGTTGGTTAGTTTCAATTCTCCATTGAGAAAATTTTAATAATTTTTCAGTAACTTTAGATAACATTTTCTTGTACCAGTTATCAGTGTTAGCAGATCAATCAATTGCACTGATTGCGTCGGCAGAAACAGGAACAGAACGAGATAAAAAATCAGGGACAACATTGTCCTTTCCTTTGCGATGAACAATTGTAAAGTCATACGGATGCATGTGTGAAGCCCATCTGGCTAAACAACCTTGGAGTCCTTTACACTATGGAGCCAAATTAATGAATTCTGATCGGTAAATAACTGTAAACTTCACACCTTCAAGATAATGTCAAAGTTTTTCCATTGCCCAAATTACAGCAAAGCATTCACGTTCAGTCGTGGAGTACTTGCGTTCTTGTGTTGACAATGAACGGTATAAATAACAAATAACTTGATCACCAGATTCAATGTTCTGCAACAATACAGCTCCAATGCCATAAGCGGAATCATTAGTTTGCAAGAAAAATTCCTTAGAAAAATCAGGACAAGATAAAATTGGAGAGGATACTAATAGTTCTTTTATCCGAGTAAAGGCAGATTCACAATCCACAGACCAATTCCAAGATACATTTTTCTTGATTAGGTTAGTCAAGGGTTGCAAAATCGTCGAAAAATTTTGTACAAACCTACTGTGCCATAAAGCAGTTCCTAAAAACCTACGAAGTTCAGGGACAAATTTCGATGAAGAAAGATCAAGAATAGCAAGGATTTTCTCCGGATCAGGCCATAAACCTTGTCCATCAACAACAAAATCGAGATAACATAACTCAGACAAACAAAATTTACATTTTTCTTTGTTAATAACCAAACCAACATTGGTTAATCTATCAAAAATTTTGCCCAGGATTTCCAAATGTATACTGAAATCTTTTGACACGATAGTCACATTATCGAGATATTGAAACACAAAAGGTTGCAAGTCTGCACCAATCGTATTATCTATCAAACGTTGAAATGTAGCACAGCTGTTCGATAATCCAAAAAGCATGCGTTTAAATCTATACAAACCTCGACCAGGCACAGTAAATGTAGTATAGTCTTTGATGACTCATTAAGCAAGACTTTCCAGTGTGTAAATTTAATATCGATCAAACTAAAATAACAAGCAATTCTAAGTTGATCTAAAATAGCAGAGATATAAGGTAAAGGTATGCACCTTTAACAGTTACCGAATTAAGTTGTCGAAAGTCCATACAAAATCTATAACTATCATTCCTTTTTAACTAAGCAAACGGGAGAAGACCAAGCGCTATTAGAAGGCTCGATTATTCCATCAAGTAACATGTTGTTTAACTCATCATCAATTTTTTGTTTAGCCGGTGAGACCGGGTAATAACGTTGTTTCATGGGTTTAGTATTTGGCAATAATTCTATGATATGTTCACTTGAAGTACAATAACTTAAATTACTTCCCATCAGATTCAATTTCTCATCATTAAGTGTCGTTAAAGCTATTTGTTGCTCAGAACTTAAACTATCTTTTGGTAATATTTCTGATACCAAAGAAGTTTTCGGTTCCTTAGAAAAACATCAAACATTTTCTTTCAAATTTGGAACGATTTCCATTACTTTCCAAAAATCTACACCTAGAATTAACTTTGGGCTATCAGAAACTACTAATATTTTAAGAATGTGAAACTTTTCCATTAATTGTACGGGAGTTGAAATATATTCAATACATTTTCATGATTGACCATTCACTACACTAAAGCTTGTTGGACTTTTAATTAAAGTTAATCCTAATTTCAGGAACAATTCATCTCCGAGTAGACCAAATACTGACTGTGTAGCACCACTGTCAAGCAAAACTAAAACAGGACATCCTAAAATTTTTATTTGTAAATAGAGACGTTCATCACCATCCAAGTGCAACAAAATGTACCCGAGTAAAATCATTTGAAAATTAATTTGGGAGTTTAGCTCTTTATCGTTATTATTTGTATTATTAGTTGAGATTACAACAGAAGATGCTTAGGAGGCTACCACTCGACTTATCAATTCCTCCGCAATAAGTTTAAAAGCATATTGTAATCAGGCCATGTATGTACAGTATAGTCATGTTTATCACAATGATAACAGATCAATTTTCGTCGCTCCGAACACTCATCTTGTGAATGTCCAGGACATTAACAATTCCAACAAACTACTTGCTTTGAGACACGCTGGACCTCATTATTAGGATTAGCAGAAAATTTGAATATCCTTTTAGGTACACCCACAAAAGCAAAATCAGGTTCGACAAAATTATGTTCCTTTTGGCTGGGCAGAATATAAGAATTCACTCGGAACTTCTTTTTCTCTAACTTAAGACATTTATCAGTTGAGTCGAATAGAAAGGTGAAAAATTATGAGAAATAATATTTAACCGTATTTCTTCTGGTACAGTTCCGTTGCGATGAAACATTGAGGAGTCTTGTGTGCAGGTCATAATATCACTAAACAACCTTACTTTATAATCGAAAAGTTCAAAATGTAATTCCAATAGATTTGCTAAACTAGGCCAATCAGAAAACTTATGTCAATTACTTCTATAACATAGGAGTGATTTGGACTCCAACAAATCGACAGCCGAATCAAATAACTGTACATCACTAATATTGCAAGCGATTTTTAGTTCATTAACTCTCTCTAAGAAATTATAAACACTTCGTCCTTGTGGATCACCAGTAAATTTTAGGTTCCATTTTAGAACAGGTTGTGATTTCACATTCACATTATTAAAAGAAGTGTTTAAAGTAGCATTAGGGTTACTTCACCATCAGCATCAATGTTAAAAGAATGTTGCTTTAATAAAAGATCTGACACTGCTCTAAAAGAACAAGAATCTAAACTATATAACAAAGTAAGCATTTTTGTTAACAGACTAGTACGCAATTCAGTTTGTTTAGAGGATAAAGTGATAGGTAACTGTAGATTAATTCGTTTCAGAATATAAATAGTCCTAAAACGAATAGTCACTACAAGTGAAAATTAGAGTCAACTTTTCAGAAATAGCAAATTCAACATCAGCATTAAGATCAGAAATTGACCAAGAGGTTTTGCTGGTTTGTTCCATTTTCAATAACAAACTTAAATATACACCCATACTCTCAATTGTTTCCTTCGTAGGCATATTAACACCACGAATCGATAATTCGAAAGACAGTTCATCTTTACAAAGACGGTTTGATCACGCTAGTGTTTTGTATTAATCTATATTTATAATTTCCTGCGCGAGAATCCAATATAGTGCCGAATATATAGACAATCCCGCGCAAGTGCCGGAAACATGTAGTGTTGTCAG